>QEPC01008573.1:2581311-2595933 GCA_003113815.1 Sphenodon punctatus | reverse complement strand
ATCCCAGGAACCATCAACGAGATTCTGGGACCATCATTCCAGTCACTGGGGGCTGAATTCCATTCCACTGCATCCAGAAGTCCGGTGCCCACACACCAGCCTGCCCACCTCCCCCCAACAGCCTACTCCTCTGCACCCACACGTGGATGCCCGCTGAAGCTGCTGGATATAAAAGCCCCTCTGACCACCCGCTCCTGCTGCCTGCTACCAAGGAGCCTGTTTCTGTTTGTCTCTGTCACACCCACCCACACAAATACAAGCCCTGTACCTCCTTGGGTGCTATCTGCAAGTTGAGACCCTGTTGCTGGCACATCTTTGGGTTAATAACTATGCTACATGGGGTGGCAGCTGCTGGTAGGGATCTACAAGCTGTATGCGATTCTGCCACCTGCCAGCCAGAATTTAAACACAGAGGGATAAAAGATTGGACAGGTCAGCTCGTAACAACAACAACAACAACAAATATAACTTTAATAAATAAAACAACAAATTTATAAAACCAAAACCAAACATTTTTAAATAGAAAGGAAACTTATGCACTAACAAACTAATTAGTCTTTTGGCCTGCCTCCCTGGAACTTGTGGGAAAGGCATGAGTGGTGCGGGGGACCTAGGGGCACGGGCTGCACCTGCCTGCATTTCATAGCCATGTTCGACAGCATACTCTACGGCCCCTGACATGGCCACCCGCCAGTTGCAGACCAATTGGCGGGAGAGCTCCAGGTCAGCCCTCTCAGTGGAGAAGTACTTGGAGACGTACTCCGAGTATGCCTCCACCTTCTTCTCCCTCAACTCGACCACCTGGAACTGTTCCACCAGTCGGTCTTCTATTACCTGGAGGCGGTCCACAAAGTCCCGGATGGTCTCCTGCACCTCGCCATGAAAGGCCCTTGCTGCTGCAGACTCCTGCTTCTGGGGGGGCTCCATATCTGAGCTGGAGGGGGAGGGAAGGACTTCGCACGTGGTGCCGCTTCTGTCTTGCCTTCCCCTCCCCCCCTCTTCTGCTACTCCACGGCCACGCAAGACTCCTGGGCCTGAGCCACCTTCTGCCCATGGGCCTTCTCTATATGGGTGATTAGCCCAGATGTGGTGCCCTCTCTCTGCCTCTGGAATCTTTTCTTGCAGATCTAAAGAGCATAAAAACAAAGATAGAAACATAAGAAGTCCCATACTGTGTCAGACCAATGGTCTGTGTCAAGCCCTGCCTGCATTTTGTCTCCACAAGTGGGTGGGCACGAATCTCTGCAGGGGAGTTCCGTTCATAACAGGTCATAGAGGGCAATGCATGCATGCATACCCTGTTGTTCCAGCCCCCATGCCTTACCTTGCAGATGGCGAACCAGTCCTCCTTATCATAAAAATTCCAGACATTGGACCTGGTCCATCCAATGTCTGGGTGTGCCACTGCCGACCTCCGCCTGTGTGTCCTCCATGGCCTGGCACCAGTGCTGGGGCCAGCATTCGAATCCTCTCTGAAACAGGAACACATAAACAACACCTAAGTGTCATGCATTTAAAATGATGCCTCTAGTCCTCCCTCCTTGAGTTCTAGGGATTGCAACTAGAAAGGCCCTGGCTGGCACGTTCAAATCCTGCCCTTATTTGGGGGTGCGTAGGGAATGGGATGGCAACTGGAGAGTCCCTAGAGAGCCTTGCTAGCCTGGCACATGTTTGGGTGGGGGTGCTGCTTGTGCCAAAGCCCCCCACACTGTGGCATACAGAGAGTACTAAGGGATGCTGCTAGTGCTAGGGGACCCTGCCTGGCTGGCACATGCCAATCCTGCCCTCCCAGGGGTGGTAGGGGATGCTAGGGATTGCAACTAGAAAGCCCCTGGCAGTGGCTGGCACGTGGAAATCCTGCCCTTATTTGGGGATGTGTAGGGAAGCAAAAAAAAACAACTTTACAAACCTGCCAGCACCTCCTGAGGTCGCCGCTTGCTCCACTTGCTCCTCCTCCGAGGAGCCAGGCACCACCACCGGAGATGTAGTATGGGCAGCAACCTCCTCCTCCTCAAGTGGCAAGTTGGCCCCCAGCCAGGTAATAAGCACCGCAACTTTCTTCAGTTTTTTTTTTTTTTTTAAAAATCACACACACAGGCAAAACAGTCAGTCACCCACAACACACACCAACACTCACCAACCACAACAACAGCACACCCAAACACAGCCAAAACACACAAACCGAACACCCACCCAGCCAAACACACACTCACTCACCACACAGCTCCGCATGCACTCAAATTTCCTGTTTCCGGCACGATCACATGCTCTCGTGATACTTTTCCGAACGCCGAACTGAACCTGACGACCGAACCGAACTCCCAAACTGAACGCAAGAACTGAACCGAATGGCCGAACCCAAACCACAACCTGTTCACACATCCCTAGTTTGTGGGAGAGGGGGAAAAACTGCACGTCAGGTTACATAAATGTGCATACATTTATGCAAATTTATACTGAGCAAACATAAAGAAGTCAAACCAGTGTATGCAAATTAGCACTGTCCAATTCAGTTCCTTGGGTTAGGTGGCAACCCTGCGATCCTGAAGCCATTTCCTCTGAGATAGCTCCAGTGGATTCAATAGGACTGTTATTAGTTATTTATATAGCACCAGAAATATGCTTAGTGCTAAACAGTTGTGAGTAGAGACAGGTGTCTGCCCCAAGGGGCTTACAGTTGAGAATGGACAAGGGAGAGAGGGCTAAGCTGGAGTAATTGGTTTTTGAACTGATGCGACGCAGCTGATAAAATTCTGGCTTAAGGTTGTGGTCTTTCCCCTGATGTAAATTCTTTGCTTAAGATAGCTTGGGGAAAATAATTATTTAATCCATGGGCCCAACTGGTAGAGAAAGAAGTTAATAAATTGGGGTTCTCAAGGGCATCCTTGTCTGCTCTGGGGTTCAAGGCAGCTACAACAATGATCACGAGGAGGATTTAAAGACCAGGAGGAACAGCTTGAAGATGCTGCTATTAGATCCCAAAGGGTTTCTCTAAACTTCTTACAGATTAAATTAATGCCAAGTAGCCAGAGCTATGTATGCCTATGGAAAGTTTGGCATCTTAGGCAGGCTCTTACCCTAATATGACTTAATGTGTTTTCCTCTGAGATGCTAGAGGGAAGATACACGGGTACTCCTAGTGAGTTCCGCCTTTGCCAATGTTGTGCTGAACGGGCTGTGGAAGATAGAGCACACATAATATTTTTCTGCCCTTCTTATGCTGGTGCTCGCAGGCTTTTTTGGATGACCTTATTGAGACGTATGCTAACATACCTCATGATAAATTATTATTAAACTTCCGAGGGCTTCTGATTTAGACATTTCTAGAATGGTGGCCAAATTCTGTGTTTATGTTCTGCGCTATAAGAAACTATTATCTCCCCCCTGATAACCAGCCCGTAAATTGTTTGGTCGAGAGAAGTCCATTTATTAAATTATAATGTTAATTTTGCTCTGTGTTTGGAGGAGATACGACATGCAGATTATTTACAAGCATCTATGCAATTGTTGCTGGGATTTATGATACTGTGTTTATTGCTACCTGACAATTAGGTTTGTATGCTATTGATTCTTTACAGTTTTAGAAATAACAAACAAATCGAACTAATCTGGTTTGCAAGACTGCATGTTCCTACTACTTTTTTGTTAGTGGTTATGGGATACTATTCAAATATTTAATTGATTTGATATCAATTATATTGAATTTAGCCGTAAAATCGATACCGCTAAACAAGTAAGATTTTTGTTTTAGATGTCAATTGGATGGGTACCTGTGAATTGCATATTGTTGCACCATTTCTGGTACAATCATGTTTTTATTTGTTTTTTATTTTTTTGTTGTCTGAATGGACATGTACAATTTGTGTAAATTGCATGTGTTATTTTATATTGATTGATGTGTAGCAAATTTATATACATAGATTTTGGCCATGGTGAAAGCCTGTGCCATAATAAAATGAACTGAGCTGGACTGATGCAGTATGTAAGCAAACAATTCATTGTGGCACTTCAAGGAATCTTCTGTAACAAGGAAGTGACATAGTACCAACACAAGAATAAGGAAACAAGTAACTAAGACTTGGTAGTGAAGAAACATTCATGCTTGTGTTGTGTCCCACTGATGAGAACAAAGTAATAATGGTAAGGATATTTGTCTGATTTGAAAATATATGTTAAAGAGACAGCTGAAGTTCTTATACTGGGAAAATGTTGCTTTCAAATGTTGCTTTCATACAATTGCATGTTGTGTTACAAAACCTAAAATCTCATTTAAAAACAATTTGAAATATAAAACAAGGAACAGCGGTCAATTCCTCTTACTCTAAAGATTTGGTTGTTTGCTTGATGATCTATGTAGATCTACTCTGTTTTGCAAAGGTCATGTTGCAGAAATGGGATTTTGTTACCAGGTCACCATATAAAATTTGGATGAGACTTTATTCATTCGGATTATGTAGCATACGTAGGGGGTACGGGGGGAGGGGGGGGTGCACCTCAGATTTTCAGAAACCCTATAGAAGCCAACAGAATCCCTGGTTAGCCTCCAGTCCTGTCCCCCACCCCCACTATCGACATCCCAGTCACCTATGGTAGCACATGGCTTATGGAAGAGGTTCCGTAAGTGTGGGTCAGGACTTCATGTGGGATCCCACCATCTGATAATAGGGTCATGACCCTGATTGCCATTTGATATACTTTGCATGTCTTTGTTGCTGTCTGGGATCACAGGATTATATTGAAGCTGTAATGCTTTAGGTATAGGGCATCCTGGCTTGGAACTGGAAGTTGGACTAGGTGGTCGTTCAGTGCCTTTCCAAGTCTATGATTCTTATTAGATATCAGTGTTCTCATATGTGGTATTATTCTTATGTAGCTTTGCAGTACCTAGCACAATGGAAGTTCCATTTCTAAGACTTCTTGCCCACGTTACGGGAGTGGGGAAACTTACATGAGGAGAAATCACAGCAGGAAAACTCACATGAAGCTCTGCTCATCGGCACAGAGATTTAAAATGTCATCAGGTGATTCTCGCAGTGATTTCACTCACGGATGACAGCCCTGTCATCCATGAGTGAAATCACCGTGAGAATTGCCTGATGATGTTTTTACTCCGCACACCCACAAGCGGAGTTTCATGTGAATTTCCCCGCCGTGATTTGGTCTCACATAAGTTCCCCCCATCCTGTAATGTGGGCAAACATCACGTCGTACCCCATACAAAAACAGAGACAGACACACTTCATATATACTAGTGAGTCATGTGAGTGACTCATGTTTCTGGTGTGTCCAGTAAGCCAGATCCTTTCATGGCAAGGGAGAGTGTGTGAGAGTTTACCCTGGTATTCATAACTTCACTCCTTCATTCCTGCCTTGCTTTCAATTTCTATGCCTGTTGGTGGTTAATGGGAATTTTGAGTGATGTATATTTCAAGTGGGTTTTTTTTGGGGGGGAGGGGGTGTGGGGGGGGGGAGAGAGAGATGCTAATTCACTTTCAGAATTATTCCTGAAAAGGTTTTTGCAGTAGTTGGAAAAGCCTGGGTAAGGGTTTATTTGGTAGGATAATTGTATTACCTCCCAAAGAATTGTTTCGGTGGGTTGGAAAGGGTAGTATGGGGGAGGGGGGTTGGTAGGAAAGGGTTCTTTGCATTGAATAGATGTTTTGGGTGGGGAAAGGTTTTTGGGTAGAGAAGCAATTTAACTTATCTGACCAAATAGGGGGGTTTTGGGTAGGAATTTCCTCCAGTTTTTGTGTAGTTGCTATGCTCTATACACATTTATCATATATATTACTGCGTTCATATTATTGACATTACTTCAATCTATAAGTGTGTCTGTATGTATGTCTTTTCCTTAATGTGATACATATATACATGACACATTACAGATAACACATGATAGATATATTTTTCCATTTAAAAAAAAAATTATTTTATTTTTTCCTGTTGGTTACTTCAGAGGAAGGCAAAAAACCAGCCTTTATCCTAAAAAAACACCTTTTCAAAACCCTTTTTCAAAATCAGAAAGGTAAAAAGAGGTATACACTGGAAAAAAAATTCCTTCCTGACTCCATCATTGGCAATCGGATTGTTTCCTTCCCCAAGCAGCTGCCCTGGGGAAGTCACCCAACACCCACTTGTATCCTGCCAGCTGGAGGGCAGGGAAACGCTTCCCAATGTACAGTGAAAGCATCTGGCTGCCACCTTCCTGGCAACGCAAGCATTTCCCTGGCCCCCAGCTGGCAGGAATGGATACAAGTGGGTGTTGGGTGACTTCCCTAGGGCAGCTGCTTGGGGAAAGTCCCCTTCTCCTCCCCTCCACCCCCCCGGGTGAGCTTCTTTGCTGCTGCTCTGCTCATACCCTTTCTTATCACTTTGAGCTCCCTTTTAACCCTGGGGGTGCACTCTTTGGTTAGTGACTCAAGTTTAGACTAGTGTTTAGACTAGAGTATAAACTCCAATTTAAGTTGCACGTAGTTGTAAGCTCCCACACTGCCACTGCCCCTGGTAGGTGTCGGGTGGGGAGAGGATTTTGCTGGGGGTGGGGGTGGGGTGTGTGTGCTGGATCCAGTCACTGTTTACTGCTGCAATTCAGACAGAAATGATCTCTCTCACTCCTCAGCAGCAAGGAAGTGAAATAAGCAAGAGCAACACAGGCTGCTGCTGGGGAGTGAAATAGACCCCGAGCTACAGCAGGGAACAGTGACCAGATCCAGCCTCCACCCCAGCAAAATCCTCCCTCAGCACCTACCAGGGCCCCATACAAGCTAAGTCTTAAGATTTAAACCCACCAGACCCTTTCTTCCAAAACGCCCGAGCCACTTTCCTGCTCCAGCATAGGTGAAATTAACAAAGCAGCTAGGAAATGTTAGAGGCCACCTTTCTGGCAATGCAAGTGCTTCCCTGGCTCCCAGCCAACAAGATACAAGTGGGTGTTGGGTGACTTCCCCAGGGAAGCTGCTTGGGAAAAGCCCCCCTTCCACCCTGACCCCCCAAGGGTGATCTGCCCTGCTGCTGCTCTGCTCGTCCCCTTTCTTATCACTTTGAGCTCCCTTTTAACCCTGGGGGTGCATTATTTGGTTAAGGACTCAAGTTTAGACTTGAGTTTAGATTATGCAAGGTTGTAAGCTCCCCCACAGCTGTTGACCCGGTAGGTGTTGGGGGCTCAGCTGGGGGGAGGATTTTGCTGTGGGGGTTGGCTCCGGTCACTGTTCCCTGCTGCAGCTTGGGGTCTATTTCACTCCCCAGCGGCAGCTTGCTGGTCTTGTTCATTTCACTTCCCAGCTGCCTCAGGCCCTCATGATTTGTTTCAAACCTCTCTAGGCTATCTGCTGCAGAACAATAGCTCCCTATTGTATGCTCTGGAGGCAAATGTATACCTGCTCTGCCATGGTCCTGCCATTTGTCAATTTCAAAGGCTGCTTCTGGCCACCAGAACAATCACTGCACGTTGACGTCGGACAAGCAAACAACCAATCAGGAGATACGCAGTGCCAAACAACCAATCAGGAGACAAGCACACCAGCACACACCATTGTTTACACTGGAGTCCAAACACAACAAGCACACACTGCGCATGCGTTGCATTAAGAGCCGTTCCATTAGCATAGAACAGCATCTTTTGACCATCTACTGTCGGAACAAACATACATAAACATCCCAAAATCAGCCTATGGAAAGAAGACACCCTATTTGAATTTTCAAGCAACTTCAACCACTAACACCTATTCCAGCAATTACGCCACATCCAGCAACAAAAAAAAGTCACCTGGAAGGTGAAAAAAGAGGCCTGGAAGCACAGCATCTGAAAATTCCAATGCAAAGCAATGGGAGACTTTGCATTAGAACTCCCAACGCACCTTAACTTAATTATCAACCGCTTCATAATTAATGAATAATTATTATGATTATTGTTTCAGATGTCATGAAAAGAAGTAAAGATGAAAATGGCATGAAAAGAAAAGGATAATCATGAAAACATTCACCCTAGTATACTTTTTAAATCTCCTCAATGCAATTTTTCTGGTAAGCACCTTGATTTTTAAAATATACACACACACACAATGGCTGAATGCAAGTGTTCAGATTTAAGTAGCAATTATTATTTTTTAGCTTTTAGGTCTCATGCTTATGATGTTTGGGCTTTGGCTTATATTGGATAGAAACAATCTACTTACCATTTTACGTGAGTATAAATATATATTTTCTGTGTTGTGTGACTGGAAAATAGACATTTGTTAACAACAGAAATAATTACAGTGCTTTTTCAGAAGGTGGCAGTATTGTACTTCGATATCAGCAAGTATAAAAAGCCAAATCAAAATGGCTTGCCATTTATATTGTCTCCCACATGCTTGGTTGTCATGAAAATGGGGAAAAGGAAAACGGTGACCGTTTTTACACATATGCCTCCCGCCCCCCCCCCCCGGGCTCGGTGTTTGGGCAAGTGTGCCGGGGTGTGTGTGGCATCTGTGTAAACGACCAGCAGTGGATGGGTGTTGTTCACTTGATGTTTGTCTGTGTGAACACCGAATGGGATGGGTGGGGGTGCGTGCACGCTCCTGTGCAACATCACCTCCACCCACGGAGCCCTCTGGAAAACCGGAGAAGGCCCCGTGGGTGGATATGGTTGGAGGTTGGTATGTGTCCGTGTAAAGGGACACACACCTCCACCCACTGTGCCAGAACACCCATCCCCCCACCTTCCCCCTTCTGTGTAAAAAGGGCCAATGTGTGCACCAGTATACTGACTATTGGTGTTGTAAATGGTTCCTTTTCCAGTGCTTAACCATAGAAATTATTAAACAAGCTACTTAGAGCTTTCTCAGTAACAGCTGTAAAGACAGATTATGTCCTAATGACACCACTCATAGTAAAAGGTGCAGAGCACCTCTGTGCCAGAGAAGGAATTGTGGTCCAGTGGGAGTCTAGCCATTTATTACTAACCTATACAAACAAGTCTTTACTTTTTAAATAATGGATCAGCACATTTTAATTTATAAGCAGATATGGCCATTGTTATGTTCCAGGTGCAGGTGACATGATCTTTGATATCTTTTCCCTCTAAATATAGGTAGATGTACAAGTTTTCTGTTCAAGGTGGGTGGTGGGGTAGCTGCTGATGAAGCTTTTTCTCCCCATTCGTTCTTGGGGAGCTTAACTACTTCTTCATGTCATCATTAGTTCTGATTTCTGAATCCTTCTGAAAGGATCCTCACTTTCTGATGAGTTTTGGCATGGTTCCCACCTGAAATTATACAATAGGCCATCTCCTTCCCCATCTTTCTTAGAATCTACCTCAGTTATTGCTCCCTCACTTACCTTTTGCCGTATATGATGAGAGGTGTATGGAGTTTATTTCTCCCTTCCCTATGATCCATTAGGTACCTGTCCCACTTTCAGACATGAGAAAGATCTTCAAGGAGCCCAAAAGTCTGTTTCCTAAGTATGCTTGAGGTAACAAGACCATTCCCACAAGGATGCAAGAAGGGAATGACTATATTATGCCAGATTTCAGCACTGAGAATTTTGGCCCTTTTCACATGGACCGCGGTGGGTGAGGGGATGGGTGTGCGCCAGCAGTGGGTGGAGGTGGGTGTGTGGCCATTCCCACAGGCGCAAACCCATCTCCACCCACCTCCACGCACAGAGCAACTGGCATTGGCGCCCATTGCTCCGTGCGTGCACCCCCATCCACCACCCATGGTGTTCCCACAGGTGCCCACCCACCCCCTCACACCCACCATGGCATTCACATGGGCCCCTCCCTGGCACATGTGTGCAAAGGGGGCTGCTCATGTGAAAAAGGCCGTAAAGGCCACAGGACCACCTTGTAAATTTAGGAGAAAATGAGAAAACTCTCCTTATGTATTCCTCATTTCAAAGGCTGACTAGTGGGAGAGTAAGCGAGCTGATTACTCCCATGAGGACATAGGTTTGATGGCTGTCCTTATGAGAAGAGGGAGTAGCTGGAATGGGATAGTTGGGCATGGGAAGGGCTGAGATTAATTTTAAATGTATTTATATCAAGACTAATTTTAATTACTATAAACCACCCTGAGCCTCTTCTGGGATTCATTTTATATGTATTTAAATCAAGGCTATTTTTTAATTACTATAAACCACCCTGAGCCTCTTCTGGGATAGGGTGGGGTATAAATTATATAATAATAATTCATAGTAAATGGGATGATGCTATGTGCATATTGGGTTGGTTCTCAGTCCAATTGATATTTGATGTGCTTTGTTTTTATTGCTGTCAGAGGTTATATAACTATATGTATGTCTCAGAATGGGGTCACTCAAGGAAAATTTTGGGAATTACTGTACAGTATCTTCAAATGGATAAACTTCTATGTATAACTCCCAGATAACAGTCATGAGTTATTTATGTATTCAGATTTATAAATTAATTTTCCCTAGGGTTCTGGGCAGCTTGCCAAATGAGAACAGTATAAAAAATATGTACAAATATATAAAGTCCCCTAAAAACCGCAACCAACCCATAAAACCCCATCACCCACCCCTGTCTTCTGCCTTCCTAACACCTGGCCAAAAAGAAAGGTCTCGACATCTTCCAGAAGATACTCGGGCTTTGACTTAAACAAACTTCCAGGGAAAAGGAATTCCACAGCACTGAAGCAGCAGCAGCAGCAGCTGAGAATGCCTGTCTGTATTTCCTCACTTTATGAACCTGACTGGCGGATGGTACCTGCAAGAGAGTGCTCCTGGACGGATGCAGGGTCAGCAATGGGACATAGCAGGAAAAGCAGTTTTTTAGATATGCCAGTGGTGTAACTAGGGTCTCTCAAATGGGGGCACTTTCCTTTGCTGGGTGTGGGTGGGGGCACCCCTAGGAGGAGAACAAAAGTAGACAGAAAGGGGAGAAAAACTAATGGGGGGCACTGGACGTGAGGTGGCGCAGCTGCACCCCACGCATCCCCTTGGTTAAACCCTTGTGTGGGGCCCAGGCTGCTTAGGGGTTTGTAGGTCAAAACCAGCACCTTAAATTGCATCCGAAAAGTTATTGGAAGGTACTGTAGACACTGAGGCACAGGTGTAGTGTGCTCATGGTGACCCACCCCCAAAAGGAGTTGGGCCATTGCATTCTGCACCAACTGCAGCTTTCAAACAGTTATCTAAGACAGCTCCGTGTAAAGCACACTGCGGTAATCTAGCCTTGAGGTTATAGAAGCATAGATGGCATTGGCCACAGTCTCCTCACCAGATGGAGTTGGTGAAAGGCACTCCTGGCCACTGCTGTCAAATGAATTAGTCAAAATATATGCATCAAGCGGATCTCAGTCTCTTTTGCTGCAAGTAGCATTGGTGCGATGGACAGTATTTAGTCACTTAACCAATTCTGCATGTTCAACCCGAAGGTTAGCATAAGGATCTTTAAAACCTTTTAATGACAGGGGTTTTACAAGTGAAAATTGCCAACAAAATAAAGCAAGTTTTATTAATGCATTTTGTTTTAGTGTACACAGGTGAAAATCACTTGATAGCCTATATTTCCTATGTATTGCTTGCCACTGGATCTGTCATTGTGTTTATTGGTCTTGTGGGATGCCTAGGAAGCCTGAAAGAAGTCAGATGCTTATTAGTTCTGGTAAGTACAGACTTGTAAATGCCTCCAGCTTTGAGGCTCTGCTTACTAACAGAGTCCCAATATTGCTTATGCTTTAGCTCCTACCCACTGGTGTGCTGTGTGTGAACCTCTGCAGAAATAGATAAGGAAGGTGATGGTAAAAAGGATGTATGTCAGGAGTCCTGTGTGCATAAGAAAACATGTTACAAAATGAGGATAAGCTGCAGCAGGGATGCATTAAACAGATGGGGTTGAAAATGTTGGAGTTTTTCAAATTTAATCCATCAAGTACATTTGCTATGTTAGTCATTGTCGGAGAAAGGAAAATGGATCCTATACCCATAAACAATTTTATATCACTCTTTTTGTACTTCAGGAGACAGGCAGTGCCTCTCACAAAAAAACTTCTTATAGCAAGTCATTGCATTGAACATGATGTATATCAGGGATGGGAAACCTTTTCCCTCCCATGAGCCACTTTGAAAATTAATACAGGCTCCATGGGCCAGATAGGAGATGTACTGTGTGTGCTGTGCACATAAAGGTGTGTACTCTGGAACAGGAAGGAAAGGGACGATCAATAACATGGATCTATGCCATGGATCCATCCTCTGTCTAGAGCGAGAATTGTTAATTTTCCAGAAAATTTTCCATGTTCATTATTTCAAATTCTAAACTTCCAGAGCCTCCCTGCCTCCCCCATTGAGACAGCAAGAAAGTAGGTTGGTCTACTGTATTTTGTTATGTACAGTATAACTTTTCACCAAAACTTGACTTGTTTACCCAATATTTCTTTCCACTGGCTATCTTTCTATTACCCAAGACTTCGGGCCTTTTTACACGGACGCCACCATGGACCTGGTGGGTGGAGGTGGGTGGGTGAGCACACCCACCACACAGGGCCTTTTTACACAGACAGAGGTGTGTGGATGTTTTGCTGTGGTGGGTGGAGGTGGGTGGGCGTCCGTTTACATGGACACACACCCATCTCCACCCACGGAGCCTCCTCCGGTTTTCCGGAGGGCTCCATGGGTGGAGGTGGGTGTTGCACGGGAACGCACAAGCATGTGAACACTCACCGGACACCCATCCCCCCACCTACTGCTGACCGTATACAGACTCACCACCCCCGCACACCCGCCCGAACACTGAGTGGGGGGGCGGCGTTTGTGTCAAAACGGTCATACCTACCGGTGCCAAGCAGGGAGACGTTCACACAGACACCGGGGCACCCACCCATTGGGCACTCACCCAGGGCCACACCAAGCACACACCCCACATGGACGGTCCATACACTGAGCAGAGGGAAAACCACGTCCAGCTGAGTGACATTACAACATGGCCAAGCGAAGGCAAATGAAGCCGCGGCACACATCGCCGTCCGATTCTGAGTGGGCGGGGGAGGAGGCAGCCAGAAGGTCAAGAGATACAAAGAAGCAGTCCCAGTCAAGCTCTGAGACACTGGCCAGACAGCCGGGCACCACAGACCCCTAAAACCCCAGATCCCACCCACAGACCACAGTCTACACAAGCACACAGAGGAACCAAGCAGGGAGAGGGAGGACCTGATGGCAGGGCTCGGAGAGAGCTCAGTGGCCACAACAAAAAGGCGAACCCTGTAACGGGTGGGGGCCACACCAGTCCCCCCCCGGCTAGGACAAAACCCCAAAACACCATGCACAGAAAAGGACTGCAGAGGTGACAGTGGCAGCTGCCAAAGTGCACACAGGAGGTAGGGTTGGAGGGCACAGAGAGGAGAGGTGCTGTCCAACAGTGACAACCTGGCTGCTACGCTGCAGCAACACAAAGCACAGGCGGGGATGCACAGGGCTCAGGCAGAACCCCACACCATGCAAGGGAAGGGGGAGATCAGACACACCAAGCTCCCTGAGGAAAGGCACACCCACCAACCCACCCCAGCATGCCCACCCAAACAACAGGGAAGAGGGGACAGGACACCAGGGCCCACGGGAGGGACACGGGACCCCATGTAAACAGTGGAGGGGGCAAGACCGAGAGGACAGGGGACAAAGGGCCAAGTCAGAGAACACAGATAAAAAGGACACCCATGGGGGGCGGGGACACATCTACAGACCCATGCCCTGCCAGACAACCACCCCTCACCAACCAGACACAGCCCACACAGAGGGAAACACCAGAGGGAAGGAGAACACAGAGAGCGGGGGGAACACGCACAAGCACACAGCCCCAACGCACGGCCGGCTAGGTGCATGGCTGCAGTGGGAGCCATCGCAGCCCTGAAACATGCCATGGGGCTCATAGAGTCAAGGGAACATTACTATAAAGAGGAACACCAGGGTGATAAGTGACATCCCTCAGAGGGAACACCCAGTAGAGAGCCATTAGCCCAAAACATATAGCCACCCACCTGGAGGAGCCAGAACACATCCCATTTGTCCAGACAAGGGTGCACGAGAAACCCCAAGACACATGCACAGAGCCCATCCACAGCCTCCAGGGCCCAGGCATCCTGGGACCCCGAACCCCCAGATCAGTTGAAAGAGGCGAGAAGCAGGGCTCTGCTGCACAGTAACACTCAGGCCGTTTTTAGATGATCGCGGTTGCGCTTGTTTTGAAAAAAATGCCGGAAGCCGGGATCAGACGATACACTCCTGGCAATCACGTGCCTGGAAGGGGAATGCGCATGCTTTTCCAGCCGCGATTTGACTGGGTTGAAAAAATCGACCCGGTTAAACGCGGCTGGAAAAGGGACCAACAACTGCAGGGTTACTGTGCGGGTACCGGGTGCTCAGGAAATATGGGCCCCTGGACAAGGCCCTCCCAGGCAAAGAGGCCCTGGTGGTAACCATGGGCACGCATGTAGACATCCACCATGAAGCAAGGCAGAAGGGGGTGGCCCATGGCAGCAGCAGCCCTGACATCCGACTGGCTCGACCCAACTCTCAGCACAGCCATTTCCAGTTCTGTGGGTGTCCCGGTCAGGAAAAGGCCACCTGCCACAGGAGGCAGTAAGCCCAGCTCCTCCAGGTGGTTCTGACAATCCACTCGAGGGC
>QEPC01008573.1:2536347-2550289 GCA_003113815.1 Sphenodon punctatus | reverse complement strand
TGTGCACTCCCAACACACACCCATCTCTACCCATCTTCACCCACGGGGCTATCCGGAAAACTGGAGGCGGCCCCATGGGTGGAGGTGTGTCCGTGTAAAAGGACACACACACCCTCCACCTGCCACGTGAGCACACCCATCCCCCCCATGTAAAAATGGCCAAAGATGCCCTCCTTTTACAACAAAAGTGTCCTCCTTTCAGATCTCTGTAAATTGCATAGGTGTTGCAAATTAAAGCAGATGCTGCTGCCATAATTTTACTCTCAGAGGAATTGAAAGAACACACATAAGGGAAGGCAGCATGGTCTAATACTGTGGTTCCAAAGCTTTTTGCCTGGTATTCCATTTTCAGACAGCAACAATAATTTAACAATATCAGGTCAATTGAAATCATGACCACATCTACAGGTGACTGGGAATATAGCTGTTAGTTTGGAACCCTTTGCTCTAATGCAGGGTTTTTCAGGCAGGTGTCCCTGAGCATGATGTAGGGAGTCCATCATGAAAAAAAGTTGTTTATTATTTATTTAAAAAAAATTATACCCCGCCCACCCCACCTGCCCCAGGCAGCTAATAAAACTGATCCATAAAATACAATAAAATATATAAAAGCATCAAACAACAAAAATCATAATAAAAATGAGGAGATAGAAACCATAACCCCCACCACCCTCACCCTTCTCCCTCTCCAAACGCCTGACAGAACAGCCAGGTCTTACAAGTCCTACGAAAAACCAGGAGGTCCAGCAGCGTGGCCACCGAGAACACCCTGTCCTGTGCGGCCCCCTGGGAAACCCGAGGGACCTCCAACAGGGCGCCCCCAGATGACCGCAGGGGCCAGTCCAGCACCCGGGGAGTAGTATATAATATTGTTACATAAAAATGAGGGAACACATTAGCCTCCTTAATTAAATTTATCAACACTAATCCCCCAGATGCTGTGGGTAGGAGAAAATACCTGGCAGTAATAGCTGGATTGTTTCTATTCCTACCATTGACTGGTCTGTTTAGACTATGAGGCCACATTCACACCTGATGGAGGCAGTGACTTTGAAACTGATGTGAGGCAAAAAGATGCGGTGAAGGGAGGAGCCAGATGCCAGAGGTAGTACCGATGCAAACAGGGTTCTGCTGCAACATTACTGGCAGATACCAGGGCTGGATTTTATTTTATTTATTTATTTCATTAAATTTATTGGCCACCCCCTCATACCTATGGCATCTTGGGGCGGCTCACAATAATAATAAAAAAACAACAAAAACACCAACCCCACAACAGTTTATAAAACATCACTAAAACCCACTAAGACCCATAACCCACCCCCTACCCCACCCTTCCACCCTCCCCTCCGAAGGCCGGGGCAAACAGTCAAGTCTTACAAACACATCGGAAGGCCAACAGGCCTGGGGCCAGGCGAGCCTCCTCCAGGAGGGAATTCCATAAACACGGCCTGGCCACCGAGAATGCCCTCTCCATTGTGGCCCCCGTTTTACATGGGGGACCTCCAGAAAGGCGCCCCTGGTGGACCGCAGGGATCACTCTGAGGCGCAGAGGGTGAGGTGGCCCAGACCGTGCAGGGCTTTATACATCAATACTGACACCTTGAATCTGGCTTGGTACGCTATAGGCAGTCAGTGCAGAGCACCGGTGTTATGTGCTCCCGCCTTCCCATCCCCGTAAGGAGATGGGCCGCTGCATTCTGCACTAGCTGCAGCCTCCAAACCAGAAACAAGGGAAGGCCTGTCATCTGCGACTATCTTGCCCAAGGCTGCCCAGTGATTTCATGGCTAAGACAGGGTTCCCTGGTCTCTCTAAGGTTGAAGTTAAATACCTTATCTACTAGGATACTGGTTTGCAAGATTTTTCTGGTCAAGGTACATCAATATTTTAAAAAACCTAGAATCCACCTTATAAAAAAAATCCAGAATCAGGAGTGGCCAGGCATCAGCTGTGGTGGGAAGGGGAGGTGGTTTGATTTCAGCAGTAGTAGGGTGGAAGTAGTAGTGGTGGGAGACCATTCCAGCAGGAGCAAGGAGGCCTGATCCCCTTGGTGGCAGCAGTAGGGAGTTAGTATAAGACAGCTGGAAAAGCAAGAGGTGGGAGCCCTGAGCTGGGAAAGCTGCAGAAGATCATGCCCTCCCTCTCTGTTCTGCCTTTTGTCTTCAATAGCACAGATGACCAGACCATACGACAAGAGCTGTAGTGCAGTGGCACCAGTGCTGGCAGGGCCCCCAGGACCACTGCAGTGCTGCCCCACCCTAGGCCCCATCTGGGACTCACCTCAGACTTTTCTAGGACTCAACAGTTGAGAACCACATTACTAGGTTACGTTGACTGTGTGCAGTAACTATACATGTTGCAAATGCTGTGTATTAACAGGTCCATAATTTGTGGAATACTCAAATTGATGAAGTTATTTCCAACTATGGGAATAAGAATCTGCCTGAAAAGGAGCATCAGTGGGCTATTCTGAATGCTGTGCAGTACACGGTAAGCAAAGGAGGATAAGATCCAACACCAAAAACTGTTTTATATTAGGTATGTTAAGTGGAAACCTCCAATTTCTAAAGTTTTTGTGACATGCAATTAAGGATCCGACACAAGCAGGGATATCCCCTTGGAATACACTGAATTAAAAGTTGCTTGCCTTTGAGCCAAAGTTTATCCGGATGTTAGAGGTGTACACCAGGGACCCATGTTTGTTTACATTTTTGTTATTTAAATCTTTCGTTTTCGTAAATATCAAAATTTCATTTTTGTTTTTGCTTTCCATTGGTTTCAAAGGAAAACACATATTTGGCTGTAACTTTTGTTATTGTTCATTATATTTGGACAACTTTTGCAGGAATTGTACCTCCAATGGAAGGCATTGTGTGTACCAAATTTCAGAAAGCTTAGATAAAGGAATCCAATTTTATAATCAGTTGAATTACGTTATTTTGCAAAAAACTGCATATACATTCCTGGCTGCAACGTCTTTGTCTCCCATCTAATGTGGATTAAACTTGGCAGGTTTATACCCCTCCCCAAGATTACAATCTATGACAACTTTCAGAAGGATTGGATAAAGGGTCCTGGTGGTATTAGCAATTAACTTATACATTTATGTCTGACTGTAACATCTTTGTAGTCCAACCAGTGTACATGAAACTTGGCAGGGCTGTATCTCACACCTTCAGGATCATCTATGTCAAATATTGGAAAGATGTGATAAAGGGTCCAAATTTTATAAGCCTGCATTTCTGCACAGCTTATGCAGAGAATGACCCTGTGCTCGGGATTCTCTTATGTATCACTGTGTTATAAGATCTGTTTGGGATGTGAATTGGCCAACAGAAATGTCAACCAAATATCCTGATTCTCTGCTGTGACCACCTCAACTTCTCTCTGCCACTTGTTACTGGGAAGTCAGAAGCATCTGTTTAGGAAAGAGCCAACAGAGATTCTCTTATGTCCTGTCACAGTGCTGCAGGATGTGATTGTGATAACTGGCCAGTCTGGATGTGTTATATCTCCCCATTACTGGCATGCTATCCCCAAAGTCCCAGTTATGCCCCTTCTATGCCTGCCCGAGGGCCATGCCCTATGCCTGCCTCAACGCCACCACCGTTTGGTCCTGTAAAGCTAGAAGCATGCAGTAATGGGCCAGTGAATGCGTCTCTCATTCTGTTGGGTTGCTCCCCATCCTCCCTCCCCCTGCCATGCCTGGTGTCTGCCTCTGACTGGCAGTGCATGTGCTGCTATGTCTGAATAATGGTCTTCAAAGAAATAACTTCAACTGCTTATAAAATTGGGGCCCTTTATCAAATTGTCCTGTTTGTCAGAGATGACAGGAAAGGTGTGAGATACATTCCTGCCAAATGTCTTGTAAACAGGATGGAATATAAAAATGTAACTCCTGGAAATGCATTTTCAAGTGAATGTCTTAGAACATCAGGATCCTTTGTCTAATCTTTCTGAATTTTGGCAGACTTTGTAATCTTGGGAAGGGACATAACCGTCCCAAGTTATATGCAAATTGGATGGAAGATAAAGAAGTTGTAGCCAGGAATGTGTATGCAGCTTTTCTTAAAATCACAACATTCCATTGCTTATAAAAATCGGTATAATCTCCCCAAGTTTCATCAGAATTGAGTAAGGAACAAAAGTATTTTTTTAGTGTTTCCCCATTTTTTCAAAAACTAAAATTAGTTTTCATTTTTGTTTTCGTTATTATATTTCGTTTGCCTTTTTACAACAAAAAACCCTTAATTTTTCATTTTCATTATCAGAACAACTAACTAATTACACACCCCTACTGAATGTACAAAGGGACAGATCTCTCACTCTTGGTCTTGCCCTCCAGTATAAAGACAATTAATCACTGAAGTTTCTTGGCTTGATTAAGTTTCTGAACACAGGAGCTAGAGTTCGAGTACAGTGGTCAGTGCTGGAAGCACCAGATGTCTAGGCAGGGGCATGAACAGGACCCTCAACCCCCTCCCCACTATTCAGTGGAGGTAGCCTAGCATGAGGCTGCATTCTGGGCCCCATAAATAGTATAGTAGAGGTTGTTCTGTCCTAGCACTCATTCACAAATTGGATCTGGCTCAGGGAATCTGCAAGCAGCTCTCTTCTCTCCAAGACCTTTGTACCGTGCTGTTCACCACAGTATCTGAGAGCACCTGCTGTAGCTTTACTTCTCTCCAGCAGCCCCTACTGTGAGTTACAGCTGCAAGCCACAGATGAGCCCTGCAAATCAATAATTTGACGAAGGCGTAAATACTTCCATTAAGTGGCGATAAAGGAACAGTTTCTTGGATTAGAAGAAGTCCTTAAAAGCGGGATCATTTTCTGTGAGATTAATTACCAGTATGAATGTTCATACTTAAGAGTACAACTCCATTTGCAGTATCTATGTTTTTTAAAATAAACATTATTTGCACATTGGTTCTTCCTTCTCTTAGCTACAAAGTCCTTGTTTCAGTAATGGGTGGAGGTATATATATAGTATTCCTTTCCCTGCTCCCCAGATAATTGATGGAAAATAAAAATTCACAACGTAGGATTTTCAATTTTCCAATTTACACCAATATTAAAAACCAATTCTTGGGAAGGCCAAACCTTAGCTAAGCCATGTCATTCTGTGGTGGAGGTAGTTCTTTCCAGATGCTAGCTCCTGCCAAGTACTTTAGGGGCAGGTGATTGGGCAGAAGAGCTCAGCATATCAGAGACTGAGCTGTTCTAAACATCTCTCCTTAGCTGTGGTAATGAACCCAGTTTTGTTACTGTTTGCACAGCTTTTTTTTTTTTGGTGATAGTCTGTGTCTTGGCCTGAAATCGACCTGGTGTCCAGTAGGACAGCTCTTGATGCTTGTGCTTCTTTGTAAGATCAGGGCCCTCAACGTCTCAACATACTGGTCTCCTCTCCCATGTGTGTTTTTATTACATATAGCCCCAAAGTGTTTCCCAAACAATAAAGGTTCATGGGCCCTGGTGCAGTTGCACCACCTGTCCCTGCTTATAGCTATGCCCTTGCTTCTCATTGAGCATGCTTCTTCTCTGGTGGTCCCATTCTGATCTCTTTGGGTAAAAACAGAAATACAGGCAGCATAGCGGCTCTCCGGTCTGGGAAAAGAAACCACAGCCGACATGGGTCGGGGAAAGGCACTGAACAAATGTGCCTGCAGCCAGATAGCCATCCTGCCACCCGCACGACCCAGGTAGGGCAAGAAGCTCCAAACACGTGCGGGTGGCCAGCCCGTCTATGACTTGCTGCCAGCAACCCACCCCTGCCATGATGGGACAGCTATGGTGCTCACCTATGGCAGCCCCTGCCCTATTCAGACATGTGAGGCCCCATTAGAGTGCATGGGCAGCCCTTAGCTGGGACTTCAGAGATTTTACAAGGACACAGCCTGGGCTAGCTGCCTACCCACCCTGAGGGAGTGGATATCTGGCGGCACCTAACCCAAAGCAGGCTACCGGCATATCTGTTTTTACACATTGTCACAATTTACCCCTTTCCTTTTTCTGTAGGGACTATGGGGTTTCTTTTACATATATGTAATGCATAATAGCATAACAGTTTATAAAGTGAATTTCTTATTAGCTGACGCTTAAGGTTGGACAAATGCCAAATGAGGTGCCCAAAATGATTGGGATAAAACATTCAAACAACTGCTTATATTTAGTATTTTTTTCCAGCAACATCTAGGTGTGCCAGATAGATGCTTGTTTCACGTGTATATTTTAAAGCCATGGAATATATGCTTGCAGGTAGGGTTGCTACCTTTTGTAGTTTGACCCTGAGATTCCCGTAGGCCAAAATGGGAGCCCTTGGGTCAAACTGAAAGAAGTGGCAACTCTACTTGCAGGATGCTTACTCCATGCATACAGATGTATATTGTGTACAGTGCAAGACATCACAAATGACCAAGAGATTGATTTCTTACATGCTGCATAATGGTGGGAGAACATGAAAACACAGTATAAGAATTAAGCTGCATGACTGACCCTAGTAGTCAGTCTGCTGCTGTTGGTCTAGTATAACCAGGGACCCATGTTCACTACATTTCTCCACTTGCAGCAATGGAGAAAACACAGTACACATTTATTTATACCCCGCCCCTCCTGCAAGCAGCTCGGGGCAGCTAACAAATTTCAAAAAAGTAAAACAACCTTAAAAACAGTTATAAAAATCTTACAGATAAAACAGGTAAAGGACAACAAATAATAAAGAACAACAAAGAAGGGTAGGAGGATAAAACCCCACTAACCCACCCTCCCCAAAGGCCTGGGCTAACAGCCGGGTTTTACAAACTCACCGGAATGTTAAAAGGCCCAGGGCCAGGTGAGCTTCCTCTGGGAGGGAATTCCAAAAGGCGCAGCCTGGCCACCGAGAATGCCCTCTCCATTGTGGCCCCCTCCTTAATACAGGGGACCTCCAAGAAGGCATCCCCGGCAGACCGAAGGAGCCACTGTGGGGCGCAGAGGGCAAGGCGATTCCTGAGGTATGAGGGGCTGAGACCGTAAAGGGCCTTATAAATCAACACCAATACCTTGAACCTGGCTTGTCACACTATTGGCAGCTAGTGGAGAGCCCGGAGTACAGGTGTTATGTGGTCCCAGCGACCCGTCCCCGAAAGGAGGCGGGCTGCTGCATTCTGCACTAGCTGCAGCCTCCGAACCAGGAACAAGGGTAGCCCCATGTAGAGTGTGTTGCAGTAGTCCAGCCTCAAGGTGATGAAGGCATGGATGAGGGAGGCCAGGTCCAGGCTGGAGACATACGGACGCAACCTCCGCACCAGATACAACTGGCAGAAGGCAGCCTTTGCCACCCTCTCCACCTGCTGCTCCAGGCGGAGATGCGCATCCAGCACCACCCCCAGACTCCAGACCTGTTGAGCTACAGGAGGACAAACCCCCCCAATCAGGGCGGCCAACACCTTCCTTGCTCTCCCCACCACCATCACGTCCGTCTTATCGGGGTTGAGCTTGGGTCCCTGTGTTTCACACACTAGTCAGCATTGGCTGATGTGACCATCTTAAAGTTATTTCAGCAGTAAAAGTCAAGAAAGTTTTGTTTTTTCCTAGCTACAATGTTGTGGACAACACAATTTCACTGACTGGAAAAAGAACAATCATAAAGAACATGTAACTCAGGTACCCTGTTCATGTACAAAATCTAATCTGAAGAAATGGTTTTGTGATGTCCCAGAGAATGGAGTATACACTAAGGTAAGGAACAGTTGAGTTTCTAAGAGTTGACACTGTGGTGTTCTTAAACAGATTTGTAGAAGTCAGTTAAGCTGTACCATAAAATGCAATTTTTTTCAGAGGAAGAAACCCATAAAACCAGACTCACCTGTGATCTTTTTTTTTTCCCTTCAAAAATAGGTCTTCCATCCTTGTCTGCTCTTTGCAAACTGCAGCCCAGCAGATGAGAAGCTGGAGCGAAGAGCTTGTGTTGCAGGCACTGGGTAGGGCTCTTGTGCTCCCTGCTTCTATTGTTTGGTGGGGAGAACCAGACTCTTACCCACTGGGCAAACTCCCTCTTGCTCAGGTCTGAAGCTCAGTAGCAGATCTACTCCCTCTTGCTCAGGTCTGAAGTAGAGGTTTCTTGAGAGAGGCTTTTGCTGCAACCAGGCAAGGAGAAGGCTGCTGCTCTCAAGTTGGAGCTGTCTGGTTGAGGTGCCAAACGGATGAGGAGTGGAAGAAGTAGCCCTAGCTGTGCTGTGAAGTGAAAATAAATTCACTGGGAAAAGGGCAGTAAGCCACCTTCTCATGAAATGTGATTCCCCTCTCTCTTACCCCCAGAACATTTACATACACGGTGAAGGATTTGAAAAAAACAAATGGACAGTGTTTATAGAAAAAACAGACCTATACTTTTGTGGTGGTGGTTGAGGAGTCTGATCCTGCCGAGGAATGCAGCACAGATCTCTGAATCATGTGCAGACAGAAGAACCCCGAGTACATGCCTGATGTTGTCCACCATTCCAGTTCCACCATGCCCCCTCTTTTGCAAAAAGCTGTGAGGAACTGCAGTTTCACATGCCCTAATGGCCAACATGGAGTCTTATCCCCTCCTTATTCCTTGATAGACCCTCCTGCGCGCTACCAGCATAGGGGTCAGCTGCAGAGGGTTCTGGAGCTAGTCACAGAAGTGATTCTGCCAATTTTGTCAAGCAGTGTATAGATGGCTTCTGCCTACTCATGCAGCCTCTGTGTGCAGCCTGTTGGGACCAAGCTCTAGGCTTCTCGCATACGGGAAGCTCATGATTTCAGATTAATGGCAGCTGGCAGAATTCAGTTATTTAAGTTGTTTCTGAGAGAACACTTCCTGGTTGCTTGTGGAATAGTATCGTCCATTATTTGCTGTGCAGAGAAGTAGAAGTATGAACATGAATGAAAGGGTTACAGAAGACTGAATGCCATGGCAGGTTCCACTTTTGTCCACTCTTATTATCTCTATGGTGCCAGCAGTGTCCTAACTTTTTGACTAGCCCTTCACCATACTATCAGAATTCTCTATGCAGCATAGAGAAGAACAGATAACCCATTACAAAAATAAGATGCATTTGTAGTGTCTCCAATGGATCAAATCAACACCCAAGGATTCAGACATGTACACTTGGCATTGTGCAGGGAAAACTGCATAAAATGGATACTGCAATACTCATATCCACAAAGTACAGAGTTAGCTGACCTTGGAAAGTAGGGACCGGCTTGATTAGGGCCACCACATTTCATAACCTGCTTGCATAGAGTATCCTGACTAAAAGGGCGACTTTCCTGCTCTCTACTACTAATTCATGGAAGTCAGACATGGTCCCAGAGAACTGGAGAAAGACAAACCTGGTACTTATTTTTAAGAAAGATGTGGGAAATGATAGAGCAGTTAGCTTCAAGACCTGGTACGTTTGTAGCAGGGGGTCTTTCCAGGGCCACACAGGGGCCTCACTTGGGGAATTAGCTCACTCCACTGCCATGCCTTTTCAGCCCAAGCCTTAGCTGAATCCCCCTCTAAGGAAGGAAGTATCCTCCTATAGGACCCAATAAACAGTCCAGAGAGCATCAAATAAAATTTTATTCCAAATGAATGACCATAGATCTTAGCATCCAGAGGGTATCCAGTTCATAGTCTTTATTAGACTCAAGCAATGTACACAGTCCCTGGGGCTGCCGGCTCAGTCGCCTCTACCCTGCAGGCCCAGGTCAGTCTCTCTTACACGTAGGAGCACCACAATATCTACCACCACCCCCAGGGTCCATCTAGCCAGGCCTCAAAGCCCCAGGCTCTGGCCAAACCTTCCCCAGGCAAGAAGCTCCCTCCTGGGTAGAGCCTCTCCCACTTACCTGGGTCCCTCTGGTTCTCCAGCCTTCAGCACCTTGAAGAACATCAAGTGCACCATCTTTGTCAGTGAAATGTTGCTCCTTCAGCTCCCAGGCAGAGACTGCTTTCCACTTAGCCTTGCTCTCCTTATATACAGGCAGAGTGGGTGTGGTCAGGCTTCCTTTCTTCAGCCTTAAAGGGCCAGTAACCTGCCCACTCTGTCACAGGGTCTCTCAGCCTGTTTGCCTCACAGGCTGATCCCCAGCTATGGGGCTGGCTCTGCCACACCCTTGTGCATGCTCAACCCTCTGTCTGGACTTCTTAAAGGGGCAGCAGCCTCACAGGACTGCTCCCTGCTACAATGTTACTAGAACAAATCCTAAAATAAGCCATTTGTGAGCACCTAGAGGTGGGGGACCTTTTCCCCTTTGGGGACCACTTTGAAAATTAGTACAAGCTCAGTGGTAATTTGAGTGGGGAAGGGTCCAGACTATGAATCCAACCCTATCCAGTCCACAGATCCATCTCTGTCCTCAAGCACATGCCCTCATCTCTATCTGCTTCCTCATGCGTGCACACTTTCAGTGATTGAAGGTAAGGACTGGATCCCTAGGCCAGCTCCAGAAATTAGAAAGGGGCTAAATAAAAACTGACTGCAAGCCACATTTGGCTCATGGGCGAAGAGTTCCCCATCTCTGACTATGGGTGCTTTTATATCTACTCATTTGCCCATCAGGTTTGTATTGTACCTCATGATGTTGCTGTTTTCCCAGCTTACTAACCAAACAGTAGATCAGTTGACAGGCTAGGAAAGGTATTTTGTTCTCTTCTATTTTATAAATACATCTACTATCCTGTTAACTAGTTGGCAGTCCTTTGCATTTCACCAAGATACAGTTTTCTGGACACGTATATGGATACATATGATTATTGTTTAAGTAAACAGGGGCTTGGAAAGGAAGAAAAACACAGAGATGATGATATTACACAGTGCCACTACATATCTCCTATCTGTAGCAATCATAACTCAGATTTTAAGGGGAAACCTGCACAGTCTCCATTTCCTGTACCAACAATATCTCACCTGTATTTTATAATCTGGGTTTGGGTGGGAGCATTTATAGGGAATAGGGGTTAGAGTGGGGATGCTCTACTCTGATTTCTAGGGGAATTTTCTATATTTCTATGTACCTTTTACATGGTATTTATATTGTAACCCGCCCTGAGCCTTAGGGGCAAGTGTGGGATTTAAGTTTAAATAAACATTTAATAAAAGTAAGGGCATTCGAGAAAAAAAAACATATGTGTAATTGAATTGTACAGTAGATATATGCATCTTTCCTGGGATGCATAACTTGGGAATTACATATCTTTCAATAGCTGAAAATGCTCTATATAACATGACCAGTGCCTGGTCATCAATACAGTCCCATCAATAATGATACAGCAATTTTGCCCCATAGCTGCACTATTTTGTGGAAAATTACTTTAATATATGTATGCTTACGTATTTAAAAATTGAAAATTCTTTTAAGATGTTTAGGGCCAAGTTTTTATCAGCATGTTACCATTGTCACTGCTTTCTGACAAGAAATTGATAGAATCTGCTAGTCTCTTGAAGTCAGTTTTTGGTACACCGTTCTCAACAAGGAGATGTTATAAATATGCAGTGAGAATCCAAGAGTAAAAAATAATTGTCACTTAATTTATGCATGTCTGCATTTGCCCAGGGATGTGAAGAGGATATTAAAATGTGGTTTGAAAACAACGTTTTGGTCTTAATTGCACTTAATCTCGGACTGCTAGCTGTAGAGGTAAGATAATTTTTTTAAAGGGTGAATGATGACAATCGTGTCAGATATATATATAATTTTTTTTGTGTTTTATGGACTTGAGCCAGCCCTAGTGATATCACATAGGAGATGGCTGCAGTGGAAGTCAGCCAGATCAAGTACTATTCACTTGTAGCTTTGTTAAATAATAAATAATATCTCCACAGCTGAAGCCAGTGTGGTCCAGGAGCCTGTCCAGGAGGCTGGTCTTGGAACTGGGAATCCTGAGCCTGAATTCTCGTCTCATAGGGTACCTTGAGCAAGTCACAGATATAAAAGGGGGTGTTGGCAATAGGTCTGTCCAGCCAGTCAGTGTAGGGAAAACTTGAGTGAAACTTAGTGACAACCCCCCCACCATATTTGCTCAAGATCCTATCTACAGGACTCCTACATCTTCCCAAAGACTGTGGAGATGGCCAGAACTGTGCAGATTTCATCACCAGTATTGGTGTATAACATTAGCTGGTGTGATATAAATCAATGTATGCATTATGTTAATTTCAGCTATGCTAGGGGAGAATTGCTAAAGCAATCAGAACAAGAGCACTCAACCGACTTTATCAGTTTCTGAGGTTACTGTGGAAAGTTGGTCTGGCTCCCTAGACCATGGGAGCAGAAGCAAACTCAGAAATCCAGAGGACTCAGGAAGGTCTTCTCCAGTTTCTGCCATTATTTACACAACAATATGTATCACAATCAATACCTTTTTTAGAGCTTTACAGCCATTCCAGCACACAGACTTTCAGTCCTGGGGGTGAGTCAACAACTCAGAGTGTTAAGTGTCCAGCCAGCTCTCCCTTAGGTCTGCTTTCTCCAGCACTGACTACCTAAGCCTCTACATTTTCAGGCTCTTAGAGTCCATGGAGGGGCGGAGCCAAGACACAGGCCACTGTTCCTTAAAGGGCCCGCATCCAACCCATTACATACCCCCTCCCTCAGAACCTTGTTGCATTGGCAAACTTGGCCAGTGTACTGCTCAGCCCCCAAACAAACAAATATACAGCAACATATAACAGAACTGATCCTAGAACCAGTACATACTGATCCAGCATAAGCAATACATTGTATACATAAACCCAATAAATGAAGCATCTTTTGTATCCCTTCAACCACCCAATCACATTCATATTCATTTACACTGATCTCTTTTTAGTTCCTTACAATTCAGGAGTTGCCTCCTTAGCTTTCTTAACCCAGATTTGTTTGTTGCCTTTCATAAATAATGTTGCAGAAAATACAATATCAGTGACAATCAATAATCATTCCCAGATATCGGACAAACCACCAACACAATTACAATCTATAATGCCCCCCAGAACTCTATTCTACTGAGGACCAGACATTCTATTTTCTTCTTTCCTTCATTTTTTATCTGTGGGACCTCCACCAGCTTGGCTGTCTGTCTCCGGTGGGGCATGGTATCCATAATAAAAGAGCAAATTGCACAAGTGGTGAGCACAGGCACCCCACAGTGTTCATACCCAAGCCACTCATCGTCACAGCTGGGGCAGCCATTGAGGAACCCCCACCCTTCTCCCTGGAGAGTAGTTAAAAAAGTCTTTCCATTCTCCTACTGACAAGGGTTCCTCTCTAGATGTGGGTCTCGTGGTAGCTGCCACCACGTGACCACAGGCCCCAGCAAACATAATCCCTGGGATAACCTCTCCCAAGTGGCTGGGTGCCTTGCCTTCCTTCCCTCTGGGCTCCTATTCTTTCAGAGACAATTGGGACCTGGATCGTTCTGTCCTTCTGGGCAGATATCCAGAGTGGTACCTCCATTTGTACCCCTAAGATCTGCAATTGTACTACTGCTTGTACTGTTTGGTAAGGTTTTTTCCTGGTTTTGTTTGAGTTTGAGCTTCGGAAGAGCATGACTTTTTATTTTTTGGGAGGTCCTAGCATGAAGGTCGTCAGAACATTTGAGATAATATTCATCAGGCTGAGTTCTCTTTTATGGGTTTTCACATGGAGCAGTGAAGAAGGGGAAGGCTAGACTTGACCCAGATCACATTATCCCAGTTTGAGCAAACACAAAAAAGATTTTTATAGTTTTGTACTCAAAATTGTTGAACCACAAATTCTTTATATACCCATGATGAATTTATTTTTATTTATATTTATTTTATTTATATTGTCAATTTATATCCCGCCCCTCCTGAGAACTGCTTGGGGCGGCTAACAATTTCAAAAACATAAAAATACAATTATAAAAATATATTAAAACACTCATAAAATCACAGCAATAAAACACAGCTAGGGTAATACTAAGAATACAATAAATAAGGGTGGTGG
>QEPC01008573.1:2485540-2499611 GCA_003113815.1 Sphenodon punctatus | reverse complement strand
TAATAATAATAATAATAATAATTTAAAACAAATAAAAGAAAGTATTTTTTCACTCAGTGCACAATTAGGTTGTGGAATTTTTTGCCAGAAGATGTGGTCAAGGCAGTAGTATAGCTGAGCTTAAGAAAAGGTTGGCCAAGTTTCTGGAGGGTAGGTCCATTATCAGCTTTAGTCAGGTAGGTTTGGGGAATGTAACCCCTTACTGCTGGGATCTGGGAGTGAACAACAGGGAATGGATTGTCCCAATGTGACCTGTTGGATTCTTCTTCCAAACGACCGAGATTGGCCACTGTCAGAGACAGAGATGGACTATTGGTCTGACCCAGTATGGCACTACTTATGTTCTGAGGAATGCTAACTCCCACAACAGAGACACCCGAGAGAAGAGTCTCCTGTGTTCTAGTGTGAATGCATCCACTGTGGCAACCCTCTAGTATTTACACTTCTTCTGTTGATAAAAGAAGATAAAAACCCTCTATTTACACTTCTTCTGGTAGGTTATATGTGTGTTCATGTTGCACTAATGAAAGATGCAGCTCATGATTTCTTCCTGATTGTAGTCCCCAGGGGAAACAAATATGAAAAAATGACTTTCAATCCATGATCTTGCACATTGTAATTTGTAAAAGGTCTTCCATGTAGTTTAGTGAGGAGGAAACTTTATAATCCCCTCATTTTTTTACCCCTGAAGTCTGCAGGGCAGACAGAGTGTCAGTTTTAAATCTTAGTTCTTGGCTTTTCAAAAGTCAGCCCTTTGACATTTTGTCTCACACTAAATTGCACATTTACTCTTAATGGCATAGCCACAAAGCTTGGAGAGTTTGGAGGGGGTCCAAACCCTGAATTGTGGATATTTAAGCTCATCAGAACTTCTTAGATTTACCAAATTGAGCCAGACATCTAATGAGTCACAAGAACTGGGATTTTTTTCCCTGTCTTCTTTAAAGCCAAGAATTCAAAATGGAAGGAAGGAAGGAAATAAGTAACAACTTTGCATTCTCAGAAAAGATTCAGTTCAGAGAAAGGTTTGGTTCTTCTCTAATCAAACTGCTTATCCAAATTGCAATATTTACTCTAACTCTAAAGGGACAACACTGCGCATTGCATTAATTCAGAGGTTCTCAAACTATGGGGTCATGACCCTAAGTTATGTTATGATCCCAAATTATTTTTGATAAACCAGGCATGTTTTTATTGCTTTCTAGAATGATGGAATTATGTTTATGTCTCAAAGTGGGGGTCACACAGGGCACATGTTGTTGCAGACCAGAATGCTCCCTTGTTTCTTCCTTTCACTGAAGAAAGCTGCAATTTACAATACTCATGTTAATTCAGCTATACCAGCAAGGAAGCAGAGAGAAAGGAGCCAAAGCTGTGTCCATCTCCACTTGGATGGATTGTAGAACATCACAGCCTGTTTCACCCCAAGGTGGACCATCTCTCTAAAGGTGCCCCGCCAGATGTGCAGACAGAGCAGGTACAGAGCAGGTTGTGCCTCCTTCAGGGAAGCCCCACCAGCAATGCTCTGGAACATCCCAGAGTGCCTCTGGCAGAGCGGGCCAGCAAAACCTGGGGCACTAGCCCGAAGCAAAGCAGCAGTCCATCTAATGCGCAAATCCATGCTGCTGCTCCGCTTCCAGCCAGCCGTTGCCCCAGGCAACACCATAGTGTTGCAAATACTCTAGCCCACAACTCTATGGTGTGTGTGTGGGGTGGACTGTGGGTGGACTGCAGGCCGAGCAACCTGCTGGGTCTATCTGATCCAGACCCCAGTGGGGTTGGGAGTGGGCAGACGTGGAGGTGCACACCCAGGAACAGCTCTGGAGGTGGGCAACCCCACATCCATCTGAAAACACAGACTGAAAAGATAGGGCAAGCATTAATTCCTCTCAGGGGTACTTGAGACCTGGCTGGGAGACACAGCTCAGGGCCTTATTTGACAGGTTGGGGCCTCAGTAGGCAGAAATAAAAGGCATGGGGGAAGCTTGAAAAGGTTGTCTCCAGAGAAAATTGAGGTGACAGTAGAGCTACTCACCCAGCAGAAAAGGTGGAGTGATTAGGGTTGGGCAAGTGGACCTGGTGAAGTGGACTAGTGTGCAAAGATGTGTGAGGAAATGTGTTACACGGCCCATTCCTCCCTGCTCTCTTCCTGTCCATCCACCCCAGCAGAAATGGGTTCATCCGCTTACTTCTCTACAAATTCAGCCCCAAGATCCAGAAAGTTCACAAAGGGCTGAAAGTTCTTACTCGCCTTTGCAAAGCATTCATTCCTAGGCCATAATCCTGAAGCTACTTGAGAGTCTGTAGAGCCCACTGGTTTCAATGGTATATTTATAATAAAATAACACAGAACTAGCTTGTAAATAGTTTCAGAATTGGACTCCAAGCCACAATCTAATATAATGCATGTTACTTATATGAAAACTCCAGATGTAAGGAAATGTTTGTCCATTAATCAGCCACTGAGTCCAAGGTCAGAAGGGACTCTGACCTCCTGTATATGACAGGCTACCAAGGCCCTTTTGTTGGTACAGGCCAGGAGTCCATTTTAAATTGCTGACGTGGTCCCCAGATGAAAAAGGTTGCCCGCCCCTGTTTTAGACTCTCAGGGCATAAGTCAGACTCTGGAAGCTGAGGAAAGTAGATCTTTGATGGAAGGCTGAAGGTCACTGAGGAGTGTGACTGAAGGAAGATTACTGGATCTCTATGGCAGCAACCCATTGGAGGCTGGGGACCTGGGCTATACAGCTGACGGCAGCATCGGTGGAGTGAAGACCAACAGCTCCCCCCCCTTCCCCCGTGGACTTTGTTGCTATGTGGTTGTAGGGGAGAGGGCTGTCTCTTATACACATCTAGATGTGTATAAGAGACAGGCATTGAGGTTGGAGGGGAGAGAGGCCCAGTGTGGACTGTTGGGGGCCATGTGATTCCCTGCTCGTTTCCCCCCCACCTTTGTGGGGGCAGGGCCAGGGCTGGGGGAGGAACTTGCTCCCCATATCACCACGGGCAGCCGGGGGATGGCTGGAGGAAGCAACCCATTGGAGGTCAGGGACCCGGGCAATACAGCTGATGGTGGTGGCGGTGGAGCGAAGACCAACAGCTCCCCCCCCTCCCCCATGGACTGTGTTGGTATGTGGTTGGAGGGGAGAGAGGCCCAGTGTGGACTGTTGGGGGCCATGTGATTCCCTGCTCGTTTCCCCTCCCCTTGCGGGGCCAGGGGAGGAACTTGCCTGGGCCACTCCCCATATCACCGGAGGTGGCCAGAGCCTCGTGCTGGGGGCACGTGCTTCAGCAAGGCCCTGAGGTGAAGGTGGAGGGGGTATTGTATTGGAGGGGTGTTGTAAAGTTGTTGCTGGCACAAGTGGTGAGAACATTTCCGCTCAGTGAGAGGGAGGAGGAGGTGGAGATGAATGGCCTCACCTGGTGACAGCTGGTGAGGGAGGAAAAAGTTACTTGTGGCTGTTCCCTGGGTGTCAGGGAAATGGCATGAGTGATTGTTGGGCCAGCAACATATACATTGATAATATATGTGTGGGTTGCTACTGATTATTGAATAGTATATTGTATTATATTATTATAGGGGGGTTGTATTATGTATAATGATTTGGGGTGCCTCTGTGTAGGCTTGTGCTCTAGATTATCTTTTGGTAGTGGAGGGGGGAGGGTTTGATTATTATATTGTGATTAGTGGTCCTCTGTGTAGGACTTACGTTAATTTTGTACTGGGTTGTGGGATCCTCTGTGTAGGACCTCTGCCTGTTTGACTTGTAAGCTGCCTCGAGTTAATTCGTTAGGAGAGAGCAGGATATAAATAAAAAATCAAATCAAATCAAATCAGCCAGACTTCTCGTAAAAGTCTGATACTATATCACCCCAGCAGCAGATCACCCCTTCCTGTACAGTGTTTCATCTGTAGCTGCTACCACACAGGAAGGAGAAAGCAAACCACCTCTGGGGGTGGGGAAATTCCTTCCTGATCTTGCAGGCAACTTACAAAAGTAGCAGTTCTGAATGTTGTTTCCAGTGTGTATTCTCTCTTTCACAGACACCACTTTCAAAATTAAAACATTCTTAGTAATTGCTAGCATTTTTGTAACTGTGTGGGTTTTGTCTAGGAACAATCTTTTAGACAATTAAAATTTCAAACTTGACATCTGCGAACTGTTCTGTACATACTTAGTAAAAACACTGGGTAATTTCAGATGCTACGAAAACGCCTTTCACCACAGTGAACCCCAGTGGATTCCCTGTGGTGGTGGTGTTCCCGTGAATGTCTGTTTGACCCCCACCAGATGTTCACGACAGTGAATCTCTGGTGGGGGTCAAATTAACCATGGTTCTGGACCTCTGGCCATCCTGAGGTCGAGAACTGTGGTAAGATTGGCCACGATCCAGGATGGATCAAAAGTAATGTGTGTTACCTTTGGCCCATCCTGGAACGTAGCCCCGACCGTGATACGGGATCGGGCGCAGCGGCTGCATCATCCGCTGCGCCCGCCTGTCTCCCCAAGGGTGGGAGGCTGGGGGAGCGCAGGGGGGCAGGACCATGCAGATGCATGTCGCACAACACTGCCCCCTCCCCAATTACCCATAGTGATGGATCCGGCACGTCTGAAGGATGTCCGGCTTCATCACTGTTGATGATGGCCTCAGTCTTGCCTAAAATGGGTACACCTCCCCCCTCGCTGTATAATCAAGGATCAGTAAACTTGGACCAGAAGGGCTTAAAGGAACAGGCCTCACTGGTGACCAAGGGTTGGAAAACGTGGAATAGGGGAGCTTGAAAGCAGGGCCAGCCCGAGGCATGTGCCACCGGTGCCCAGGCACAGATGGAGTCGGACCCCCGCAGTTTAAATTTTCCCCCACCCACATTGGTAGCAAAGCCCCGGCAGCCACCTGTCCTGGCTTGGTTCCCCCCCTGCCCTGGGCCCCCCAGTGAGTTCTCCCAGCCAGGAACAAACTAAACCAGTCCAAGACCGTTCGGCCAATTCCAGCACGGTACCACAGGCGAGTCACAAACACCTCATGATCGACTGTGTCAAATAAAAGGCAAAAGGTCTAGTCGGACCAGTAAGGTCTGATGACCCTGGTCCAATGCCAGGTGGAGATCGTCAACCAAGGCCACCAAAGCCATCTCCATACCATACCCAGGCTGAAACCTAGACTGGGAGGGATCAAGGAAACCAGTGCGGTCCAGATGTTCCTGGATAACAATAATAGTGGGTGTAGAGTGTCTTGTGTGAAAATGCCCTATGTCACACCCCAGCCAGCACTCTCACCCCCCGTCAGTGCACACACACACACACACACACAGAGCCAGTGCGTTCTCTCTCTCTCACACACACACACACATGCACATGCTTTCCGTACTGGTCCAGCATGGCTCCAGGCTGCAGCTGCAACGCACATGCTGAGAGTATGTACAATTATTGTAGAAAAATTGGGTCTCTGGATTAGGAGAATATCATCAGATCTGTTTCAGCTGTTAATTGTTGTTAGTCCCTGTGCTGTACTAGGTTGCTTATAACTTTATCTTTTGTATTTAGGATGTAAGCTTTATATGAAGTCTTGATAAGAGAATGCAAGATAATAAGAGCAAGGCCTACAGGCTACAACATTTAATCAAAGGGTTAGGCAAGCAACATGGTCATGAGGGTATTGGAAGGATGGTAAGCAATGGGTTAGCAACACTGCAACAACTAAGGCTGGAGTATCAAAACAAACAATATTTGGATGTTAACAGTGACTCTTGCCTAAATGTTCTTGGAATTGTTTAAATTTTTCAATATTTCTTATATTCCTGGATTAATAATGCTGGAGGTGGCTATTTTGGTTTTTGATATATTTGGTATTTTGCTGAAGTATGTGGTGATGATTCTACTGTAGTTAACAATTTGCTTAACTGAGTGTAGTATGTTTATGTTTATTGTTTATTTCGATTTGTATTCTGCCCTTTCCTGAAGGTTCAGGGTAGCTTGCAAAAATACAAACAATATAAAACCCAGTAAAAATATCAAATTATATAAAATTCCAATTAAAACCAGTCCGACATGCAGCTCCCAAATGCTGCACAATCATGAGCCTCCCCATGTATGCGGTACTCCTGGTCTTCTTATAGAAACTACAAAACTAAGCTCCTGATCTAGTGATCAATTATTCCTAAAAAGAAAAAAAGGGGGAGTGGCAGCTCTATTGGCAAGTCACCTCTGCTACTCCTCCCTCCAGACCTGGTTTTAGCAGAATAATGGTAACATCAGTTATGCAGCAATGATAATTTGATAAACTGATTAATTTTCACAGTATTATCCTGTAATCTGGTTTGGCAGTTAACCTTCCTGGTAACCAGTTCCTTACTGAATAACCACCAATCAAGCTGAAAATACTGGATATTAACTGTGGATATTTTATTTATTTATTTATTTATTTATTTATTTTACTGTTTTCACTCTATTCTATACCCAGTCTGATATATCTATATAAGGCTTTCTTCCAAGCAACATTCCTTTTCAATTCCGAGTAGTGTAATAACTATGCCTCATAAGCCATATCATCCTCATTATGTGCTCTGCATTGGCAGCACTTTATTCTGCTTTTAAAAAATACATTCTTTTCTTTCCCACTTAGCAACTGACCATCAGTGAGAGGCCTGATTTTGTTAATCCTAGACACTGTGTTAGGACTTCAGTTTCTAATACATTTGCTGTGAATGTCATTTAAGATTTGGCATAGTTTGGATTCACAACACACACTGCTCTAGCCCAGATTATGATCAAATTAAGACTCTGAAAGCTTTCAACCTACATGAGCTATAATACCCACTTTCTATGAAGCTGCCTGTGTGCCGAGCCCCCTGATTTTTTCCCAAGAGTGGGGCTTATTCTTCTAATAGGATTATATTTCATTACATGCTATTGGAGTTTTTAACTAGATTGACCTCACAAAAACTTCTGTGTCCACCACGTTTGGTTGACCCACTTTGTACTAATTAACTGGGCCTGCTCAGTTGGTTAATTATGGTGTCACCAATATCAAACATGCTTGGTTTAACTGTAGTTTAAGCTGGTGATGGTCTAATAGGTAAAGGATTACCGTACCTCCCCTTTAAAAGAGGACGCTTAGGAACCAATGCAGCCCTGCCCCATGTATTTTTCATAAGTGTTTTCTTTTAAGGGGAGGTATGGTAACCTTAAATAGGTTAGAAACTATGGTGTGGAATGTATCACTGTTCATTTTGGACCTTCTTATGAGAGATGTGGAGTGTCTTCAATGGGTCCTAAGAGCACTCAGCATCTCTTGAGATTGGACTCATTGCTTTTAGCTCTGTTATCAATTGCCCAGGTTTTATTTTTGAAAAAATATTTTGCATTTCTGTGGTCCCTTGAATTTGGGGTACATGGCAGGACCTAGGGTGACTGTTACCTCAAATACTATATTCCTAAATCAGATGTAGCATCCACACCACCAGCAAGCTGCTCTGGTGAAGTGCAGACCTTAGCCCTTATAGGGACTCCACCTGGGTCTGCTTCTTCTGATGCACCATGTTTTGCCAGGAATTCCTATCTGAGTTCTTGGGTCACAGCAAACCCTGCTCTGTCAGCCTTCGGGATTCCCTCAACTCACTCCCACCTCCATTTACCCTTAGGTTATTGAGCTTATCGAGCTGTTCTCAGGAGGGGCGTGATATAAATTGATAAATAAACAAATAAAATAAATAAGTTTACTGACAAAACTGGGCGAGGTAGCTAACATAATTTCCTCTAAATCCTTCAAATGTGGCAACAGAGCTTGAGAGTGGCCTTCGTCTCCAAGCACAGAAAATCAGATCTGCTCAGTGTGCGACACCAGTTAAAAAAGCAGAACAGAATGTTAGAAATTATTTGGCAAGGGACAGAGTATAAAACAGAGAATATCATAACGCCACTATATAAATCTGTGGTGTGACCGGGGACCACACCTTGAATACTGTGTGCAGTTCTGGTCAACCCATCTCAAAAAGGATATAGTAGAACTGGAAAAGGTAAAGAGAAGGGTAAAGATAATAAAGGGTAGGTAGGTAAAGTGATTTTATTGTTGGCCACATAGCCTTCACAATATAAAACATTCCCTAAACACCAACTCATTTAATCAACATAAATATATAAAAATATAAACATAAATAATGGGGAATACAATATCCCCTTCCAGTTACAAAATTTCCCTCTATTTGCAATTTAATGTTTGTAAATGCCTTCAACAATAAGTCCCAACTATTTAACATCAAGCAGGCGTCTCCTGCATGGTTCTTTAGACATAATTCATTCAAGCAGCATAAGGAGCACAAGGCCCAACCAACACCAATATCCATCTGCTGATTTATTCCACAGTATTTTCGATTTAGTTAGACCTCCTTTCCCTTTTACTCATTTAGCCGCGTCATATCTGTTAAGCAATCACTATTAGTAACAAAACTTCATTATTCATCCTATACAATACATAGCCAAAAATGACTTCCTTTCTCTTGAAAAATCAAAAACTAATGTAGAACTTTGACCTATTTGTTCCCCCAAATTGACATCTCTAAGTTAGTCCTCATTGGCCTAATAAAGGGTATGGAACAGTTTCCATACAAGGATAGGCTTGATAGGATAGGTTGGGGCTCTTTAGCTCGGAGAAGAGGGATATGATAGAAGTTTATAAAATCATGAGTTATGTGGAATGAGTAAATAGGGAGTTGCAAAAAAGGCTAATGTAACTTTAGGCTATATTAACAGAAGCATTGTTTCCAAGTCAGTGGAAGTAAGAGTTCCATTTTATTCAGCACTGGTCAGACCTCATCTGGAATAACTCCTGGTGAAGTAGGGGACATGATAGATCTATTAAGGTGTTTATTTGCTTTAATATATCAAATTTAAGATTTAAATATTTTTATTTTATGTATATATGGCTTATGATTTATGATTGATTTATGATTAATGATTTGAGTTTTCTTTCTGTCCATTGCACTGATTAGTACAATAAAGGAATAATTAACCTAACTAACATGTAGAGCCATCCAGTAAGACTTGCATCAATGCAAAAAAAGAGAAATATCTCTCTCAGGGTGTTTTCAGACATGACGCTAACCACAGTTTAAACATTTCTTATGCGTGTTGCAGGGCTGCATAGAGCACGAATATAGCCCTGCAACATGTATAAGAAATGTTTACGTGTGGTTAAACTGTGGTTAGCGTCATGTCTGAAAACACCCCTAGTCTAAAGATAATCAGAGGTCAAGCTCTGCCAAGGTCCCCCCCCGTTAAAGAGCACGGCAATTATTTTAATGAAATGTACTGAGTTAGCTTTTAACTTTTTCCCTGTTCACCTAATGGAAGTGTGAATAGGGCCAGCCGTTTTATTTTGTATTTTGTACAATTTCTTTGTAGACCTTTGGTGATTCATGCAACATAGTATGTGATGTTACTTTGTTTGTTTATTTGTATTTGTGTGTTCAGCCACACAATTTGTGTGTTCAACATAGTATGTGATGTCAATTTGTTTCTTCATTTGTATTTGTGTTTTTGGCCATAGCGAACGCTAGAGTCATTTAATAAACAACTATTCGATGTCACCTGGAGTGTCCAGTGTGTCCAGTTTTGGATGCCTCATTTCAAGAACATCGACAAATTGGACTGAGTTAAAAAGGAGTAGTTCAAAAAAGGAGTAGTTCAAAAGTTGATAACAGGTTTTGAAAGCAAGTGTTATGAGGAAAGACTGAAGGAACTTGATCTGTTTAGACTAGCAGAGAGAAGATTAAGAGGACATATGATAAAAGTCTTCAAATATCTCAAGGGCCACCTCCAAGAAAATGGCAAAGGGCTACTCTTCATTGATAGAAGTAATGGGCTCAAATTACGGGAAGGTAGATTTCAGTTAGATATCAGGAATAAATTTCCTAACAATAAGAGCTGTCTGACAGCAGAACAAGTTGCCTAAGGAGACTAGGCTCGCCATCATGAGAGTTTAAAAAAAGAAAAGAAAAGGGGCGGGGGGGGGGAGGGGAAGGCTGAAGAGTCACCTGTCAGGGAAGTTGTAGTTGTCACCATCTTGCATCAAATCATGGGGTTGGACTAGATGACTCTTGAGGTCTGTTCCAAATTTATGATATAACACTTTCTCTTATTATTAAGCTAGCGTATGTACATACACTGAAACTAGAATGGGTGAAAACAAATGAGACAGGAGCAAGGTGGCTCCCCAGGTCACCCCTGGGTGGGCCACTGCAGCTGCCACACCATGGGTTGGCCGAGGAGCTGTCCATATGGAACAGGATGCCTGGACCTGCACTGTGTAGCAGGATCAGGCCCTTGAGAAGAGCTGCTGTCAAACAGCTTATGGGGGTCCCAGAGGTGTGCCCTCAATCAGCCAGGTTGTATCTGCTAAACAGCTGTTTGGTTTCCAGGGTGAGTGAACTCTTCTGGGCCCGGTCCTCAGACCTCATCTCAGGGTAGGGCCTAACAGACAGGAGGAAGACTGTTAGCCTGATTTTTCCCAGCTTGTCAGGCCTTTGCCCAAGCTGCACTGGCCTACGTGTACTGTAGCAGCCGCTCACCCCAAGGTGGGCGTGTGTGAACTAGAGGTGTGCAGAAGGGGCCCTTGTTGGTTTTTTATTTTTGTTTTTTAAATTGTTGTTTTTTTGGTTTTGAAGTTTTTTTCATTACTTTCATTTTAGTTTTGTTTTTTTCGTGGATTCCAAGGGGAAATCACCCTTAGGGCTTCCTAAGGCTTAGGAAACGCTTGTATTTTGCCTCAGAAGCACTTTCTGCCTTCCCCAAAGTTGCCAAGAGTGCTGCAGAGCAGCAGAAATATCACTGAGAGACTGGCACGCATCATGTGGGCAGGGGACAGAGCAAGAACAGGCACTGGCAGGCAGTGGGCAGAAGGAGGGGGAGGAGGGCACTAATGCAGCAGGCACTGGGCATTTTTAGACACACAAAGTTCCGGATGTTTCAATCTTCTGGGTTTACAAGTTCCCAAGTAAGTTCTGGATTCATTTTTCACGCAAACAATGCTCTGATGCAGCCTAAAGTAGCTGCAGCTGTAAACGTGACAGGCTGCCATGGAAATCAAGTGACCACATCTGCCTGGAGCAAAGCAGTTTACCAGAACGTTTTACACACAAAAGTTCTGGGAGAAGTTTCACACAGAAGTTCAAAGATCTGGATGTTTAAGATCTGGATGAGTGATTTAGACACGCAGAAAGTTCTGGATGTTACAGCAAACATCCAGGAGAAATGTGTATCTAAAAATACCCACTGTAATTTGTAGAGGAAGAAAGAGACAGATGGTGGTGCGTGCCCCAGCAAGGCTTCAACTTCTTAGGAGCAGAATATCAGGGAGAGACTGGCATGCAGCTCGCAGGCAAAAGATGGAGAATCAGGGGCATGGGCAGGCAGTGGGCAGGCTGGCACTGAGAAGCAGAAGGGACTGGCAAAGGAGACATGCTGTCCTAAGTATGTTGGGCTTAAACTAGCAGAGACATATGAGAGAAAGAGACAATACAGACTGACAGTAGCAGCAGTTTTCCAGATGAGCAGCAATCAGGCTTGCTTGGGCATACCAAAGGGGGACAGGACATATGTGTGTGTGAGAGAGGAGCAGCAACAGCAGCAGGCAGCACTGGTGGCAAGCAGTTCTGGGCTGTCCTTAGTACCCCAAGGTGTGTCAGGGTATCAACTTGTAGTGATTTTCCCAGGGAGCAGGACTTGTGAGAGAGAGACCCGTACTGGCAGGAGCAGGAAGCAGAGGAGCAGAGGCAGTAGGCACTGGTGTTGGAATTTGCATTCCAAAGTCTGGCAGGGAATTGACTTGCAGAGAGCTCCCCAGGGAGGCAGGACTTGTGTGTGAGACAGACATGCACTGGCAAGAGCAGCAGAGGGCAGTGTCAAACAGACAGGCAGAGGAGGAGCAGAGGCAGCAAGCAGTATCACAGGCATTGGCACTCTCAAAGTCTGGAAGGGTATCAACTTTCCAAGAGCACTCGGGGGCCGGGGGGGACAGGATGAGAGAGAGAGAGAGAGAGAGAGAGAGAGAGACTGGCAGGAGTCACTGGTGGCAGGTAGATGGTAGGCGGTGGAGAAGCAGAGCAGGCATTGACACTGGTGTTGGCATTGGCACCCCCAACATGCCACCCAGTGTATCACCTTCCAGAGAGCACCCCAGGGACAGGACATGTGTGTGTGTGTGTGTGTATGTGAGAGAGAGACCACACTGGCAGGAGCAGTCACTGGTGGCAGGCAGGTGGCAGGCAGTGGAGGAGCAGAGCAGGCATTGTCACTGGTGTTGGCATTGGCAGAGAACGCCACATGGGGGGCAGCACTGGACCCCCCACCCACCCCCAGACTGCCTGGGTGTCTTCAGCTCGCAGAGAATGCCCTGGGGGGCAGCATTGGATCCTCCCAGACTTACAGGGCATCTTCAACTCACAGAGATCACCCCAGGGGGGACAGGACATTGGAGAGAGAGAGTGGCTTCATTCACTCATCCCTATCGGTAGCAGCAGGTGTGGGCACAGATGGTATCTCTCTCTCTCTGGTTCTGATGGGTGGCAACTGGTGGGGGCACAGATGTGATCTCTCTCGATCTCTCTCATTCTGGTAGGTGGCAGCTTGGGCAGGATGTGCACCTCTTTCTCTCTCATTCCAGCAGCAGGAAGCGTATCTCTCTGCTTTGGGCAGGTGACAGCTTGGGCAAGGTGTGCACCTCTCTTGTTCTAGCAGCAGGGAGCACGTCTCTGGTTCTGGTGGGTGGCAGTTTGGGCAGGGAGTGCACCTCTCTCGTTCTAGTTGCAGGGAGTGTGTTTCAGATTCTGGCAGGTTGCAGCTTGGGCAGGGTGTGCACCTCTCTCTCATTCTAGGAGCAGGGTGCATGTCTCTGTGTGGTTCTGCCAGATGGAAGCTTGGGCAAGGTGCACCTCTCTCATTCTGGCAGATGGCATGGCCAGCCATCACCACTGTGTATGTTTCCCTCACTCAGCTTGCCATCACCCCAGCTGTCACAACCCTCATTCTTCAAATTTCAGAGAGTGTCACAGGATGGCCTGGCACTATGCAAGGTAGATAAAATGGCAGGTGGGCACTGGCAGTTGGCTCTACCCCAAGGTGTTACAGGGTGTCAACTTTCAGAGATTGCTCCTCAAACATAATTTGAGGGGGGGGCAGGGAGCAGCCGGCATTTGGGCAGGAGGGGACAGGAGGCATCAAGAGAGACCCAGCAGGAAGGAGAAACAGCAAGTCTGCCCTTGGAGCTTACAGTGTGCCCCCTCACTCCAACTTGAAGGGCAACTCAGGGAATCCCAGTAGCAGCAGATTGACTTTTAGAAACATCAACTGTTCCACCAACCCAGAATTCAGCCTCAAAAAGTGAGAACTGACAATGTACCCTGCCTGAGAAAACACCCATCCACTGGGCATGTTGGTTGGTGGGAAGGAGAGCAGTTCCTGGTCTACCTTGGCCAGACCTGCCATGCCTGGTTCTTCTGTGCCCAGTATTGCAATGGGTCGCTGCTGGAATCCACAACAAGCTCCTTCAGATACTTGACCACTACCTTCTCTACAGTATCAGTCTCCTTGCAGATGTGGCTGCTGCTGTCTGTGCTGCCAACCTCCTCCCAAATGGCCTGTGCCCATAATGCCTGCCCTGGGGTGCTCCAGTGGGTGGTGGTCAAAGAGCTGCTGCTGAGGGTGCTCTACATCTCATCCCCTCTGCCGCTTCCCTCCTTCTCAGGGCCCTGCTCCTAACATGCTCTTTACCTTCTGCACCCCCTCCACAAGCATATGCTTCCTCAGAGTGAAGTCCAGGGAGCAACCTGCCACATGTCACTCTTTTTATAAAAAGGAAAAAGGATACTCTTCTTATAAAAAGGAAAAAAGGCTAAGTTTCTAGCTGAACTACTCATACTGGATTGGGCCTATTTCTCCTAATTGTATAAAATGAGTTTTACACTTTACTTTGAGGCCAAGCTAGCAAAGCAAGTATTGTAAAATGACAATATACTTATAAATGAATGGAACATGAGACTTTTGAATATAAAAATATATGCATAGTTTACTTAAAT
>QEPC01008573.1:2433083-2469233 GCA_003113815.1 Sphenodon punctatus | reverse complement strand
CTTCGGCTGTATCTCTCAGACTCTGACCTCGCCACTGTCATCTATGCCTTCATCACCTCGAGGCTGGATTACTGCAATGCACTCTACGTGGGGCTGCCCGAGAAGCTGGTCCGGAGGCTGCAGCTGGTGCAGAATGCCTCGGCCCATCTCCTTACTGGGACGGGCCTCAGGGAGCACATGACACCTGTGCTCCGGGCTCTGCACTGGCTGCTTATAAAGCACCGGACTAGGTTCAAGGTGCTGGTTTTGACCTTTAAAGCCCTTCACAGCCTGGGCCCTGCCTATATGCAGGATTGCCTCACTCCCCATGTGCCCGTGCGACCCCTGAGATCGTCTGTGGGGGCCTTTTTGGAGGTTCCCCGGGCAAGGCGGGTGGCCACTGATGTGAGATCTTTTTTGGTGGCTGTCCCTGTGATGTGGAATTCACTCCCAAAGGAGGCTTGGTTGGCCCCCACCCTCCTGTCATTTTGACGTTTGTGTAAGACCTGGCTGTTCCGCCAGGCTTTTGGCGAGGGGTAGGGGTAGGCTGTGGGAGGTGGGGTTTTGCGAGAGTGTGTGTGTTTTTATTACTTGTTTTAAAAATTGTAGATTTATTTTTAAATGTTTTATTGTTGAATTTTTTTTTGTGCATGTTGGGCAGGAGGGGCGGGATATAAGTTTTGAATAAATACATTTTAAAAATCATATTTATTTAGGAAAATCAAACTCAGAGTGGCTATCTTTTCTTCTCAATTAGAGGTGGCAGTTTGTGGCCAAACTGCTCAACTGGGGAACAATTAATAATTTTGTCCATTACTGAACTGCTTGGATTTCATTTAACTTGATCATTGTTCTCCTTCTTTCTTAAACTCTTGCAGATACATTTACAGCAATTTGAGGGCTGAATTGCTTGGCTATCATAAATAAAGTGTGGTTTTGATTATCACATCTGAGTACAGCCGTTCCTTAAATTATACTGGCCAGGTTTGATAAACACATTAAGAACATAGGCAGTGCCATACTGGGTCAGACCAATGGTCCATCTAGCCCAGCATCCTGTCTCTGACAGTGGCCAATCACGGTGGCTTGGGAGAAGCACCCAACAGGTCACAATGGGGGATCCATTCCCTATTGCTTTCCCCCGCTCCCATCATGTTCCCTCATCCTGTCTGGCTAATAACTGCTAATGGACCTATCTTCCAGAAACTTGTCCAAACCTCTCTTAAACTCGGCAGCTATAGTACTGGCCCTTACCACAGCCTTGGGCAGTAGATTCCACAACCCAACTATATGTTGAGTGAAAAAATATTTTCTTTTATTTGTTTTAAACTTACCACTCATGAGTTTCATGGGAGTGTCCCCTATTTCTAGTACTAGCTGTGAGGGTAAATAACTGTTCCTGTGAATTGTCTGTGAAGACAGCAATTCATATCCAAATACTTGGACTATATTAATCCTGAAATCTGGCCAGGTTAGTTCCAAAGAACGATGAGCCAGATTATCCCTTATGTAGGAAAATCCATGGGAGGGTGCAAATATTCTTCAGGGTCCTATTGCATAATTGCCTCTAAATCTTTCAAATGGGGCAATAGAGTTTGAGAGTGGCCTTCATCTCCAAGCACAGCAAATCAGATCTGCTTAATGTGCGGCACCAGTTAAAAAAGCAGAACAGAATGTTAGAAATTATTTGGCAAGGGACAGAATAAAACAGAATATCATAACGCCACTATATAAATGCATGGTGTGACCGGGGACCACACCTTGAATAATGTGTGCAGTTCTGGCCAACCCATCTCCAAAAGGATATAGTAGAACTGGAAATGGTAAAGAGAAGGGTAAAGATAATAAAGGCTATGGAACGGTTTCCATACAAGGAGTGGCTTGATAGGTTGGGGCTTTTCAGCTTGGAGAAGAGACGCCTGAGAGGGATATGATAGAAGTTTATAAAATCATGAGTTGTGTGGAACAAGTAAATAGGGAGTTGTTATTTACTCTCTCATATAGTTCTAGAACTAAGGGACACACCATGGGTGCAGCCACATGAGATGTCCACTATGCCTTGGACAGCCTTTCCCCATGCCAGGCAGCCTCCAGATGCCCCATCCGCACCCCCACTGCATGGTGGGGCAGGCAGCTGGTTGCTATGTGCTGTGTCCTCAAAAAAAGGCTGAGGATGCTGTGCATAGCAGCCTTTTGCAAAATGGTGTAAGGCTGCCCAAGGTAGCTTGTGTGCCCAGTTTTCATCTAACTCGTCATGTGGCAAGGTCCACTTCGGGGTTTTGAGTGGCAGCTACTACCTCCAGTCCTGCCTGGCCATGTCACAGCTGCAGGCAAGATAGTGGTCAGGCCAGGGGAGAGAGGCAGGGCAAGGCTGGGTGCCTGCTCATATGACTGGTGACTTGGCCTGCCCCATATCATGGTGGGAGGTTCAACAGTGGCCTGCCCACCTTCCTCATGGGTGTGTGTGTGTGTGTGAGACCATCTTCCTTGCTGCCTGCACTAGCTCTGTAGTGTGGCACCTGTGCTTGCCTGCCACAGGGATCAGATCCTCCACAGCTCGTGAGTCTGCATGGCACCCCATGAAAACTAACTAGCAGTAGATTTAAAACAAATAAAATAAAGTTGTTTTTTTAACTCAACAACACTCTATTAATTTGTGGAATTTGTTGCCAGGGTATTTGGTCAAGGCCAGTAGCATAGCCAGGTTAAAGAAAGAAATGGATCAGTTCTTGGAGGATAGGTCAATTAATGGCTATTAGCCAAGTAGATTGAGGGACGTAACCTTCTGACTCTCAGGACAGGAGTGAACAATAGATAATGGATGGTCCCATTATGACCTGTTGGGTACTTCTCCGAAGTGACTGAGATTGACCAAAGTTGGAGACAGAATACTGGGCTTGATGGACCATTGGTTTGTCCTAGAATGGCACTTCTTATGTTCTTATGTTCTAACATTATCAATCTGCTTTTTCTCCTTATCCCAATGGAGTACCCCACCCTGCAGCTGAAGTTTTAAAAGAGGTAGTACATTGAAGCTTGGATTTTGAAATATTTTAATTAGAGATGGCCAATAATGGTGACAATTTTTCATTTACACAAAAGGTGGTTGAAACTTTTTTTAAAAATGAATCGTTTTTATAAATATTATGATCTCGATTTTGCTGATGGGGACACTGAAGCTTAGAAAGTGTACTGACTTCTACAAGATCATGAAGGGATAATAAGACAACAGCATTAGACGCAATGCCCAATACCAAGCAGCATTTTTAAGGCAGCTAAAAGATTTTCAGATTACAGTTAACTTCTTCAGAAATGTAACTTTCCATGAATGGGTTGGAGTTCCAGGGCAAGGGAACTTGGGAAGATACTGGAATTTTGTCCATGTCCATATAATATTTTTGCCCATCACAGAATCAAAGCGTTTGAAGAGAGCTAAAGTAACATCAAGTATAGCCCCCTGCACTAAGGCAGGATTAACCAGACTTATTCCACCCACCCACCCCAAATGTATATCTAGATTCCACCTACAAACCTCTCTTGACAACTTGATCCATTGTCTATCTGTCCTTTGTCTATCTGTTAGAAGTTCTTCCTAGTATTCAGCCTAAATCTACATTTCTTCAGCTCAAAACAACTTCCTCTTGCTCTTCCCTCTGTAGCAACAGAGAACAATTATTCTTCATCTTCTTTGTGGCAACCCTTTAAATATTTGAAAACTGCTATCATTTCTCTCTATAATCTTCTTTTCTCCAAGTGAAACATGTTCATCTCCTTCAGCCTTTCTTCATTTGACTTGTATTCTAAACCTTTTATCATATTTGTTGCTCTCCAATGAATCCTCACCACTTTGTCCCCATCCTTCTTTACAAAAGTGAAAAATGGTCACGTTCTAACCAGAGTGGATCCAGCTGAATACAGCAATATATTACTTTTGGTATCTTGGTTAATGCTGCCCAAAATGGCATTTTGTAAATCATAATTTATCTCCAGTAGGCTATATTCAGAAATCAGCACTATCTACTATTTATTTATTTATTTATTTATTTATTTTTATTTATTTTTAAAAATTAGACCCCGCCCCTCCTGCCACAGGCAACCCAGGATGGCTAACAACATCAAAAATAAACACAATAAAATATCATAAAACATAGTAAAACATCAATAAAAAAGAAAGAATAAAAACCAACCCCCTCCCTCACCAAATCCCACCTCCTACCCTTCACCCCTCTCCCTCGCCAAACGTCTAACAGAACAGCCAGGTCTTACAATTCTTGGGCTGTCTTACAACAGATGGGCCCCCACCGGGAGGGAATTCTAGAGGTGCGGTGCGGCCACCGAGAACGCCCTATCCTGCGTGGCCCCCTGGGAAACCCAAGGGAACTCCAACAAGGCCCCCCCAGACAACCGCAGGGGTCTGCCTAGAACCTGAGGAGTGAGGTGATCTCACAAGTAGGCAGGGCCCAGGCTGTGTAGGGTTTTATAGGTCGAGACCAACACTCTGAATCAAGCCCAGAAGACTAAAGGCAGCCAGTGCAGAGATTGGAGCACAGGTGTATTGTGTTCCCGGCGACTCAGCCTCACCAAGAGCTGGGCCACCGCATTCTGCACCAGCTACAGCTTCTGAGCTGTCACCATAGGTAGCCCCACGTAGAGCGTGTTACAGTAGTCTAGCCGAGAGGTAATAAAAGCATGGATGATAGTGGCCAGGTTCAGAACCAAAATCAGCGGCTGAAGTCGCCGCACCAGGTGTAACTGGCGGAAGGCACTCCTCGCCACAGCCTCCACCTGGAGATCCAGGCAGAGCTGCGCATAGAGGAGCACCCCCAGGTTCTGTACCTGGGAAGTCAGAGGAGGACAGATCCCATCAACCATGGAAGCTGTCACTTCCACCGGCTTACCCACTACCATCACCTCTGTCTTGTCAGGATTCAATCGCAGTTGGTTAGCCCTCATACAATCCCCCACAGCTGCCAAACACCAGGTAAGCACTGAGACAGCTGGGCCTGGATCTGTTGAAAATGAGAGATACAGTTGGGTGTCATCCACATACTGATGACACCTCACTCCGAACCCTCTAATCACCTCGCCGAGCAGCTGCATATACACGTTGAACAGGAGAGGGGACAAAACAGACCCCTGCGGAACCCCATATGAAAGGTCTCTGTAAGATGAAAAACAATCACCGCGCACCACCCACTGAGTTCTTCCTGTCAGGAATGAGCGGAACCATTCGAGAACAGTCCCACTCACCCCCACACTGTCCCACAGGCACGTCATCAACATCTCATGGTCAAAGGTATCAAATGCTGCAGAAAGATCGAACAGGATCAATAGGGTTGACTGACCCCAATCCTTCTTGTGGTCAGAGATCATCTACCAAAGCCAGAAGTGCGGTCTCAGTGCCATAACCCGGATGGAAGCCAGACTGAAAGGGATCAAGATAACAAACACTGTCAAGATGCTCCTGGAGCTGTCAGTCCACTACCCATCAATAACCTTACCTAAAAAGGGAAGGTTAGAGACTGGCCGATAGCTGGGAGTCAATGTCAAGTGATGATTTCTTGAGCAGAGGCTGCACTACCACCTCCTTGAGGCTAGGTTCAGTGTTCGGCCCATTCGAGGTTTGGGCGGGGGGCCCCGGTTTTCCCTCCCCCATCCCCCATCCGGGCTGCGCGGGTGGAAGGGGTGCCAGGGAGCACCTCCCCCCCTGCCCAGCCTCATAAAAAATGTTTTTAACCCCTCCACCCCAGGGATCGCGCACCCCACCCTGCTACCGCTGCCACCAAACTCAGAGCCCGACCTACTTGGTGGTGCCGGGGCTCTGGCCTTGGGTCTGGTGGTGGCAGTGGCAGCGGTGGCAGGTCTGGCGGCAACGGCACTCTGGAGTGCTTCAGGCCACTTCTAGGCCTTTTGGAAGGCCTAATAGCGGCCTGAAGCACTGCAGAGCACCACCACCACCCGACCAGGGACCTGAGCCCTGGCACCACCAGGTAGGGCATTCCCTGGGGTGGGGGGTGGGGGGAGTAAAAAAAAATTATGAGGCTGGGCGGGGGGGAGGTGCTCTCTGGCACCCTTTCCACCCGCTGGGAAAGGGGAGAGGGAAAACTGGGTTCCTCCCTGCCCCCTGCCCGAATGGGTTCAGAACCCAAACTTTGTTTGGCCTGTTCGGGTGGGGGGTGGTTCGGATTTGGGGTGTTTGCAAATTGGACAAACACCCTGAGTTTGAGCTGAACCCCAAACTTCTGAACCGTGTTCGCACATCCCTACTTGAGGCAGCCCAGCACTCTGCTCTTCCAAAGGGAGGCGTTGACCCCCCCAGCCAGCAATGGCCCCATTGTATCCCAGCAGCTCTTAACTAGCCAGGATGGGCATGGAGCTATAATTCACAAGAGGTGACCTGAACCGCCCCCAGAATCTTCACCACATCAGCGAGTGTTACCAACTGAAATTGATCCCACAAAATTGGACATGATGGGGCTTCTACAACCTCTACCTCCTCTACTGTATTAAGTGAAGCATCGAAGTCATGGTGAATACGAGCAATTTTATCCACAAAATAATCTGCAAACATGTCACAGCGGGTAGATGATGACTCAACTCCAGGGTCGTGGGAGGCTAGACTGACCAGCCCCCACACAACCCGGAACAGCTCTGCTGGATGGGATTTTGTGGATGCTATGAGGGTAGCAAAGAACTCCCTCTTTGCTACCCGGATAGCCATGGCATAGGCTCGTAAACTAGCTCTATGCCTCAATCTGTCAGCTTCAGTATGAGAATGACGTCACCGTCGCTCCAACTGTCACCCAGCTTGCTTCAGCCTCTGCAGCTCCTTGGAAAACCACAGAGATCTGTGGAGCCTCTGCCTAGGTAATGGACTCCTGGGAGCCATCCAATCGATACCCTCCATCAGCAAGGTGTTCCATAGCTTAACGAGGTCATTGATGAGACGGTCGTCAAGGTCAGAGGGTAACTCCCCCAGAGCACCTAGAAACTGCAATGGGTCCAACAACCTCTGGGGGTGGACCATCTGAATAGGTTCCACACCCTTCCGGGGGCAGACGTGTGCTAGAAGGGAGGTCTGCAGGAGGTAATGATCCGTCCATGACAAGGGCACAACTGATATCTCCCCCATTAATGGAGCACCTGCCTCAAGACCAGTGCAAAACATAAGGTCCAAGGTATGTCCTCCAAGATGTGTCAGGCCGTTGACCCTCTGGGACAGGCCCATGGTTGCCATGGTGGCCATGAACTCATGCTCGGCTCCCCCGAGAACTGCGTCGGCGTGAATGTTGAGGTCCCCCAAGACTATTGTCTTTGGGGCCCACAACACCACCTCTGACACAGCCTCCACCAGAGCATGCAGGAAGGCCGCCATACTGGTATGTGCACAGTATACGAGCATCACTCCCAAACTGTCCCCTGCCAAATCAAACACAAGATGGAGACATTCAGTGCCCACTATGGATTGCACTGGATACCTCCTCACAGACCAACCCTCTTTAAAAATCACAGCTACACTGCCCCCATCCCTCTAACCACAGCTGGTACTGCATGGAATACCCAGCCGGAACAAGATCAGCCAAAATAGGCCCCAATTCATTGTCCAGCCAGGTTTCCGTGATATACGCAAGATTGGCAGCACAGTCCAGGATGACCTCCTTGACCATCATTGCTTTGTTCGCCACCAACCTTGCATTTAACAGCACCACCTCCAGGTTGGGCACCCCCTGACTGAGTCCTACCTCTTCTACTGCTAGGGGAGAGGTGAGCGGAACATGCAGTAGGAATCTATCCCGCCTCACTGATCTCATTTCCCTCTTCCTGAGACCATATATCCCCCGACCTGTCATGACCCAATAGCTGTGCCCACCCCCAGCTGACCCCCCTGGCCCCCTCTCCCCGGCTGTCCTGTCCAGGTGGCAAGGGAGATCCCCTCCCCCCTCATTCCCTATCCCCTCTCCTAAAGTATCCCTCCCCTCTTCCCCCATCCCCTCTCCCTGGGTCTCCCTCTCTCACAGGGAGTCCCCCTTCCCCATTATTTGGGATAAACCCCCCTGTCTCACCGGGAGGCCAAACCCACCCCCCAACCTCCCCCCTCCCATCAAATAAATGTTTATTGTTAGTCAAGGCTATTACAATATATAATGACAAAAACAACAAGACAAGAACAATATGCAATCATAAATCCATACAAAGAAATACATGTTATGCTCCAGGCTGACAAACCTCAGACATCAACATCAATTTCCTTGGGAGGGGAACAAAACAGAAGAGAAAAAACAAGATCCCCAAAAATATTCACCAAGGGATCAATTAAGAACAACAGTCACAACTACCAAATAAGAAAAGAAACCCTCAATTTACAGAGGGCCCCAAGCGAGCTTCCCTGATCCGCAAGTATATCTGGCAAAACTTAACAACAACTCTAGCCATCTCCGTATCATTGCAATTTAAAAAGGTCTTAGACAGAACACCCAAGTCCTGCTGTCCAGCACTATAGCGACCCAACAACTCCCTTCTAGGGTCATTAAGAGCTGTGTAGCGGAAAAGAATATGAGTGCAGGAGTCAGGTTCCTGCAACTCGCAAAGCTGGCACAGTCTGTCCTGTTTTGGAATACCTTTATAATGCCCCTCTAACAGAGCCGAAGGGAAGGAGTTTCACCTAAACCTGGTGTACGCCCATCTACGACCCAAATCCAGCCAGGAAAATAAATAGCTGGAACTTGGGCGGGGGGTGGGTCTGCCAGGGGATATTCAGGAGCCACTTCCTGGGCAGTCAAAAGGGCCCTCTCTTCTTGTAATTCTTGGTCTCTCAGACGCCTCCGAATCAAAGTCAGAGAGCCTGCTGTACCAACCCGCCCTAATGACTCACAAGAGAAACCCAGATGGTTCAGCACCATCTCTACCTGTCTAGCCCAGGAACTAAGAAACCCCTCAGCCACCAACATGGCTAGCAGGGAATTATCCTGGGGGGGGGAAAAGATGTACCTTAACCCAAAAGTTGAGGAATAATAGCTTAGCCCTGTCTCATGGTGGAGCTGAATGTTTCAAGCCGCAGGAGCACCTGAGGCGTTCCCCTAGGAAGCCCCAGAATCGCTCGCAGCAATTGATTCTGGATGGGTTCCAACTGTGAAAGGAAGGTAGCACCCCAAGCAGGAAAAGCATACAAGCATTGGGGAATAACCTTGGCCCTGAAAAGCCGTAAGGCCGGTAAAACCAATCTCCCGCCATGATGAAAAAAAACCCCAAGAATGGCAGTTGTAGATCCTCTAACCTGGAGTCTGATGGCCTCCATATGGGGTACCCAGCTCAAGGATGAGGCAAAAATTACCCCCAGATACTTGAAAACTTTAACTTGTTCTAGAACATTGGAGCCAATCCTCCATTGATGGCTCTTATGAGCGCCCTGGTGCCCCATTACCATGATCTTAGTCTTACTGAAATTGATTTGAAGATCCTCCCTTCCACAATAGTCCCCGAAACATTGCAGCACTCTCCTCAGTCCAACCAAGGCCTGAGATAGCAGGACTGTGTTGTCGGCGTACAGGAGGTCCGGAACCCTCCTGACGCCGATCCAGGGGGCATGTGTGTCCGTTTCCTTCAAAAAAGGGATCAAATCATTTAAGAACAGGTTAAACAGTACTGGGGCTAAAAGACAGCCCTGCCTAACGCCCCGAAGGACCGGAACTGGCTTAGTTAATGAATGGGCTGAAACAGAGCGGATTCTAATATGGTTATTTGCATGTACCTTTATTAAGAAGAAAATTAAACGTGGATCCATGGAGGTAGCTCTCAATGTGGTCCATAATCTCTCTCTATTAACAGAATCAAAGGCCATACTCAGGTCTATAAATTCCAGAAAGAATTTGCCCTGACAAGCTACATACCTCCCAACCAGTGAGGAGGTACCTCACTGGTCCAGGGTAGATTTCCCGCTTTGGAACCTCACTTGATCAGGTCCAGATAGTGGGTCTCCTTTAACCAGGCCAAAACTTTCTCCAACAGGAACTTGGTGTAAAGTTTCCCCACCACACTAAGAAGGCAGATGGGGCGATAGTTCTCAGGGAGAGAGGGATCCCCCTTTTTAAAGATTGGGACCACAATTCCACTAAGCCAGGCCCTTGGCAGCTCCCCATCCTCATTAATTGAGGAAAAAACGGGGGCCAAAAAATTGGCCCACCATTCAGGTTGACACTTCAGCAATTCTGGGGGGATAAAATCTTCTCCAGGGGCCTTCCCTGCTCGCAATTTAGTAATGAATTCAGTTACCTCCTCCTTAGTGACTGGGGGCCAGGCTGGCAAGCTATCCCTTGAGGGCAAACAGATCGGACCCTCTGAAGGGCAGGAAAATATTTTGGAATAGAAATCCACCCAGACTGCTGGGGGGATATGATACTCTTGCCAACAGGCCCTAGTTGGACGAATAAGGTCCCAGAAGGCCTTTTGATCATTCTGAAGGGCAGCCCTCTGCAGCCCAGCCCAGCCCTTCTGTTGGACTGCCAGTCTTTTAGAGGATATCAGGCACCTGTAATCTCTTCTCAAGGACTGTAAGGCCATCCTAACGGGCCAGGAGGCTTCCCTGTTTCTCCCCCCTCCCATACCCCCTACCCTCCTCTGCCACCAGAGGGTAGTCGACCTCCCCCCATGGACTCCCCCCTCCCTCACACCAAGGGGGCTCACCCCCTCCCTAACCCAGCTCCTTCGCCTCCCTTCCTCATAGAGGAAACACCCCACCCCCCCAATCCCCTTAAAACCAAAACAAAGATAAAAGCCTCTATCCAGTCCCGCTAAGGGCCACTTTGGTGTCGCCCTTGGATGCGCCGTCTGCCGTGAGTACCTACAGTACCCGCTGGGCAGAAGGCTGCTTTGGTTGGGGCTGGACCTGGAAGTTCTAGCCATGTGCCCTGGCCCCACCCTCCTCCTCCAAATGGGGGAGTGGGAAGATAGCACTGGGGGGTCTGGGCAGCATGGTTTCTCACCGAGGCTGGGGTCCAGGGTCCCAGAGTGGCAGCAGTGGTGGCAGTGACCCCAGCTCCTGCAGGAGCAAACGGAGGTGGCAGCAGACTCCAGGTGAGCCACAGGGATGGTCGGTCGCAATCAAAGAGAGCTGGCCACCACCGCCACAACTGCCTGCTAACGGCACGTCAATGGTTCTTTGCCCTTCGGCCGCCACCCAAAGGGCACCGCCCTCTGGTCAACAGCCCTTTGTCATGAAGTTACCTGGGGGGAGGGGCAGATGAATTAGCCCAGGTGGGAGGATCCCACTATGAGCTAACATGCCTTTGTTACATGACCCCTACCTCATTCCATGCACCAAATGGGCACAAATGGAGCAGAATGAAAGCTGTGGGCAACATTAAGACCCTTTTCAAACTAAATGTACCCACACATGCCCACGCAGTGGACCTGAGTGGGTGTGTCTCATTTGAAACCAATGGTGGGTGGGCATGCATATGTGCACATTCCCGTCTAACACACATACCCACCCACCTCCACCCATTGCCCCCGCACAGAGCAACCAGCGAATATATGGGTTGCTCTGTGCAGGGGCACGTGTGGGGATGCTGGGCGGATGGTTGTGTGCCCATGTGCACCTGCCCCATCGCCCCGCCCCTCCCAGCCATGGTCTGTTTAAAAAGGGCCTAAATCTAGCATTGCCCGTGTATCCGTTAACAATTTCACAATCCAAAACATTTTTTTTTAAATCTAGTTTGGATGGCAAGTGATTTAAAAAACAAAACAACAAAACAGAATCCAATTAGCTCTACTTAAAATCCAAGAACCATTATTCTCAGTCTGACTATCTCAAAATTAAGCAGGTGATCTCCTATAAATGTGTAAACACTAATTCTGAGCTTAGAAGGGTGCCCAAATAATGTTTTGAGGACCTTCTCCCTTTGATGTTTGTCAGAATTTGTTGCACATAATGGACTCTAAGCCACAAAGGGCTCTAAGTCTTCTTGCTGCAATGTAACATAATGAAATTCAACTGAGATAAATGTAAAGTTCTACATTTAGGGAAGAATGCACAAGTATAAGATGGGAGATACCTAGCTTGGTAGCAGCACATAGCCAAAAGATCTAGGGATTGTGGCTGATCACAAACTGAACATGAATCAGTGATATAATGTGGCTGCAAAAAAAATGCAATTTGGAGGTATAATGCGAGGGTAATGCTATTCTAGGATGCATTAACAGAAGCATTGTCTCCAAGTCAGCAGAAGTAACAATTCCGCTCTATTCAGTACTAGTCACACCTTGCCTGGAGTACTGTGTCCAGTTTGGGGTGCCGGGATACTGACAAACTGGAGTGGGTTTAGAGGAGGACTACAAAGATGATAATGGGTCTGGAAAGCAAGCCTTAATGAGGAAAGTTGAAGGAACTGGGTGTGTTTAGCCTAGCAAAGACAAGATTAAGGGGAGATATTTATTTATTTATTATTTATTTTATAGATTTCTATCCCGCCCCCTCCTGCAATGCAGCTCGGGGCGGCTAACAACAGTAAAAACAATTAAAATCAATTAAAATACAAATATAAAATACATCAGTAAAACAGGGCAAAGGACAGTAATAAATAAATACATGGGTGGGGGATTAAAATCACCCTCCCCCTCCCTCCCTCCCAAAGGCCTGGGCAAACAGCCAGGTCTTACAGTTCAGCCGAAATGTCAGAAGGCTTGGGGCCAGGCGAGCTTCCTCCGGAAGGCGAGCTTCCTCCAGAAGGGAGTTCCACAGCCGCGGCCCTACCACCAAGAATGCTCGCTCCATCGTGGCCCCCCGCTTAACACGGGGGACCTCCAGGAGGGCACCCCCGGCAGACCGCAGGAGCCGTTCCGGGGCACGAAGGGCGAGGCGGTCCCTAAGATATGAGAGAGGTCTTCAGATATCTATGGGGCTTCCACCAAGAAGATGGCAAGAAAAGATCCTCCATGGCTACAGAGGACAGGACTAAAATAGTGAGCTCAAGTTATAGGTAGATTTTTATTAAATATCAGAAAAAACTTCCTAACAGTAAGAGCTGTGCAGCAATAGAAGAAATTACCTTGGGAGGTTGTAGGTAATTGCTGGAGGTTTCCAAAAAGTGTCTGGACAGCCATCTGTCGTGAATGTTATAGTTGTAGCCATCCTGCATCCAAGCAGGAGGTTGGACTGACCCTTGAGGTCCTTTTGAACTTCTATGTATGACCTCTAAAACCTGACTCCTTACTTGGTCATATTGAACCTGGCCATTTTTGTCAATGTCATATTTACAGGGTTGTGTTTCATTCAATGGAGTAGCTCCAATAAGTACAGGTAGTGCTGTTGTGCCAGCACCCACAAGCCTGAGAGGCATGGACTCCTTGGTGTCACTAGGATGGGGAAGAGAGGACCCCATTACGTCTTCTGCACCAGGACCCACTCCAACATAGCTACACCCCTATTCGCACCCATCATGAGCCTCATGGATAATGAAGGTGTAACATTTTATTAGTAAGCCAAAACTTGAATCTTGCATCCTTGTATAGTCGTTAGGCATAGATTAGAGACTAGATTTTATTGAATTATGTTGTCTTTTTATTACCTCAAATTTTGCTGTACCTCTCCTTCTTCACACCCAGAAACTTTGACAAAGATAGCATATAAATATCAACTGTTATTATAGTCTTTAGCTATAACTAACTTGCATTTTTCCTGTACAAATATCAATTTGCAGTGTGTATGTAGCATTATTTTGGCCAGCATTTCTGACTATATAACATTCCTAAACTGTGAGAAATACATTCAGAATATATGTCAGGGTGTGTCTGGCTAACAGTGGCTCTTTCACTGAAGATGAGTTCACCTCTATAAAACAAGTTAAACCACACTTAAGCTTATAGGCAAACAGATGGATGGAGAAGGTCAGCAGAGCAAACTCTTAGGCTGAAAGCAGAGCAGGCACATGGCAGTTGTGTAGCAGGCTCCTGGGCAGCTACAGATCAAGCAGCAAAGCAGACGCCAACAGGCAGTCGCATAGCAGGCTCTGGGCAGTTGTTGAGTGAGCATTGTAGCAGACACCAGGCCAGACAATGAGCAGGCTCCAGCGCAGACACAAGGCAGAGACAAGTGTGGGGAACATACAGGAACCAGGTAGCAGGACACAGACTGATGATCCAGGAAGTGACTGATAATCCACCCAGCTTCCTGTGGGTCAGCAGCCAACCAGGAAGCAGGGGTTGTGGAGCAAGGTTCTTCTTCGAGTGGCTCCTCCCATTCTCACAACTGGGGTTTGCGCATGTGCGCCCTTCTCCTACCGGCATATACCAAGCTCATATTCAAATTTGTCATGTGAAGACACGCCCCCAATGGTATATAAGGCACCTTCCCGCTCAAACCCAACAGTTCCTTCCAACCGCCTTGCGGCTTACTTGCATATATCGAACTCATCTTCCACTATGGCGACAAAACATAGCTTTAAAAACTGTTTCTCTTGCAATCGCAAGATGACAACGAAGGATCCTCATGGGCAGTGCCTTGTCTGTTTGGGGACTGCCCATAATCCGGACGAGTGTCACGAATGCTCTCTCCTCAAGCCGAAGTCTCTGAGGGAGCGGGCCCTTCGTCTTCCTGCCCTGCTTAAGGAACTGGAGGACAGACATAAGAAACACAGTAAGTCCCGGTCTTCCCCTAAAAGACCGATGTCCCCAGTTAGTGTCCCCAGTGTGGACGCACAGGAGACCGTATCCGCGGCCCCCACCCTCTCCGCGTCGACAACCGCCGACTCTCCGGTTCCCAGCCCCTCGGGACTTCAAAGGAGCTGTCCGCCGTCCCCTAAAAGGGCAAAAATGTTGGAGAGTGTAGAGCCTGCTCTTTTGGCAGATCGCTCCTTGTCTCCCCTACTCTCGGAGGACGATTCTTCGATATTTGGAGCCGGCTTCTCGCCGCTCGCTCCAGTTTCTCCAGTGACTATTATGTCACCTTTATATACTGCCGAGGAGCCCCCAGACGAGCGCTTCAAGGGGTCACCCTTCCAGCCGCCAACTTTACAATGGCTCGCCGCCCCTGAACAGCAGCAGCCTGAACCTTCCCACCTACCACCTGCTTCTCCTTCAATTCCTTGGAATTTTTTTAAGGAGCAGGAGCGCTCCAGAAGGGAGGACAATAGGCTCGTACTCTCTTGTTTACAAGAGTTGATCAAGGCCAATAAGTCCAGAGACACTGCGTCTCGACCTCCTCTCCCTCATGTCGAGGGGACGGTGTCACCCCTACGATGACCTCTACCTCCACTCTCCACGTCAAGGATACCCTACTTGTCGACGGCGTCGTCAAAGAGGCCATCGACGTCGGCAGCGCCTTCCTCGACGTCCGCAGTGCCTCGTCCCTCGACGCTGAGAGCACAAACGGACCTCGTGCTCCGACATTCCTCGACGTCCGCAGGTCCTAGTTCCTCGACGTCGACGGCACAGCCTGCTCCTGTGGCTCAGCATTCCTCGACGTCGATGCCCCAGGAGCTCGATGTCCAAGCACTTTCACATCCCGTTTTCGACGACGAGGACAAATCTGCTTTCCTGCGTCGACAACAACGATACAGGCGCAGAGTACACTGTCGACGTCGATGCCATCAGCGCACCACGGTTCGCGAGTCTCCGCTCCCAGAGTCCCCGGATCACGTGGACCCGCCTGACTCCCCGGACCACGTGGAACCACCTGAATCAGCTGTTCTTCCTCCACAGGAGGTACCAGAAACCTTTGACCATCATGATGTCGAGGGACTCTCCCCTCCACCCTCCACCCTCCGACGACGTCGATGGCTCTACTTCCGTCTCCACCAATTCTCAGGAGCACAAGGAGTTTCAAGGTCTTGTGAAACGTTTCTCTGAGACCTTGAAGTTGGAGGTAGTTCCCACTACTGAGCACGATGTGGACCCCGCCTTTGCGACCGTTGAGCGACCGGCTCAATCCAAACTAACTTTCCCCTTGCTGAAATGCCTGTCCACAGAGGCAGCTAAAATTTGGGCTACCCCAACTTCGAGCCACCCGGTCTCCTCGACATACAGTTCATTTTATTTGTTTCCTCCTAGACAGGATTCGATTTTTTTCAAGCACCCACCACCCAACTCCTTGGTAGTGGCTGCGTCCGCCGAGAAACCACAAAGAAACTCACAGGACACTTCGCCGGCAGACAAAGATAACCGGCGTATTGACATTTTTGGCAGACGGGCCTTTGCCTCAAGTACCATGCTTATGAGAACGGCCAATTATGCCGCGGGTATGGCATCTTACCAACACCATCTCTGGGAGGAGGCCCAAAGATTCTCCGAGCACCTCCCTAAGGACAGACAAAAAGCCTTCCTTTCCCTGTGCGCAGAGGGATCTCTGACATCTCATTTTCAACTGCACACAGCAAGGCATTCATGTGACACTGCTGCACGAGGGGTAGCCAATTCAGTGGTTACAAGAAGGTTTGCCTGGTTAAGAGGAACAACGCTTGAATCGCACCACAAATCCAGGATTGAGAACCTGCCATTTGACCAGGCAGGTCTCTTTGCTAAGGATACTGACGATATCCTCGACAAGATTCAGAAATCAAAGACAACTGCTAGTAGGATGCGCCTCTCACAGCATACTACTTCATACCAGTACTCCCGTCCTTACCAGCATCAGCAGCAGCCTTTTCAACACCCACAAAGGCAGTTTTATCAACAGGGCCATTCGTATTCTAAGAGGTATTACCCTTCCAACTTCCCTTACCAGGGTAAATCTCGATCGCAGTATGCTTCTTACAAGCCTAAGCCTGGTAACCGCCAGTTCTTCTCACCTCCCCAACAGAGGCGCAGGTGACTAGAAGTTGACTGTTTCCCCCTCCCTCCGGGAGGAGCAATCTCTCAAGTTGACTTTGCTTTTACGTTGTTAAATGCATTTACTATGTGGCAAGCGATCACCACTGATAAATGGGTGTTGCAGGTTATTCGGTTTGGATATACAGTTTTGTTTAGTTCTTTGCCTCCTCCCTGTTACCCTCGCAGTTGCCTCCCTATGTCCAGTTCTCAGGCACACGCCTTAAATAAAGAAGTTGTTAACCTTTATATCAAAGGCGTGATTGAATTGGTCCACCCTGCTGACACTACAGGGGGGTTCTATTCCAACTATTTTGTGGTACAGAAGAAGGATGGGGGCTACCGCCCTATCCTTGACCTACGTGGTTTAAATGAATTTGTTAATTATTATAAGTTCAAAATGTTAACCCTACCTCGTCTAATGAATTTCCTGCATAAGGATTAATGGTACGCCGTACTAGACTTAAGGGACGCCTATTTCCACATAAGGCTGCACCACAAGAGTAGGAGGTTTTTTAGGTTCCTCCAAGGATCTATCCATTTTCAGTTTTGCTCTCTGCCCTTTGGCCTTTCTTCAGCCCCTAGGGTATTTACAAAGGTTATGGCCCCTGTCATTGCCTTCCTTAGGAGGCAGGGAGTGTCCATCTACCCGTACCTGGACGATTGGCTCTTGGTAGCTGATTCTCCACAGGGGTTGTCTCGCAATGTTGAGTTTACCCTAAAAATTTGCTTTTTACTTGGGTTATCAGTTAACCTTCAGAAATCTATTCTCGTTCCCACCCAGAGGGTACCCTTTATTGGAGCGATATTGGACTCCTCGCAGGGAAAACTGTTTACCCCGTGGGAGCGTTTTCTAGATATCTCTTCTTTGGTTAGAAATATTTCCTTACATAGAACACAGCCGGCTAAGGTATTCCAGAGGCTGTTGGGACTCATGGCATCCACTACAGCCACGACTCTCTTTGCAAGGTTCCATATGAGGCCACTCCAGTTATGGTTCCTTAAACTATTTAACCCTATGTCCGATGCCCCTAACAGGAGGCTTCGGGTTACAGCGACTGTAGTACACTCTCTTAAATTTTGGTCATCTCAGGAATTGGTTTTGAGTGGCATGCCTTTTGAGAGACCTATTCCCTCTAATACTGTCACTACCGATGCTTCCTCCACAGGATGGGGAGCACATCTCCGGAATCTCAACGTGTCAGGGCAGTGGTCTCCCTCCCAGAGACAGACCCACATAAATGTCTTGGAGACCACAACTATCCTGTATGCTTTGAGAGCCTTCCGTCACCATCTCCAGGGGTCAGCTGTCAACCTGGTCACGGACAACACAGCGGCGGTCTGGTACATCAACAAGCAGGGAGGTACCAGATCGCCCGAACTTTGCCTACTCGCCATGAAGATTTGGCAATTTGCAATGACACACAACATCACCCTCGTTGCCACCCACCTAGGCGGGTCTCTAAATACGAGAGCCGATGTCCTGAGCAGGCTGGCCAGCGAGAATCACGAGTGGCAGCTCTGCCAACAGGTGTACATGAACCTTACAAACCTATGGGGGACCCCAGTAGTGGACCTATTTGCTACAGCAGCCAACTCGAAATGTCCCCTCTTCTGCTCCAGGGCGGCACACGACCCGACCTCTCTGGGGGATGCCTTCCTCACCCCCTGGAAGCCTCATCTGTGCTACGCTTTTCCTCCCGTCCCCCTAGTCCACAAGGTTGTCTTATACGCTCGGGCCCAGGGCGCAAACCTGATTCTTGTTTGCCCTCTCTGGCCGAGACAACCATGGTTCAGCGAGCTCCTGTCCCTCACTCACGATTCTCACCCCTTGCCTCAGAATCACACCCTCTTGTCCCAATCTCAGGGTCAAGTGCTTCACCCGAATCTCCAGAACCTCAACCTCTGGGCTTTCAGGATCCGGATATAGCCAGTTCATTAGATGACAGGGTTGCACTTGTCCTCCTAAATGATATTAAACCCTCTACAAGGAAGTCCTATACTTCTAAATGGAAGAGGTTTAATATTTGGTTGTCTGAAAACCATATACCTTTAGATAACCTGTCTGTCCCGGTCCTTTTACGATATTTATTGCACTTGGCCGAAATGGGGCTGGCATTATCTTCCCTTAGGGTACATCTTTCAGCCTTAGCTAGACACATGGTTTTGGATAACAATCAGTCCTTGTTTTCCCATCCTACGGTCAAGAAATTCCTCAAAGGGATTGTTAACCTTTTTCCTCCCCACAGACCTCCCGTCTCGCAATGGGACCTCCCTCTTGTGCTACATTTTCTTTCACACCCTCCTTTTGAACCCCCTCAGGAGGCTGACCTATTTCATTGGACATTGAAAACCTGTTTTCTAGTGGCGATCACCTCTCTCCGTAGAGTCAGCGAGATAGCGGCTATTTCCTGTAGACCTCCCTATCTACAGATCTTTCCTGACAGGATAGAGATTTCTTCCCACCCTTCCTTTATTCCTAAGTGTGTTTCCCCTTTTCACCTTTCACAGAAGATTGTCTTGCCTGTGTTCTCTCCTGACTCCGTGAACCCAGATTCCCCCTATACGGCTCACCCGCTTGATGTCAAGCGGGCTGTCATACTTTACCTTGACAAAACTGAGTCTTGCAGGCACTCTGACTTCCTTTTCGTCTCTCCGTCGCTTAAGACCCTGGGCAGAAAGATCTCGTCTCAGACGGTGTCTAAATGGCTCGTGCATGTCATCTCCCTAGCCTACCAGGACAAGGGCCTTTGCCCTCCTCCAAACCTTCGAGCTCATTCTTTAAGGGCTGTGGGAGCTTCGACTGCAGCATTTGCCAACGTGTCCCCTCAGGAAATTTGTAGAGCTGCCACTTGGGCTTCGCCTCACACCTTTGTGAAGCACTATGCTCTACATCTCAGTGACATCAGCTTACAATCTGCTGGGCGTGCAATACTGGATACAGTTTCCAAGTTTTGTTAAGGGTTTCTGCTGTATTTACAACTGTGCGTTGGTTACGCAGTTCTGTGTTTTAGGTATGATTCTCTTTTATAGTAAGTTGTTCACTCAGCTCAACTTACCAATAAATTCGATTATTACTAAGACTATTACGTATTGTACCCTTTTGTCATGAAAATTCCCCCACCGCCTATCTCTAGGCTTGGTACTCTCCCATTTGTGAGAATGGGAGGAGCCACTCGAAGAAGAACAGAAGGTTGCTACCTTGTAAACAAGGTTCTTCGAGATGGCTCCGACCATTCTCACAAATACCCACCCTTCCAGCCCCGCATGGAATTTTCTCCTATAACCTTGGGGTTGGAAGGAACTGTTGGGTTTGAGCGGGAAGGTGCCTTATATACCATTGGGGGCGTGTCTTCGCACAACAAATTTGAATATGAGCTTGGTATATGCTGGTAGGAGAAGGGCGCACATGCGCAAACCCCATTTGTGAGAATGGTCGGAGCCATCTCGAAGAATCTTGTTTACAAGGTAGCAACCTTCTGTTCTGTAAAGTCCCTGAACTTCAGCCCCTGACCTCTGCCCTCCCGGAGCACCAACCCAGTTGCTGGCGCCACCACACTGGCCTGGCTCCTGCCTGGGTTCTCTTCCCTGTGTCTCCTCCCAGCCCTTGTCTTGTACATGTCTGCCTCATGTGCCTCCCATCTGTGACTCCACCTTTCACTCTGTTTGTCCTCCTTCTGACTTTACCTCCCAACTGCCTGATTGAGTACCAGCCAGTTTATAGGGCATGCTGGTACCAACAGGAAGTTGGGTGGAGCACCTCCTTCTCCTTCCACACTGCTCTTGTCTCTGCACCTCCTCAGACCACATTCACACCTGCAGCGGCGGCGGCTGGCCCCGCACAAATTTTGGCTCCAGGAGAAACTGCGAGAGTCAAACTCTGCACAGAGTTTGGCCGTTGTCTCATACACACACACACACACACACACACACACAAACATGGCTTTGCTGGAGATTACCCGGAAGAGTACAGAGCTGGATTTCCCTGCTCTGTACTCTTCCAGGTGATCTCCGTCAAAACCACATGGCGGGGCTTTCACACCAGCCAAAATCTGCATGCCGCTGCAGGTATGAATGTGGTCTGAGTTGTTGTCTCTGTGTCTCTGCTCTAAGCCTGGTTCCTGGTCCCTTGCTCCCAGCCTTCCTTTCTTGACTTCCTCACTATTACCCACTCTCTGTCCTATACTCCTTGCTACATGTCCCCTGACCCCTCTTGGCTCTTGGGGCCATAGTTACTGATCTCTAGGTTTGTGTTCCCTTGACTTAAGCTCCTCTCTTGTTCCTGAACCCCGCCCCCCCGCCATTGAATCTTGGTGTTCCCCTCATTAGGGATAGGGTTTGGTTTGGGGTTTGATTTTAGTCCTCCTATTTCGTTGATTTTATGTTGTATGTTTTTTAAGGTTTTATTGTGATTATTATGATTGTTGTGATTGTAAGTCACCCTGAGCCACTGTGTGGGAGGGGCAGGGTATTAAATTTTGATATAAATATAAATCAATAAATGTTCCTTGCCCTTATTCCTTGCTCCCTTAGTGTCTAGCTCTGTGTTTCCCCTGGCTCTCGTGTTCCTTTCACATTGATCTCTTCCTTCCCTCAGGATCTCAGTGATGAGCCCTTACTTTCCCTTACAGCCAGACTTTCCATGATGAGCCTTCTTTGCCTTGAGAGTGGTTGAGCGGTCTTCCCGTACCTTGTTCCTAACCCCCTCTCTGGCATCCAAGCCTGTCCTCTCCCCGCTCTAGCCCTTTCCCTCAGCTCTCCTGTGCTCGGACACTTACCCCCATTTGACAGGTTGAGGGAGGGTTGTGGCCTGACCAGCTCTGGGGAAGACCTTTAGCTCTAGCTCTGGGCCCTGGCCAGAGTGTCTCAGTGGTGTCAAGGCACCAGTCACTATGCTCAGAGCCCCAAGCCTTCCATAACATTTTGTGTGACCACTCTTACCTGGGGCTTACCAGTCCCCAAGATGAAGAGCAGCATGAACATTTGATGTGTGGAAACTTCTACCCAGGTGTTCATGTGTTAATTAATTATAGGTAGCAGTGGCCATACAACATGGCTAAAGCCCAGCATAAACTATCCAGTAATAGGCTTACTGGTGGGGTTGTTTACCCTTGGATAAGCTATATTTCATATGAACATGTTCTTACAATGTGAAAATGTTAAAAGTCATTGGGAGTTTGTAACAAGATGGACTCTCTGAGGTGTGAGTATCTGCAGGATTGGTCCCAAAAAGTCAGCCCACAGCAGGATCCTAGCTCCAAATGTTCTTTATTCACAGTGTCCTTTATTCACTATACCCAGTCCATCACCGTCCATATCACATACATAGTCCTATTAGTAGTCCTTATCATAGGCCCTGGCCAGGCACTATCCCTCCTGTAGTCAAACTCACCACAAATCCTGCCCTCCTCCCTGGGCTGCTTGTTTCTGAAGCAGAGCTTCTCCTCAGCTCCTGCTTCCTACACTGTGTCTCTCTAACTAAGAACCACTCAGACTTTCTAGGCTTTGGGCTGACCAAGCCATGCCCATGTCCAGCGGTGAGGCATCAGACACTATCCTCAATTCTGCAAGACCACCTCACTCTCTGTGCCCTGGATCAACCCCTGCAGTCCGCTGGGAGTGCCCTTCTTGATGTCCCTCGGGTGGCGTGGGGGGCTACAATGGAGAGGGCGTTCTTGGTAGCGGCACCCAGGCTGTGGAACTCCCTTCCAGTGAAGGCGACAGTGCAAGACCTGGCTGTTCCTCCAGGCCTTTGGTGAGGAAGGTGGGTGAAGGGTGGGTGAGGGTGGGAGGGGAAGATGGGTTTTTTAATATCTTATTTTTTATGCTTCCCTTTTATGTATATTTTAAAATATTTTAATGTTTGTAACCTGCCTGGAGCTGCCTAGGCAGGAGAGGCAGGATATAAATGTTGAAAATAAATAAATTCATTCCAGTACCTGGGCCTCAGTTAGCACCTGCAGCTCCCTCACTGGGGCTACTGCTCTGAAAGGGCCAGTGCCTCAACTAGCCTGATCGCTGCTACATACCTCCCCCCTTTGGGAGGTAGGGCTACTCAAAAGTAGACCCATCTTATAAGAGCATATTAAATAGCAGGGTGCAGGTAAGCACAAAACTCATCATATAGCATAGTCAACACCATAATATACATAAACATTATTACAAGGGCCATAGAGTAACTCCATCCTAAGCTACCACTTTCATCTGTGACACCACAACCTTATTTGTGGTATCACTGTATATCCCTTTAGCAGTTAGGGTATCGATTCCCATGTGTAGCTAATACCTGTCTAAATCTAAGGGAGACAGGGGAAGGGAACTGTTACCCCGGCCGCTCTATGCTCCGGGGGCCTGTCATTCTCTCACCGCCCCCGCCCTGAAGGCCTGGGTGGTGGTGTGGGCTTACTCCTTGCTAAGCACTGCCAATTCAAAACCCTCTCCCCTCCTCCCTCCCCCTCCTTCCCTTCCTTTGAGGCCCACTCTGTGCGCTTATACTCCCCTCTACACCTTCGGGTTGCTGTCATCTACCGCCCCCCGGGTTCCCTCTCCTCTTTCCTCCCGGACTTTGAATCCTGGCTCACCTTCTTCCTCTCCGATGATATCCCCACTCTTATCCTTGGTGATTTCAACATTCACGTTGACACGCCCTCCGCCCCCTCTGTTTCCCGCTTTCTCTCTCTCACTTCCTCCTTTAATCTCCGACTCTGGACCGACTCCCCCACTCATACTGACGGCCATTCCCTCGACCTCATCTTCACTCGAAACTGTTCTCTTACTGACCTCTCCTTTGACCCCTGCCCTAATTCTGATCACTTCCTCGCCTCCTTCAGCCTTTCCCACCGACCCCCCTCCTCCTCCCCCTCTATGCGCCCCTTCCGCAATATGCAGGCCCTTACTCCCTCGGAGTTTGCCTCAAATCTTTCCCCCCTTCTCCCCCCCGTTTTCGCCTCCTCCTCCCCTGACTCTGCCGTCTCTGCTCTCAACGCTTCTCTCTCCTCGACCCTTGACTCTCTTGCCCCCCCCTCTGCTCGCCCCGTCCGCCCCCTCGACCCCCGCCCCTGGCTTACCCCTGCCATCCGCTACCTCCGCTCCTGCGCCCGGGCTGCCGAACGCCTCTGGCGCAAATCCCGCTCCCTCCCTGACTTCCTCCATTACAAATTCTCCCTCTCCTCCCTCTCCTCGGCTATCTCCCTAGCTAGGCAGCGCTATTATGCCTCTAGGATCGAATCTTTCTCCCGCGACCCTCGCCGCCTTTTCTCTACTTTCGACTCCCTTCTCAAACCCCCCTGCCCTCCCCCGCCCTCTTCCCTTGCTGCTCGGGATCTTGCGTCGTTCTTCACCTCCAAGATTGACAAGATCCGTCGGGATATTGCCTCCCGCCCCCCTCCGCCCCCCGCTCCCCTCCCGCCCCCTCCCCCGCCCCCCTCCCTCCTCGCATCCTTCCCTCCTGCCTCTCTCCAGGAAATCTCTGCTCTTCTCTCTTCATCCAACCCCTCCACCTGCCCCCTTGACCCGATCCCCTCCCGCCTCCTGACCTCTATTGCTCCCACTGTCGCTCCCCCCCTTCTGCATGTTGTCAATCTCTCCCTTTCCACAGGCTCCTTCCCCTCTGCCTTCAAACATGCCACTGTCTCCCCCATCCTCAAAAAGCCTACCCTGGACCCTTTCGATCCCTCTAGTTACCGGCCGGTCTCCCTCCTTCCCTTTGCTTCGAAGCTCCTGGAACGTGTCGTCTACTCCCGCTGCCTGAACCTCCTCTCTGCCAACTCCTCCCTCGACCCTCTCCAGTCCGGCTTCCGCCCCCTCCACTCTACTGAAACTGCCCTGGCCAAGATCACCAATGATCTACTTGTCGCTAAATCGAAGCGCCACTACTCCGTTCTTGTCCTCCTTGACCTCTCTGCCGCCTTTGACACTGTCGACCACTCGCTCCTCTTGGACTCCCTTTACTCTTTGGGCTTCCGTGGCTCTGTCTTTGACTGGTTCTCCTCCTACCTCTCTGACCGCTCCTTTAATGTCTCCCTCCCCGAGTCGACCTCCCCCTCCCTTCCCCTCTCGGTTGGGGTTCCCCAAGGTTCTGTCCTTGGCCCTCTCCTCTTCTCTATCTACACCCGGTCCCTTGGTGAAATTATTGCCTCCCACGGGTTCCAATACCATCTCTATGCTGATGACACCCAACTCTATCTCTCTACCCCCTCTCTCTCCTCCTCTGTCCGCTCACGCCTCGTCGACTGCCTCTCTGATATCTCCGCCTGGATGTCCCGACGCCAACTCAAACTGAACATGGCCAAGACTGAACTCCTCATTTTTCCTCCCTCCCCCTCCTCTCCCTCTGACCTGACCGTCTGCATTGATGGGGTCACCATCCGTCCTGTTCTCCGTGCCCGCAGCTTGGGCTTCATTTTTGACACGCACCTCTCCTTTAAACCTTACATTGACTCTGTGGCCAAATCCTGCCGATTCGCTCTCCTCAACATTGCCCGCATTCGCCCCTTTCTATCTGTCTCCTCGGCCAAAATCCTTGTTCATGCCATGGTTATCTCTCGCCTCGACTACTGCAACCTCCTCCTTGCTGGCCTCCCTCGCTCCCACCTGTCCCCCCTTGTGGCGATCCAAAACTCTGCCGCCAAGGTCATTCACTCTGCCCGTCGCTTCGACCATGTGACGCCTCTCCTCCTCTCCCTTCACTGGCTCCCCCTTCCTGAACGTATCCTGTTCAAACTCCTGGTTTTCACGTTCAAATCGCTCCATGACCAAGCTCCCCCTTACCTCTCGGACCTAATCGCCCTACGCGCTCCTGCGCGCGCTCTCCGCTCTTCCGCTGTCCCCTCCCTCGCTCTCCCTCGCTTCTCCTGCTCGCCCAACCGCCTTCGTCCCTTCTCCCTCGCTGCCCCGCATGCCTGGAACTCCCTCCCTGCCGACGTCCGCCTCGCCTCCTCCCTCCGCTCCTTCAAATCCCTCCTCAAGACCCACCTTTTCCATGCTGCCTTTCCCAATGCCCTCTAGTCTTTCCCCTTGCTCTTACTGTCAGCCCTCCTCTGCTGACTGCTGCTACCGACCACCTTGTAACCAAGCCAAGTACACGCACCTGAGACTTCGCATCCGCCTGAATGTTTGTTTGTCTTCTCCCATGTCTCTCCCGCTGTCCCCTCTCCTTGTCTCCCCCTCCTTGTCTTTTAGATTGTAAGCCACAGGTAGGGACCGCAGCTGATTATATGTTCTGTACAGCGCCAGGTTGTTACTGGCGCTTTATAAATGTTTAATAATAATAATAATAATAATAATAAGGGAAAAGGAAAACTATCTATTATCTAATCAATTATCTATATAACTATTCTAATCAAATGTAATCTATATGTCTATAATATATATTATTATTATTATTATTATTATTATTAAACTGTGGTGTTTCCTAAAATCTATTTCCAAATCTATGGACAGATACAGGATGGTCTGGATAATGAACAATCCCACTCCTTTTTGTAATGTGTTGGTGAATGTGTTGAATCTGTGTAACCCAATGCACAGTTAGTGGTCTATATGTTGTCATGGAGACAGGCCCCTCCTAAAGTGTACTAACTTATACTCCAACATGAACTAATAAGCTGGTCTTTGTGAGTTCTATTGTCTTGATTAATCCTACTATGATAATCATATGCTACACTTCTATTTTATGATCCCATATATACTTTAATTTTGAGTATTACAGTAGTCCCATTGACTACTGCAGCTATAGTCTACTTAATTTTGAATCATGGTCATGGATAATGCCATGCCTCCTGGTACACTGCTTGCATTTCAATCGAATAGCTATCTTTTTACAATGCAATAATTTCCCTTTTCTCTCAGACTGTTAAGCAAATGGTTTTGTCTTCTGGGGTAGAAATTAAAAATGAATTGATCTGTTTTATTTTCTTCTGTGCATACTTAATATACTCTGGAATATATATTCCACTGGCCATACAGACATACTATTTCTCTTTCTCTCACCATGACTTATGAATCTGCATTATCTCTGCAATGCACTGTGAAACTAGTTGCCTGAATCAATATTTCTGTCTACTTCATTTTGCTTAAGTCCTTCCCCTCACTGCTGCAGGGTGGCTATAGCACAAAAGAGCCATCACATGCTTCTCTGTTGCTAAGGGCAACAGTGCAGAGGGTTAGAACTGGCTGCTGCACATCACATGACATCTTGCAATGCATAATGATTTCAGACAGCTTGTCCTTGAATTGTTTAAGCCAGTGTTATTTTCACATGATCCCTCGGTTAATGTCTCAGTACTGGTGATTAGAAGTAAAGTGATTTACTCCTTATACCTGTAACAGAATCGACAAATCGATCTAACAAAACACAGGCCTGAGGAGAGAAATTTGGGATCCTGGTAGCTTGACATAGACCCCTACTTCTCATGTCCTATGACAAGTTATGAAATTAATTTCTGGAGACCACATTGGTACTTTATGTACACATATGTTACTTGCAATTATTATTTTACTCATATTTTAATGTATATTAAAAAAGAAAATTCTTGCAGTTTTTTATGGGTGTTCTGGAGCTTTGGGGACACAGTACTACAATTGTATCCCTTTTCCTCCCTCTCATCAGGCTTGGTAAAACAAATGCCTGAATTTTCATATCTATTGAATAGAATGTTCATAAAGTGGGAGCAATATTATTAGTTCAGTCCTATTCTGGCGTGCCTGGTTAATAGTTATTTCATTTGTACTGGATAACTATGTACAATATATCCTCCCATATTCAGATCTCCTCCCATATATGGAGTCTTCTATATTCTAAATATGCTTATGTTGCCCGTTTCTATCTCAGACAATTTCTATGACTCTCACAAATCCCTATACCTCACTAATCAAGACAAAGCATGTTCCCCAATGTGTCTGGGTAGGAAGATGTTCTGTCATTATAGATACAATTGTACCAATGGCCAATTTTTTTTGCTAAGCCCACATGATTACAAGCAAGGCAGTTGAGACTTTGGTGGATCATTAGGTTACTGGTCATTTTCTGCCAACTGGTTTGGCTCCGGTCACAAGTGGAAATGAGTTCGCTGGTCTTATCTTAGTTTTTGATGGGATTGTGACCACGTCACTGCAGTTCAGCATGAATATCAGAGTTTACTCAAGAGAGGTTTAGGAAGGGATAGCAGGGGTATTGCAGGTCATGCTTGCAGGGTTTTGGCAGAATTACAAGACCCAGTCCTGCCCTCAAATGAACCTATGTAACTTCTGTTGAAGTCATGGAAATTTGATTAAAATATTTGTTTAACCAGACTTTAGGAACATGACAATTGCCACAATGGAGCAGACCTGTTTGCCATATAACCCAATGACCTGTGTCTGGTACTGACCTTCTTGCTTTAAGGACAGGCTTCAAGGATGGGCAAGATCTTTAGATATATGTGGAACTTCACAATTTTTATCCTATAACCCAGTCACCATGTGTAAACTAAAAGCAACAAATGCTTATTGACCTTTACAACGTTATAATAATCCAACAAGAAATCTCTATATGATTTGTTCCAAGTCATTGGGTGTCTTCACATGAACAGCTGCCCCACCTCACCCTTGGGTGGGTTGCCCGTTTAAAGGTGGCCTGCCAGATGTGCAGTTGGAGCAGAGGTGGAGCAGGCTATCTCTGCTCTGGAGGACTCTGCTTAGGAACATCCTGGAGCACCAAAAGCAGAGCATGCAGCCATCAGTCTACAGTCCAACCCCCTTGGCTGGAGGTTGCCCCGGCAATGCTATGGGCTCTCCACCTGCAATGCTATGGTATGGGGGAGTGGTGCCACACTGGTAGACCATGGGTCCCAGTAGCCACAGGGTTCATTTTAAATGGACACAGGCGCAGCTGCAAGCAGACAGACATGGGGGTGCATTACCAGTCTTTCTCCAGGGTTGTACACTCCTGCGTCCATGTGAAAATATCAATTAAGTAATCTCATCTGCAAATGTTTTGATAAAAAGGAGAATTTTCCATTATGCATGAATGTCTAGGGCTAAGTCTAGATCTGCTGCATCAGAAGAGGAAGTGTACGGAGAACCACTACGCTCATTACACCTTGCTCAAAGTAGTATTATTACATTCAGGAGCTTCTGCACTGATGCCACCTTCGGTCCTGGAAACAATGGATTAAAGTTCTCGGATAGCAGTGGAGAACATGTGAGACAGATGATGTTTCCACCCAAAGGAGGAAGACATTTCATGAAACAGAGCCATAGCAATATATATATATATGATTCTCCTATTCGGATAATGTCTGGTCCCTGTTTCTAAATATTTGGTGGCTGATTAATTTGTTCTAAGCAATATCTGAAACTACAGAACGAGTGATTGTTGTGTTTAAAGTGCAAGTTTCATGGTTAAATTGCACTTACAGGACAATCCTCTGCTATTATATTCAATGGGATTTTTGTCATTAACTTTAAGGGCAGAGGACTGAGCCCTTAGTATGTAATAGTAGTAGTAGTAATCTTTATGAATGGCGTAACCACATGGTTGTTGCCTTAGTATGTGATATTGCCATGCAGAGAAGCAAAAAGATATTGTTATAAGGCTGGGTACACCAAAGTCAACTCCTCAGTGCTATGTAAAGTCATTCTGGCATTGATGAACTGAACTTGCCCAGGAACAGTGAGAACAATTTGAAATGCAAGTGCTGTCCAGACACTCACACAGCTTCTTTTAAGCCCTGAAAAGTCTGACTGTTATTTTTTTCCCCCCAACCACGGAAAGGCTAAAAATCCTTTTAATTTGCACCATGTACAAAAATATGTCATTCATTGAAAGTAAAAGTGTGCAAGTATAACATTTCCTAAAGGGAATCATTTGAAGGAGCAAGAGTCAACATCCTTTCCCCGTTTGCCTTTCCATTCTTATCAAAAGGATAAAACCAGAACTTGGATAAGAAGAAAAACTTTTCTTATTTTGGGTGAGGTACATTTTGGGTTTTCATCTTCATTCTTAATTTCAAAAATCAGTTCCCTGCCACTATAACAGTCTATTCACAGTACCTGCATTGTAAAAACCATAGAGAATTGCGTGAACATGCGCACACACACACACACACACACACACACACACACACACACACAGTCCATTACCTGAGCCACATGTTGTCTATAATAAACTGAAATACTTAGACCCTGAGACTCTGTGCTTGGAAGAAGCTAGATAGAAATACCTTACTCAGATCATAGTCATCTCGGTCCCATGTACAAACCTGTAAGAACTGCTAATTAGTCTTACTTATATGTCATGTTATTGAACTCAGGGTAATAACTCTCACATAACTTCTCAGGTTCACTAAAATTCCAGGACCCTGAAGTGTATTTAAGACTGCCCATTGGAGAAATTGGGTGCAGCCACAGGTGATGCAGGGGCCCAAACCCCATGAGGTCCCATGCTGGGCAATCACTGCGACTACGCTGTGGGCACTCACGAGGAGCTGGCCAGATGGTTGAGGGGACGGGTGGGCTTCCTCCTGCCAGAGATGTCTCTACAGCCGAGGTGGGCCGAGGCACCACCCACATGAGTTGGCACCCAACCTTGCCCCTCCTGCCTCTCATGGATCAACTGAGAGCCCTCTCCCAACTGTGACGTGGCCACACACAACAGGCACTAGCACCTGTTGTTCATGGCCCTGCAGCATTACACTGGATGTGGTGGGGCAAGTATGTCCCATCACACGAGTTGCTTCACCCTGATCCGCCTTACCCCAGTTGGGTTAACGCTGCTCCACAACAGAGCAGTAAGCTGTAGGAATGGGCGAACAGATCGCGGTTCGGGTTCGGTCGTTTGGTTCGGCTGAGTTTGGTTCGTCCGTTCGGTTCAGCAGTTCGGCTAGTTCGCCGAGTTCAGGTTCGGCTGTTCGGTTTGGTTGTCCAAACAGGCCGTTCGGTTAGGCCGTTCACCTGTTCAGTTCAGCCGTTTGGCCATTCAGGAAATGTTGTTATGGGTGTTTTTTTGGTTTTTATATGGTTTTTTGGTTTTTTATTGGGTTTTATATGGTTTTCTTTTGTTTTTTATTTGGGTTTTTTGTTTTTATATGGGTTTTTTTAATTTATTTTTTAATCTAATATTATATCTATCTATCTATCTATCTATCTATCTATCTACACTAAATCTAACTGCTATTAACTATTCTAAATGCTATGAACTAAATGGATTATCTAATAAGTACACAGACCTACTCCTACAAACACTAAAACTAAATCACTAACGCTATCTCTATCACTAAGCTACCTCCTACAACTCTATCTATCTATCTATCTATCTATCTATCTATCTATCTATCTATCTATCTATCTATCTTTCCCCCCATCCCATATCCATATCTATCTATCTATCTATCTATCTATCTATCTATCTATCTATCTCCATATATATGGATATATATATACACCTCCCTGTCATGTTTGACCTTCCAGTGAACCTTTTTTTGCCACCCGAACTCATCCGAATGCGATCTGAACTGACCGAACTGTTCGGCCATTTTGCTGTTCGGTGTTCGGTTTGTTCGGTATGTTCATGTTCGGGTTCGGGTTCGAGTTCGGCCGTCCGAACAGGGCGAGTTCGGGCTGAACTGCGTACTGCAGAACCGCGTTCACCCATCTCTAGTAAGCTGTTCTCCATACCCTGGCGCGGGGGAACATCTGGCGGGCCCTGAGCACACAAGAAGAATTGTTTTTATTGTGCTGACCCTTGGGTCATGACAAGACAAGCTTAACATAACTAAACATATCCAACCATATACCACCCAATTAAAAAAAATAATAATTATTATAAAAGATACCCAACTAGTCAACTCACATGATGCACCAGAAAATAAAATATGTAAAGCATTTCCATACATTGAGCATAGACATAAAACGTGGAACCTGTCCAAGGGTACCAAAGTTCCAGCCTTGATCAATTTACAAAATAGATCATAAAACTACCCTAGTTATCTCACTATGCATTTACAAATCATAATTTCTATACATTTCCATACATTAAGCATAGACATAAAACATGGAACCTGTCCAAAGGTACCAAAGGCCCAACCTTGATCAATTTACAAAATAGATCATAAAATTACCCTTGTTATCTCACTATGCATTTACAAATCATCATTTCCGGGGCTTTCCAATTAATACCAATTTAATACAGCAATTTCACAACTCCACCTGTATACCACTATACACAAATCATAAACCATCAATCAAATCAAATAGCCGTAAGGAGGTAAGCACTTTACCCAGAGAGCAGAGGTACCATGTCATTAGGGATCATCCTATGTACTTTTGAGATTGATGTTTGAACCTAATCACCATTCCTCTTCCTCTCCCTGTTCCCCATCCACTAGTATCTCTGTATTACTCTGCTTCCCCCTTACACCTGCAGCTTGCTTTGCAAATCTCCCGATCAACTTGCTAACTCCTATCTTCTTGTCAGATAGCATGTATATTATCTGCCTCTCTATTGACCAAGTCCCCCTTTGTCACCTCATGATTGAGGATTTTGCCCTTATATGATTATACATAGGGCATTCCAGAAGATAGTGAGGGAGATTTTCTATTTTGCCCAAACCACATGGGCACTTCCTCTCTTTATAAGGTATACCATTGAATCTTCCCCTCCACACTTCTGTCTCCATTGTTTGTAACCTAAGTGCCGTTAAAGCTTTCCTTTCTCCTGACTGAAAAATCCCTCTTATATATTGGGGGCCTTCTATCCCCGGTATCCAATACTTATACCACGGGGATATACGTGATTGCACTGCTTCCATTCTTAACTGTTGATATTCTATATCTTTTATTCTTTGTTTTAACTCACTCAGTGCTTGTTCCTGGGGGAGTGTTGTTAAATAATTTTTAGAGAACCCCAGATTATTCCATTTCTGTTGTACCCCTGGCCACTACATTTTCTTATAACTCCCCATTTCCCCATACTTTTCTTCCAAACAGAGTCTCTCTAGTTTATTACTCGACCTATTATGCAGCTTTAGCCAGAATGTTAAGAGGAGCTATCAAGTTTGGTCACCATTGGAAGGCGACCCAGTTCTAAATTTAGGATTGCCAGTGTTGTACATCCAGGTGCCGCCCTGAGCACACAAATCACCACATCGCGTGACTTGTTTGTCCAGGAGGGGTATGGCTATCTAAGGCGTGGTAGCCTCCCCAACCTGTCTCATCTGCCTGCACCCACTGTTCCCCTGATAGAAGATACTGGGAGGTTTAAATACCAACCACTTATCCACATCTGAGAATTAATTTATCTTGGTCATCAGAGAAGAATGTCTGAGCAGAGCCAATATTTCTTAGAAACATACAAATAGCCATACTGGAGCCCAATTAGCCTTCTCAGAGCCTAGTAATTTTTTCTCTGAACGAAATTTACTCCATTGTGCACCATGTAATGTTTTAGCACCTGTTTTCATTTGTATGTATAGTTGCTACAAATTAATAGTGACTGGAAAGCAGACACTCTGTATTGGTTCATTCCCTAAAGGGAGTCTGCCATATGAATGATAGCTTCTGACCTGTGTTAGCAAAAGAAAGATGCAGCTCTACTAGAGATATAGCATATTCAGTCTACAAGTAAAAAAAAAATTCACCTCTGCAAGCATATAAAAATCCACTGCAACTCTTGATGGAAACAGATTTAATTATGGTACAGTCTCTCAGAAGCCTTAGCATATGAGCACATGGGGGACATGAAGCATTGCCAAAGTCCGGTTGGCAACATTACTACTGCCAAGGGCAAGAGTCTGGATCAAAGGAACAAGATAAAGCTCTCAGTCTCTGGATAAAAGGCTTATGAAATTCAACTTTGCTGGCAGCCCCTGATCAGATTATCATTCGCTGTTAACTTTGCTGCTGCTACTTATGGAAGAAAAATCAGACCAAAATGACAGGCAGGACAGTGGTATAGAATGGAATGACCAGATACAGCTAGTGCAGGGAGAACATATTTTCACAAATTTCAAACATAATAACTAGAGCTGAAAAAACCAGGTGTCCCATTCACAAATATAATTAATATTTTTTGATAGTCATCTGAATACCCAAACAAAATATCCACATTCAAAACAATGTTTATTTATCCACATGTTTTGATATTTTGTTTCAGATACTCTAGTTTTTCTGGTATTTTCAGGCATTTCGGCCAAACATTCAAACTAAAATGACCAAAAAAGCTTGAAAAAAATAATCAACCCAGAATAAATATTCAAATAAAACAGGGCTGAATAGTGGTTTTTATCTGTTTCATCAGACCCAATTCAAAGTGGACAAAATTGTCACAGGTATATGTTTCAGCTCTGATAACAACATTGGGTGTGAACAGACAGCTCCACATTTTCCCACACAAGCACCTGTTACCCTCAGGTTTACCTCTGTCTGTCTGACCTCCAGCCTCTGTTTACTAGGGATGTGCGAATGCGGTTTGGATGTTCGGCGTTCGGCCCGAACTTGGTCTGTTTGGACGTCCGAGCCGAACTCAAAAACGGCCGAACAGTTCAGTCATGTTCGGGTGAGTTCGGATGAGTTTGGGGGTGGGAAAAACGTGACTTTGGCTGGGAAAAACATGACTGGAAGGGGGAGGCAGCTGAGAACCAGACTTCCTGGCACCAGGGGTGGAGACCAGGGGTGGTCCCAGAGCCAAATGATACCGATACTGGAAAATAATCTTCGACTTTAGTATTGATTTCAGTATCGATAGCGCTATTTTCAGATGTTCAACTGAGTTTGGTCGAACTGAACTCCACCAAACCAAACAGCTGAACCTGAACTCGGGTTTTGAACCAAATGACCGAACGTCCAAACATCCAAACTGCATTCTGTTCGCACATCCCTACTGTTTACCTCCAGCCATGGAGGAGGTTGTAGTTGCTCTGGGGCAGCCCCGCATGGGGTGCTCCGGAAGATCCAAGAGCACACCTTGTGGAGAAAGCTGGCCAAACCTGGGGAATGAGCAAACACAGAGCTGCTGTCTGTCTGAGCAGTCCTGCTTGGACTGTTTTCTGCTTGCTGCCCATGCACCTTGGACTCTGCTGCCTGTCTGGACTGTGGCTCCACCCAGTTCCTGACCTAAACTGCCTGCTCTCTGGGTCTTTTGGCCATGCTTTTCCATCCTCCCTTCCCTGTTCCCTGTTTGTTCTGGCTGCTTAGCGAAGTCTGCCTTTTTCTCCTGGACATCAGCATTGTGTGGGTTTCATGGGGTCCCCGGGACTGGCTGGGTGCTGGGGTTTGTCCGTCCTGCTCTACGGCCCCCTGAGGGTGTGCGGCTTGACAGGGCTGCCCTAGCTCCTGTGGGTGGTAAGGGGTTAATGGCTGCTGCATTCCATTGCCATGGTTGCCAAAGCTGTTGCTCCTGGCAATGGATGGACTCCTGGGCAGAATGCTGGCTAGTGAGTAGCATGGGCTGGGCTTGGGGAGGGGGGAGGTTGGCTCACCTGCCTGGGTGTTCTTGACCTGGGGCATTCCTGGGGTTGGGGGAGTATGTATGTGCTGCATGTGTGCATGGTTCACCCATACCTCAGGCTGCCTTTGTGGAGGCCACCAAAGTCATGGGAGCAGGCGTCTCCTCCTTGGGACACCCACACATTTGCTCCAGTGCTCTGGGCTGCTCCCTCTCTGTCTGAAAACATACCAATGGTGGGTATGAAGTTGAGAACTGAATTCAAATGTTTTAAGTGCATGCACTCCTAGCTCCACCAGCTGTAGTGAAAAATGATGGATAGCCAATTTCTAACAAAACCTACCAGATACACTCACTGGGTAAATTTCGAAACCTTTTTGGTTCCTCTAGGTTACACTGAAAGATCAATAGTTCTTGAGCACAAAATCAATAAGAAAGCAGCTGAAAGATTCGAATGGAATATACAGGAGTTTCCACCAGGGAGAATATGCACCTTCTACAAGCCATGCACCTTGAGGGGGAGAGAAGTCTTTCTTTTAGAAGAAGGAGGAGTTACTCTCCTGCCTGCTCTTCTTCATAGACCCTGTGGGGAGAGGAGGAAGAGTGAAGAAATGAATCTGAAACATCCTGTCAGAGCCCAGAGGGGTAGAAGGGGTTGGAGGCACCTGCACGGCCGCGTCAGGCCTCGCTGGCAGCCACAGAGCCGGAGGCGGGCGTTGGGGCCCGCCCCCTCCCCGACGTCAACGATAGACGGGCGGAGACGCAGTAGCGTGGCATCCCTGGGTAGCCCAGGGGACGCCGATGTCGGGCGCATGCGCACCGCAAACCCGGAAGCACGCCCTCGCCATTCGGCACGCCTGCAGGCACTATCCAATCAGGCTCCCATATAAGCCTCTGGAGGGGCTTGGATCAGTGCTGGTGATCGGACTCGTGCCGTGAGACTGGCCCTTGGC
>QEPC01008573.1:2396638-2422752 GCA_003113815.1 Sphenodon punctatus | reverse complement strand
CCCCTGTGCCCCTTCCTCCCCTCTTCCCGATCCTGCATCGCACCCCCCCCTGTGAAGCCCGGCCTGCCTTCGCTGGTGTCCGGTCGCCTTTGTCCGCCCCCCCTTCCCTGTCTGTGCTATCCTCCGTGCCTGCGTGCATGCGTGTGTGTGTGCTTGCTGTGTATGGGACCTGTGCGCTTGTTCTCCGTCTCCCTCTCCCCCCTCCCTTCCCGTTTCCCTGGTGTGCGCGTTACCTTTGGTGCCTTTTGGCTTCTTTTGCCCTCCGGCGGCCATGTCTGTGTCCCGTCCCTGCCCGGGGGATTCTGGGTGTGCTTGCCACGGCTGGGGATCGGCGTAACGTCTGTTACGCTGCCCCTGTCTGTGATCTGGCAGCTTCATTCCCCTCCGTGGTCCAGGCCCCATCACGTCTGTTCGGGGCTTTTTTTGGCCCCGGGGGGTGGTTGATGTCTTCACCCCCTCTCGGGATCCACTGTGGTGAACCGCCAGCCCATAATGTCTGAAATCACCCTATATCTCCTGATTGTTGGGATGCTACCCCCAAAGTCCCAGTTATGTCCCTTCTACGCCCGCCTGAGGGCTGCCCCCTATGGCATCTTCAAAGCTACTACCGATTGGTCCTGTAAAGCTGGAAGCATGCAGTAATTGGCCAGTGAACATGTCTGTCAGTCTTTTGGGTTGCTCCACATTCTCTCTCCTACAGCCTCCCTCCCCCTGCCATGCCAGGTGCCTGCCTCTGACTGGTACTGCATGTGCTGCTATTTATCTGAATAATGGTCTTCAAGGGGACACCTTCAATTGCTTGTAAAATTGGGTCCCTTTATCAAATTGCCCTGTAGTTTGTTAGAGATGACAGGGAAGATATGTGATACATTCATGCAAAATGTACTGTAAACCGGATGGAATATAAACATGTTACAGCTGGAAATGAATGTTAAAAGTAACCATCAGGACCCTTTATCCAATCTTTCTTAAAATTGGTAGGAGTGTTAAGCTTGTAGAGTGACATACTGTTCACAGGTTTCATGAAAATCAGATGGAGGATAAAGAAGTTATAGCCATGAATGTGTATTGAGCTTTTCTTAAAATCACAATATTCAATTTCTTCTTAAATTGGTGCCCTTTATCTAATCTTTTTGAAACTGGGTACTCAAAGTGCCATCTCTTGGGGGCACAACCTCCCAAAGTTTCATCAGAATTGAATAAGAAACAAAAAAGTCAATTGAAGAAATACGTTTTTCAGTGTTGTCCCTTTATTTCAAAAACAAAATGTTGTTTTCATTTCTATTTTCATTATTATTATTTGTCATTTTTGTTATTGCAATAACGATAATGAAAATGATATTTTTCATTAGCACACCCCTAAAGGAGAGAAGAGTTGTGCTGATGCTACAGAGAGCAGGGAGAAAATATCCAAGACTTCACCTTCCACATCTGTTCCCTCTACCTCTGGATTGGATAATGTCTTTAAAAATCCATTTGCCAACTTCAAAGGTGTACTGGTCATAGGTAACCAGCCACTCGCAAAGGACAAAAGACCATTAACACCTTGAGATTGGGGGCTCACTACCCCACTCTAGGCTGTCATGACTCAGTTTCCCTGGCTTGCAGCTCCCACTGGATCAGCTCTCTCTCTAGAACAGATTCAGCCTGCAACAGGTGAACCTTCTTGTCACCTTTTCAGCCTCAGAGTTTCCCAGCAAAGACTCTTTCTCTCTTGCTTCGCCTGTGTTTGTAAACACAGAATTAACCCCAAACTTTGTCCCGCTAATGTTCGAATTAACAATCACACTGGACCATACTAAATTCAGTTATAAGAAGTTTAATGAATAAATCATGAATAAGCATGCAGTACAAGATTATACTCAAGAGTGCAGAAATCAAAATAACATAACCAATAATGCATTCCTATCTGTACTTGTATTCTCCTAACTTAGGCTTACCCTAATCAAGGTCCAAGGATATTTTAGTTTATGTCACAGGCAGTGGTGGAAAGCTTGGCTGGGTACAAGTCTTAGAGTTTCCAAGAGTGCTTACTTCATAGTTTCTTTAGTGCAGCCTTTCTCTGGCTGATAAGACGTGATGATGAAGATGAAGCTCTGATGAGTCTCATGAAGCCCCTTCTTTTTAATTTATTTTATTTATTTATTTAAAGCATTTATACCCCGCCCCTCCTGTAAACAACTCGGGGCGGTTTCCAACAGTAATAAAACAATATAAAACAATATAAAACAGTTTAAAACAATCCATAATTTAAATATTTTTAAAACAGGGCCCCGAGAAACAATTCAACATTAAAACAATAAAACAATTAAAACAACAAAACAAGTGTTTTTTCTTGTCTTCTTCCTTAAGTACCTCTCCAGGGTCCTCTGATTTTCCCACCAGGTGAGTCTGTGCTTCCAGTCACGTCCACAGGAAGAAATCCATTTGCAACTCAATGGACTATTGCTAGTGTCTGCAGAAGTGTTAGGCTTTTTCTGATTACACACTCGCTCAAGGTCATGACTTGGCATTTCTCAATTGTCTCGCATGAAGTGAGTTTCCAGTTCTCAGCTTTCACATTATATACATGTTTAACGTTTACCTTTACATACATTTAGTGCAGTACCTCCTTATCACAGCTCCATCCCCCCCTTCCAAAACATGTGAAGAATGCAGAAAACAACCTGTATCCAGAACATGTTAATGTGGGTGGTCTCTGCGGGACAACGCATCAGCTATCACATTGTGTTTACCCTTGATACGCTTAATGTTCATGTCAAATTCTTGCAAAAACAGGCTCCACCTGAGGAGCTTGGAGTTAGAATCCTTCACTTTATTGAGCCATGTTAGTGGTGAGTGATCAGTGTATACTGTGAATTTTCTGCCATATAGATATGACTTTAGCTTCTTCACTGCCCACACAATTGCTAGACATTCCCTTTCAATGATTGCAAGATTCTTTTCTCTTGGGAGAAGTTTTTTTACTTAGGAAAGCAATGGGATTGTTTTATCCATCCTCTCCCTGTTGCATAAGAGTAGCTCCCAACCGTGTATCAGAACTCAGAAGCGTCTGTCCAGACCTGGAATTCTTTTTCAAAGTCTGGATTCATGAGCACTGATGCATGGGACAGAGCATATTTAAGTTTCTCAAAACCTTCTTGTCACTCTGGGGACCACTATACTTGTTCGGGCAAGCATTTCTTACACTTGTCTGTCATGGGAGCCACTATGGAACTGAAGTGTTTTACAAAGCGGCAGTAGTCTGTGGTCATGTCTATGAATCTTTGAATCTGTTTCTTAGTACTGGGTGTGGGTCAGGACATGATAAGCTCAATTTTATCTGGTAGAGGACATATGTTTGCCACTCCCCACACAGTGCCCCAGGTATGTGGCATGACCCATAGCAATCTTGCATTTGGACACTTGAACTGGAAGTCCAGCTACCTTGATGCATATGTGTATCTGCTCCAGGTGTGTCACATGTGCGTCCCATGAGTTGCTGAAAATGACCAGGTCATCTATGTATGCCAGATAAAAATCTTTGAATCCTTCTAAGAGGTGATCCATTAGCCTCTGGAAGGTAGCCCTGCTATTTTTTAAACCAAAGGGCATGACCCTAAATTCATACAAACCCTTGTCAGTTATAAATGCTGTTTTTGACTGATTCCGTGGGTTCAACCCAATTTGCCAATAACCCTTAGTCATGTCTAATGTAGTTAAATGCTTGGTTCCTGCAATTTTGTCTAGTACATCATCAGTTCTAGGCATGGGGTATGCATCTGAAATGACTATGGCATTTAACTTTCTACAGTCTACACAAAACTGGACTGACACATCTGGTTTCGGGACTAGTACTACAGGGCTTTCCCATTCCCCTTTTGATATCTGTATGACCCAAAGTTGTAACATCTCTTCTATTTCCTTGTCAGTCTGCATCTGGATTTTCCCAGTGGCATGGAAGGGACTTGATTTGACAGGGTCCTTTGTTACAGTATCAGTGCTATGCACTCTCATGCTAGTTTTCCGTGGTTTGTTAGAGAAAATGCAGCCATGTCTCTGAAGGATGGCCATTATCTCTGTTCTTTAGGAGACATTTAGGTTTGCGGAAATGCAAATTTCTTCCAGAACTTTGTTTGCATGACTCTCCTGTACGAGATTTGGCAAAGGATGAGCTAGGCTGTCAGCTGGGCAATCCCCATCAGTCACGAATGCCATGCAAGACATGACTTCCCTGGTATGGTACGTTTTAAGTCTATTTACATGGTATTCATGAGCTTCTGCTCTGGTATTGCATTTAACCACTAAGTAGGTCACCACATTTTTCTTTTGTAGGATGTGGTATGGGCTGTCCCAAATTGGCTGGCCCCCTACTTTGTTAAAAGGTTTCATTACCAACATCAAATCACCTGGATTATAAGTTCTGTCCTTAGTTCGCCTACCATAATATTGGTTTGAGGTTTCCTGACAGTCAGCTAGATTCTCTCTGGATTTCAATAGCATGGATTGCATGTTGTTTTGAAATTGTTGGACATATTTTGTTACTGGCTGTCCCTCAATTTCCACATTATCTTCTCAGGAATCCTTGACTAAATCCAGGGGTCCCCTAACCTTCCTTCCAAATAACAATTCAAATGGAGAGAAGCCAGTGGATTCCTGTGGCACTTCTCTATACGCAAACAGCAGGTAGGGTAGCAACCTGTCCCAGTCATTTGCTTTGGTGGCCATAAAGTTGGATAACATCTGTTTTAAGGTACCATTGAAACGTTCCAACAAACCATTTGTTTGTGGGTTGTCAGGTGCTGCTTTGATGTAATCTACCTTACATTTTTTCCACAGTTGTTGGAAAATTTTGGACACAAAATAAGTCCCTCCATCAGTTATAACTTCCTTGGGGAAACCCACTCTGCTAAAGATAGACAGCAGTGCATCCGCAACAGTCACTGTTTCAATGTTTGTGAGTACTAGTGCCTGAGGGTATCTGGTAGCAAAATCCACCAGAACCAACAAGTATTTTTCCCTGTCCAGCAGGGTTTTTAAAATAGTCCTGCTATGTCTACCGCTACCCTATGAAAAGGCACTTCAATAAGGGACACCCCCCCTAGCCCTAAGCGGGGGGGGGTGAGTTTGTGACCACCCTCCCCCGAACAGGGTGCCAGGCGGGGAGGGGGAAAGGGTTTCCTTTGCCCCCTTTGGATGATAATTTTAGTCTTGGAAGGGGCCGGGGCGGCACTCACTTTGATTTTAAATCCCCCGTTAATGGAGGCTCATCTTTGTTTCCAATACTAGTTACAGGGTCATCATGGCACCGGCCAAGTCTGCGAAGGGTGGCAAGGGTGCCCAGACTGGCCGGGTCACTAGGGCCCAGACTGGAGGAATTACTCAGGCCTCTTCCCCCTTGGGGGAGGGGGAGTGTCCCCAGGTATGTGTTCCTGCCACCGTGGGGGCAGAAAGGGGCCCGGAGCAGCAAGACAGCGTGCTCCGGTACACCGTGCAAGATGTCACGCAGATGATCGCCATCGCGCTACAGACGGTGCAGGCTCAGAATGCAGGGCAATTAGCAGGGGCCACTCCTCCCCCAAAGCGGAGGTGGAATTGGAAGGGAACCCAGCCGGTGGAAGGTGGAGCAGGAGGTCCCGAGGCAATCGGAGGGACCCGAGCAGCTCAGCAGTCAACTGGAATGGCAGCGGTGCCCATTTACCAAGGTGAGGGGCCCACGGGGTCCACAGTCATCGGCGCTGTGGGGCCTGGGGGCCCAGGTGGATCTGTGGGGATCAAGGGCCACATGCAGGGTTATAATGCGGGCGTGGCAGGGGGTCCGGCAGTGGCAGGTACTGGAGGGGGGGCCGGCCCAGGGATCCTGTCCAGGTCATTAATGCACACATCACTCCTGGGCCGCATGTCATTGATGCAAACGTCGCACCTGGGCCCGCGGTCGCTGGTGCGGGGAGCACCGAGGGTGCAGACTTGGGGGGCCAGGGCGGTGGCATGGGCACGGCGGCAGTGTCTGGTACGGGGGTTGGGGGACAGGTCCCTCAGTGGTACTGGGAGAAAGCGGCTGTGCTGGCATTAGATGCCAATGCGACCATCCCTGTGTGGGACACAACTGCAGTTTGTGCAGAGGCGCGGGTTACTTATGGTCGGCCTGGTTTTACCCCGGGTCTGCATGTCTACGCCATCCCCATCTCATTGCCCGGCGACCACTTGTCTTTAACTACCAAGGAGAAAATATGGAAGGGTGAGTTTCTCGACATCTTTATGTTATTGCATGGGGAGGAGCTGGGCGATGGGGGCATGGAAGTGGACAAAGGGGAAAAGGGCAAGCGCAAGAAACCATTTGTACCCAGGACTTGGAAAAACTGGTCCGCTTGCTTTTTTATTTACATGTGGGTTGTGGCTTACAAATTCCCGAATAGGGCATGGCAGTTAACTCAGTATACCACAATTATGCAGAAGGCCTGTAGCGATTTTGGGGGGCTAGCCTGGCTGGAATACGACGAGATGCTTCATCGTAGGGCAGCATCTAATCCACACACCCACTGGGACATTATTGAATATAATTTGCATTCCCAAATTATGGCCCACCACCACCCAGTGGCTGGCATCTGCACGGGGAGCGGGGTAGTGATCCTGGGGCCTTCAAGGGCATCTTCTGGGAGGCAGGTATGCTGGGCACACAACACGAAGGAGTGTTTTCGCTCCCAGTGCAAATACTCTCATTTCTGTTCCAGCTGTGGAGGTGGTCACCCCTCCTCATCCTGCCGCAAGGGGCGCCCTGAATCAGGAAGGCAATGGTTTGCTAACGGGGGTGCAAAGCAGGAACGGTTTGGGGGTGGTGGGGCACACCAAGCTGGATCTGGCACTTACGCCAATAAAACTTGAGGTTCTCCGCCCTTTGCTGCAGCGTTATCCAAACAGGGTAGATGCTGACTATTTGTGGCGGGGGTTTTCAGAGGGTTTTGAGATCCCGTACACAGGCCTGCAGGTGGATATGATCACTCAGAACCTTAAGTCTGTGCGGGGGATGGAAGGGGTAGTGGGGAGGAAGATACATAAGGAGGTTGAGGCTGGGAGGGTAGCAGGTCCATATAACTCCCCGCCTGTCTCTCCCCTGCATTGCTCCCCACTGGGGGTAGTGCCAAAAAAGAAACCCGGCTAATTCCGTTTGATACACCATCTGCCCTACCCCAAGGGCAGCTCGGTTAATGATGGAATTGATCCCAGTTTGTGCTCAGTGCAATACACATCTTTCGATGCAGCTGTGCGCACAGTGAGGGCATGTGTCATGGGGGCACTAATGGGGAAGTGCGACATAAAGTCAGCTTTCCGCCTCCTGCCGGTATCCCCGAGGGATTTCAACCTGTTGGGTTTTTCATTTAACGGCCAATTTTTCTATGATAAAGCCATGCCCATGGGCTGTGCCATTTCCTGCGCTGCATTTGAGCATTTCAGCACTATGCTGGAGTGGGCAGCTAAGGCCCGCGCGGGTTTAGAGTCCATATCACACTATCTCGATGATTATCTCTCTCAGGGCAGGTGGGTACCCAGGAATGCGCCCATTTAATGGGTGTGTTTGCTATGGTTGCGGGACAATTGGGCGTCCCACTAGCTGAGGAAAAAATCAAGGGTCTCACAACACGCATCTCCTTTTTAGGGATAATTATTGACACGGTGTCTTGCACATCTAGTCTCCCACCAGACAAACTGGCCACATTGCAGGGACTGATCACAGACACTATGACTGCCAAAAAGGTGACGCTGAGGGCACTTCAAACTTTACTGGGTCACCTCAACTTTGCATGTAGGGTTGTAGCCCCAGGTCGGGCATTCTGTGCGCAGCTCGGCAGACCAACCGTAGGGTTGTCAGTTCCCCACCATTGCGTATGCATAACTAAGGGGATCAGGGCGGACCTCCTGGTATGGCTTACATTCCTTCAGAACTACAATGGGATCTCCTTGTGGCGGGAGGTACGGCTACTTGAAGCTGACATGCAGGTGGTATCCGACGCTGCCAGTGGGATTGGCTTTGGAGTGTTCTTTCAGGATAGCTGGTGCACCCAACGATGGCCACTGGACTGGGCGGCCAGCGACCTTGTCAGGGACATAACATTTCTAGAGCTCTTCCCACTCCTGGTAGCATTGGAACTCTGGGGCCATCGCTTCCGGGACTCTCACATATGCTTCTGGTCTGATAACCAGGCGGTGGTGCAAGTGATCAACCGCCAATCCAGTAAGTCCAGCAGAGTTATGGTCCTGGTCCACTGGTTTGTGTTGAAGTTCCTCTCCATCAATATGTATTTTTCAACCAAATATGTACCCGGTGTTCACAATGAGATTGCTGATTCCCTATCTCGCTTTCAGATGGAGCGATTCCGTTCCCTGGTGCCCAGTGCCAACATCGACCCAGAAGCAATGCCGGAAGCTTTGTGGAAACTTGGGAACAAAGGATAGATGAGGGCGTTAGAGCCACTGTGTCAGACTCTACGTGGCGAGCCTATATGTCTGCGCTTCAGGAATTCCACAGCTTTCTCTCAGCCCACGGGTTGCAGGAATCTTGGCCCATTCCAACCTGTCAAGTGGAGTGGTTTGCGGCACACTTGAGTAGCCATGGGTTGGTGCCTATTGCCTTTTTCAGGAAGGCTCAGGGGGCTGCCGACCCATGTGCGAGCTATTGCCTTCGCAGGGCTGTCGACGGGTGGGCCAGGGATCGGGTCCAATGGAGGGATACTCGCCAACCAGTTTCGGTTGACACTCTGGCTCGTTTGTCAGTAGCACTGCCCCGCATTTGCTCGTCCCCATATGAGGGGTTACTTTTCAGAGCTGCCTTTTCAATAGCATTTTTCGGGGCATTGCGCATTAGTGAGCTTGTGCCCTCATCACAGGGCGATCGGAGGGGTGTGGCCCTTGACATCAGGGACGTAACTTGTGCCACTGATGCTATCATTATCACAATTCGGCATTCTAAGACCGACCAAGGGGGGAGGGACCATCACTTGACGCTGCACCGTGCCACACTAGGGCTGGTGTGCCCAGTGGCGGCGATGGCGGAATATTTGCAGGTGCGTCTGCTGTTAGAGGGCACTCTCTTCATTCATTCTGGGGGAGCCAGATTGACAAAATTCCAATTTCAGGCTGTTTTTAGAAAAGGATTGGCAGCACTAGGAATGTCGCCTGCTGATTATGGGTCACACTCTTTCAGGATCGGAGCAGCATCCATGGCAGAAGCAGGGGGCCTGGCATCAGCGCAGATCATGGCCATAGGCCGGTGGCAGTCTGGGGCTTATTGCACCTACATGAGGCCTTTCGCCCCCCCCCCACAGTTGCCCCATCAGGGTTATAATATTTCTGTTGTCTTGCTTATCTGCAGGTGCTGACCGGTTGCCAAGTGTGTGGATCTGCGGGCATAGCATTGTGCGGTGGGCCGAACGCTATGCAGCAAACTCTGGCTTTGGTACCCAACTTGGTTGTGGGCTGCACGCTTGCCTCTATTGGATTTGGCGCAGCGGTATGTGTTGGGACCAGCTGGTCTCATTCCTTCAGCAGGGCCAATTGATTTTGGCCGCCCGCCATCCTGATCATCCATCTGGGGGAGAATGACCTAGGTTTGCACAGCGCATGGAACCTCACGGGCACAATGAAGTTTGACATCTCTGGATTGGCAGCTCATTGGCCATGAACACTCATGTGGTGGTCTGATTTGCTTGCCCGCAGGGTTTGGCTACCGCCAATGCGCCAGGCAAGATTGGTATGCCAACGCACCAGGCAAGATTGAGCGCGCCAAACACAAAATCAACAGAGCCATGTGGGCATTCGTAAGGCGCTTGGATGTCACAGTGGTACACCACAAAAGGATTGGGAGCCAGCACACTGACATCTTCCTACGCGATGGCATACATTTATCGGTTCAGGGAAACACTTTTTGGTTGGAAGACTTGCGGGATGCCATACATGTGCATTTTGGGGTACCTGTGTCGGGGAAAGGGGTGGAGTAGCATTGCCTCCCCCCTTTTCATGGCAGTTAATGGGGTAGGAACCATGCTGTGGTAAGGCTCCCTATGAGCTGAGGGGTCGCGCTTGTACCCGTTACCACTTGGGGACTGGGGGGGTCATAAGGCCGGGGCCCCAGCCCAGGCTCGGAATGGCTGGTTTGGGGCTGATAAACTGGCTTGACCCAAGGGGAGGGTGAATTCGAAGGGTCGGTTCACCCGGGCAGGGAGGGTGAGATTTAGCTCAACCCCCCTTGGGCCTGTTTTTTGTAGCATGGTTCCTCCCTGCTATTATTCACACAGGTTGTTTAATATGGTTGTATTGCTCATATGTGTAAGTTATGTTTTAATAAATTTGCGGCCAAGGCCTTTTAACCCCAGAGCATGTCTCTGTCTGTTCATGTGGGTGGTGCGGGCACAATGGGGAGGGGTTGCAAAGGTGCCTTCTTAGGCTCAGTCCCCTTTTTGTTTTTCTGGCATGGGTCACATGCTTGGCAGAATGTTTTTACATCTACAGTCATTCCTGGCCAGTAAAATTTGGACTGCAGCCTGTGAAGTGTCTTTGCCCTCCCCCCAAGTGTCCTGCGAAAGGACAGGTGTGGGCTAAGGTCAGCATTTCTTAGGCACCACCAGCAGCCTGCTAGGCATATTGCTGTTGCCATGGCTTCCCTGTAACAGGATTTTATAGATTAGTCCTTGTTCTCATATGAATGTTTCCCCATCTGGGTGAACAGGGGGTCCTTGCCTAGCTGCCTCCCTGATGCCAGCTAAGGTCTCATCTGTAGTTAGTTCTGACCTGAAATTCATCTGTGTTTCAGTCAGTGCCCTAACAGCATCTCCTAAGTTGGAGTCCCACCCCTCTTGGCAAACCTCTGGTTCGGGAGTGGCTGTCCCAGCCTCTAAGTCTCCTTCCCTGGTGGCTACCTGGTTTGATTCTGCAGATGCTGGACCCTCCTGTTCAAGGTCAAGGGCCAACTGCTGGGCCTCAGGATCAGTTTGGCCATTGGGCTTCACTCTGTTTAGTTCCCCATGTGGAAGAGGGGCATGCAGTTCACTTCCTGAGTCTTGTCCTCCCATGCCTTCTGGCTGGGTCTGAGATGCCTCTTTGGAGTTTTCCTGCTCCTTAGTGGAGTTTGTAGGGTGGGATGCAGCCTCTGAGTGGCTCCTGGAGCCTTGCTGCAACCCTTCCCCTCCACCAGGCCTGCTTTCTTTCTCCCCATGTTCCTGGGAACGGGCTTTGGTAACTTTTGCCTTCACAGCCCATGTGTTTATGTCATTCCCAACCAGCATTTTGTTCCCTGCATTTTGGGGGAGCACAGTCACTTCAATAGGCCCCTTTAAGCCCTCCCATTCTAACTACTGTTGCCATGGGTAGAGTGTCCCAAATTCTCGTGATCAGGGAGACCACAACCTTTCTGTCAGTGTTAATTTTATCTTTTGGGACTATGTCCTCATGAACCATAACCATCTGTGCCGCATTGTCAAGCCTTCTAATACAGTTTACCCCATTCACCTTAGATGGTTTTCATATCAACTGCTCCCCTGTGGGCGGGTCAGGGATAGTAAAGCAAGCGTAAACCCCTTCAGGGACGGGTTGGAGTATGGATAGAAAATTCACACTGACAGTTCTAATAATCCTCTTGGACTCCCCTTTTTGGGGAGCAGTCAAGTGCTAGATGCCTCAATTAATCACAATTAAAGCAATTCCTTGAATCTCCATTAGGGGATTGGAAGGTGTATGCCCTTTGAGGTTTGGGTGAGCCCTTTTTCCTTACTTCTGTATCCCATTTGGCTTGTGGTGGGGAGGTTTGCCCTTATCTGTTTGAGGGGGTTTGTAACCATTTTGTTTATTATGGAACCCATTTTTGGACTTTCCCCCCTTTTGTTTGTGTTCCCCATAAGCTAAAATAGCATTGGCAACATATTCGTCTGCCCTTTTTCCTGCTTCTGTGGGATTAGTTATTTTTTGGTTAAGGATATGTATTTTTAACCCTAAACCACAGAGAGCCAAAAATTGTTCCATAACCACTGAATCCATAGCAGTATGAATGGTAGAATTACCTTCCCCATTTAACCATTTAGCACAAAACTGTTTTAGCATGTTACAAGAATCAGCATAAGACATACCCTCCCCCCTTTTAAAATTATGAAACTTCTGTCAGTATGTCTCTGGGGTTACCTGGTAGCTGTCCAGTACCCCTTTTTTGAATTCCTCAAATTGAATTCCTCTGTCTTAGAATCAAATGCATTACATGCCTTGGTGGTGAGTTTCGGGAAGATCAGTCTGACCCAGAGGTCCTGCTGAATATGCTCCTGGTGGAAGATGTGCTCTGCCGTGGTGAAAAAATCATCAGTGCATTCAGTTTCTTGGTACAGGGGCAGAAGAGCTGAATAATCTCCAATCTGTTGTCTTCTGTCCCTATCTTGGTTGCTTTCAGAGGGTAGGAGTAGACATAGCAGAACCATTACAGACACCCATCAGGAAAGGGAAAAAATACTTGTTGGTCCTGGTGGATTATGCTACCGGATACCTGGAGGCACTAGCACTCACAAACATTGAAACAGTGACTCTTGCAGATGCACTGCTGTCTATCGTTAGCAGAGTGGGTTTCCCCAAGGAAATTATAACTGATAGAGGGACTAATTTTGTGTCCAAGGTTTTCCAACAACTGTAGAAAACATGTAAGGTGGATCACATCAAAGCAGCACCCCACCACCCACAAACAAATGGTTTGTTGGAACGTTTCAATGGTATCTTAAAATAGATACTATCCAACTTTATGGCCAGCAAAGCAAATGACTGGGATAGGTTGCTACCCTACCTGCTGTTTGAGTATAGAGAAGTGCCACAGAAATCCACTGGCTTCTCTCTGATTGAATTGTTATTTGGAAGGATATTTGGAAGGATTCCTGGGAAGGTAATGTGGAAATTGAGGGACAGTCAGTAACAAAATATGTCCAACAATTTCGAAACAACATGCAATCCATGCTACAGAAATTCAGAGAGAATCTAGCCTAAAGTCAGGGAACCCAAAAGCAATATTATGATAGGCGAGCTAAAAACAGAATTTATAATCCAGGTGATGTGATGTTGGTAATGAAACCTTTGAACTAAGTAGGGGACCAGCCAATTTGGGATGACCCATACCACATCTTACAAATAAAAATGTGGTGACCTACTTAGTGAGTAAATCGAATACTAGAGCAGAAGCCATTTGTTAGTAATGCAAATTTGCCAAAGAAAAGTTTTCTGGGAGCTGTCAATAGTCCTCAAACAAAACGTTCAAAGAATGTTATGATGCTTCCAACAATACCTTGCTGGCCACAACTGTCCTCCTCATAAGTGCTCTCCTTCTTCTCCTCATCCCTGTCAAGGTGGAACTGGCTTTGGCATGGGGTTTGTTTCCCCTTCCCCCTCCTGAGGTGAAGGAATCTACGAAAGAGCTTTCCACCTCCACTCTCCCAGCTGATTGGAGGGGTGAGCAAGGCAGTGGTCAAGGCAAACAGAGGAGGTGTGGAGGAGTGATAGGAGACAGAGGGTATTTTCAAATGTGATGCCAACACAGGTGGCCACACTTGAATCTGCGTGGCCACTGGCATCACCACTGCGTGGCCACTGCCATCTGCACTTCCACTGCCACTGCCATCACCTTTGATCCCACCCGCTAGATATTACCACGGGGGGGGGGGCAGTCAGGGTTCTCCCTAGACTGTGACAGGATTTAGCCCATGCTGTGACCTGGGCTCCCTGCCAAGTCACAGCATGGGCTAAACCCTGCCACAGTCCAGAGAAGCCATCCCCAGACCAGGGTAGAGCAGGGTCACATGTGATGGCCTGCTCTACCTAACTCTGGTCTGGGACCGGAGCTTTTCTGGGCGGGCACAGCGGCCTCATAGGCTGCTGCACCTGCCCATCAGGGAGGAAGGCAGGACACACTCTGCAGTGCGGGGGGTGGGGCCATGTGGACTATGTTCGCACGTTGCCCTGCCCTCTCCCCACCACCTCCCCAGCCCATGTTTGTTCGGCAGCTGGGTAAGATCAAAGCATGGCGGTGCATAGCGCCATCACGTGTGAAAGCACCCAGACATGGTGGTTCTTTTGTCCTAGTTTGGGGGCAGGGCTGCTGGGGGCTTCCACTCTGCTATTGGCCTGGGGCATTGTGAGTCAACGCCCCCAGGCCACACTAATTGGCTAGGTTGCACAATAGGTACTTAAGCCTTGGAGCTCCTGCCCCTCGTCTGTGCTTTAGTGTGGTTGTGCATTGGGGGAGATAAGCCTGTCATCTTCCCTATTGTACAAGCACACTAAATCCTCCTCTGTGCTCTCAGGAGCGGAATTGCTGCTGCAACAGAGACAATCTCCCTCCACTTTTATTTATTGTATCGATTGTTTTAGTGTTACCCTAGACGTGTTTTAATTGTTGTAATGTTATGAGTGTTTTAAAAATATTTTTTATTACTGTATTTCTATATTTTTGAAATTGTTAGCCGCCCCAAGCTGTTTACAGGAGGGGCGGGATATAAATTGATTAAATAAATAAATAAATAAATTAGAACCACTATGTCCCTGGCATGGCTCCACCAGATAGTGATGCCTGCTTGGTTTCTGACAGTGCCTCTGCATTTCTACAGGGCCTGAAGACAGATTGGATTGACCAGATTATTGACTCCACCTTGGCCCTCTGAGCCCAGTTTACCTCTACAGCTGTGACTCTACTGTCTGACTCCGATAGTGAGTAACCTAGACCTTAGGGTTGTCCCATAGGGATGGGTGAACGCGGTTCGGACGTTCGGAGTTCGGACCGATATCAGCCTGTTCGGAAGTCCGAACCGAACGTCCAAACCGACCTCGAACACGGCCGAACAGTTCGGTCATGTTTGGGTGACTTCGGATGAGTTAGTGGGTGGGAAAAACGTGACTTCAGGTGGGAAAAATGTGACTGGAAGGGGGAGGCAGCTGAGGAGCAGACTTCCTGGCACCAGGGCTGGAGACCAGGGGTCGTTTCAGGGTCAAATGATACTGATATAAAAAAATAAATTCAAATTCGGTATCGGTATCGATAGTGCTATTTTCAAATTTTCGGCTAAGTTCCACCAAACCAAAGTCCGCTGAACCGAACAACCAAACCAAAACTCGGATTTCGAACTGAACGACCAAACATCCGAACCGCATTCTGTTCACCCATCCCTATTGTCCCAGCTGGCTCCTGACAAAATAATCTTTTTAATAGTAGTCCACAAAGAGAACTGATGAAGCTCTGATCACTGGGAGCTTTTGAAACGAGACTGCTGAACACTAGAAAAATGTGTTGTGGAAAAGAACCCTAAGCTTGCTAGGAGAGGGACTAGAATTTTAAGGGGTTTTGTTTGCTTGATTAACTTCTGGACTTTAAATATTTGAAGTATGACATGGCAAAGCACAGCAGCATGTCATCTTGACACTTGAAGCACCCCATGGAGGGAAGCAAGGCCGCTACAGCAATATTGAGCTTGTCTTTCAAATGTTTCCTTTTCATTCTGCAACTTGTCAAGAGCTGTCAGCCTGCTGAGACGCTAAAAATTATATTCAGTTAGAAATGTATAATGCTAGAAGTATTTAATTGTTTAGAAGGACAAGCCTTCCCAAACAAGCACCCTCATGTACAATTCACTGTAGTTACTCTTGGTAAAGATTAAATCTTTGATGCATACTTGCCAACAGATTTTGCAATAGTTATTTCTAGATATTTGCTATTTCTAGTGCAGTAACAACGTTTTTTGAATTGTGACTATCACATTTTATTTAACCTACTTCCCAAATATGAGTAAGCAACAAAGTCAGTATAAAATGCAGTCATTGACAGTTAGCTTGGTACATTTCCACTGAATGATTGTTTTTATCAGCAGGTTATGAAGGCAATGCTGGCATAATTCAACATAAGACAGCAGGGTGCAAACAGCAAAGTGACAGTTTCACAACATTATGATAGATTTATTTATTTATCTTCTTCAGTGCTGCAGGACAGCCACAATGTGTCCAGGAAATGAGATAGAGCAGTCAGGCTTCCAAAACAACCTCTTGTATTTCATTCATTCAAAAGACTTGATTTTAAATCTCTTTCTGAGTTGTGACTACAGCTCCACTGCAACAGAAAACTAGACTGTATTTTCTCTCAGAGGTGAGGAACCTGTTTTTGTTTTTCTGGTGCCCACTTTGGAAATTCAAAAATGGCCAGTGGACCAACCCCCGAAACACAGAGAGATGTTGACCCACATTACCCCAGATTTTCATATTTCACTTTAATGCTTACTCCATAGAATCAGAGTTATTTCAGTGCCAAAACAGAAGCATTATCTGAGACAGCAAAAAGATGACATTTTGGTTAGGAGCTGCGGGGTGTGGAATGCAGAGAGATATTCTACTGTCCTCTTTTCCCTTTCCCATTTCAGTTAAGCTAAGTACATGCACTCAAGACCTCCCAACTTCATGAATGTATGCCTGTCTCTCCCTAAGTTAACTTCTCTCTTGTCTCCCCTCCCTTGTCCATTGTAAATTGTAAACTTCTAGAGGCAGGGATTTGTTTCTAGTTTTATAATTTATTATTAAGTATTATTATTATTAGATCTAGCCCACAAATCCAGCCTCTATATACTTATACATTTGACATCCTCTTCAGTGCTCAAGGAGATCCAGGGGCCAGATCAAGGAACTGGAAGGGGGCCAAATAAAATCTAACTGTGGGTTGTATTTGTTCTGCAGGCTGGCGGTTCCTACCACTGAAATGCAAGCTTATTGCATAAATGGTAAATGAGTTTCATCTCACAGAGTGACAACAATTGGTTATTTTGTGTCTCAAAAATTTTCCTTAAATCTTGCCACGCCTGCCAAAGAAATCCCCAGACTGTATTTTGTCTTTGTGTTCTTACACGTGTAGAGAAAGTAAGGTTGCCATGTTGGTCCCAAATATAGGCAATAGAGACAAAGTAGTACAATGATATCTTTTATTGGACCAACTCGTTAGTGGAGGTATGCAAGCTTTCAGACCTCACAGGGTCCTTTGTCAGACAATCTAACTCCTGACTTGCCTGACGAAGGCCCCTGTGAGGTCCAAAAACTTGCATACCTCCACCAACTGGAGTTGGTCCAATAAAAGTTATCACTGTACTACTTTGTCTTAATTGTTCTTACATGGTTGGGCATACCAAAAGCTGGAGGATGTGACTGCAGATGTGAAAAGCTTGATGTGTCACATTTTAAACACCATAGTAAGATGTAGTCAGCAGATCCAGAAGATTGTGGTTTTAAATTTATTTTATTTTTTACATAACTTTATTAGCAGTCAAAGCAATCATACAACTTTACCGATATCATAAATGCTGCACAGCAGCATCATAACTCTGTACAGTTTTACATCAATACGGTGTCTTCAACAGTTACAGTGCATGAATATTACATTGTTATATTCAGAGCAGGGCACAGAGTCCTAAATTTATCCTTGTTACTCCTCTGGTGACAGTATTCACAAACTAATAGTTGAGAAGTGTCACAATTTGGACTTGAATCTGTAACCACAGAGTTAACACTACGAGTCCAGCAAACTCAATGTCAGTTCTTTACCCAAGTTCTTCCCTCCCAGCTCCTTTACAATTGGGGTCCAGGTTTCTCTAAAAAGGTTCCCTGGTTTTAAATTTATTATTATTATTATTTATTATTATAATAATTATTATAAATATTTATTAGCCACCCCCTCGTTCCTACGGCACCCCGGGGCAACTTACAGCATAAAACACACAAATAAAATACCCTAAAAGATCCATTTAAAAATACATAACCCAGTCAATTTAAATTTTATCATAAAAATGTCTTTAAAATACCCCCCAACTACCCCACCCTCCCATCCTCCCCTCCGAAGGACTGGGCGAACAGCCAGCTCTTAAAGGCTCGACAAAATGCCAACAAACCTGGGGCCAGGCAGGCTTCCTCCGGGAGGGAGTTCCAAAGCCGTGGCCTGGACACTGAGAACACCCTCTCCATTGTGCCCCCCCCGTTTTATACAGGGAACCTCCAGAAAGGTGCCCCCGGTGGGCTGAAGGGATCGCTCTGAGGTGTGGAGAGCGAGGCGGTCCCCAAGGTATGAGGAGCCCAAACCATGCAGGGCTTTATAGATCAACACTAACACCTTGAATCTGGCTCGGTACACTATAGGCAGGCAGTGCAGAGTACGGAGCACAGGTGTAATGTGCTCTGACCGCCCCGTCCCTGTAAGGAGATGGGCCGCCGCATTCTGCACCAGCTGCAGCCTCCAAACCAGAAACAAGGGAAGCCCCACGTAAAGTGCATTGCAGTAGTCTAACCTCAAGGTGATGAAGGCGGGAATGAGAGTGGCCAGGTCGGGCCCAGAGTTGAATGGGTGGCGGGCGCAGCCTCCGTACCAAATACAGCTGGTGGAAGGCAGCTTTAGCCACCATCTCCACCTGTCGATCCAGATGGAGGCCCGAGTCCAACACCACCCCAGACTCCGAACCTGCTGGGCTACCGGAGAACAGACCCCTCCTACAAGGGGAGCCAGTACCTCCCTCACACTTCACACCACCATCACCTCCATCTTATCAGGATTAAGCTTGAGTCTGCTCTGCCACATCCAATCCACTACGGCCTCCAACATTGGGAAAGTAATGAGACAACAGGACCTGGGTCAGTTGAAAACAAGAGGTACAGCTGAGTATCATCAGCATATTGGTGACATCGCACCCAGAACCCTCTCACGATCTCCCCCAGGGGCTGAATATACACATTAAATAATAGCGGACACAGGATTGAATCCTGAGGAATGCCACAGATCAAGGCCCGGGGGTTTGATGTTTCAGCCCCCAGCACCACCTGCTGGCTTCTCCCTGAGAGGAATGAGCGGAACCACCCAAGGACAGTCCCGTCCAGACACACACACACCCGGTCTCGCAGTCGTCTCAACAGCAGCCCATGGTGCATGGTGTTAAACCGTAACTGGCCAAGAGATCTAGCAGGATCAGAAATATTGAACATCCTGCATCCATCTCCTGGCGGAGATCATCCACCAAGGCCATCTCAGTACCATAGCTGGGGTGGAACCCAGACTGAAAAGGGTCAAGGAAACCAATGCTATCCAAATGCGCCTGAAGCTGCAGTGCCACTGCCCGTTCAATAACCTTCCCTACAAAGGGAAGATTAAGAGATGGGTCAGTAACTGGCGAGTGCATCCACATCCAAAGATGGCTTCTTCAGCAGGGGGTGCACCACAGCCTCCTTGAGACTGGGTGACAATCTCCCCTGTCAAAGGGACGCGTTCACTACCCTCACCAGCACCGTCCCAAAAGTCTCCCTGGAGGCTTTCACCAACCAGGATGTGCACGGATCTAATTCACTAGTGGCTCTAACAGACCCCAGGACATTCACCACATTGGCTGGTGTCACTTCCTGAAACTCATTCCAAAAAGATCGACCAGACGGTGCCTTCATAACCTCGTGCCCCTCGCTTACCGCTTTGACTCCAGTGTGAAAGTTACTCTGGATCTGAGCGATCTTGTCTGAAAAGTAGATGGCAAATTCCTCACAGCAGGCCTGGGATAAGGCGGAGGGAGGCCGGACTGACCAGCCCCCGCACCACCCAGAACAGCTTCGCTGGACGCGACTTCACAGATGCTATGAGGACAGCAAGAACTTCTTCTTTGCTGTCCTCACAGTCTCAACATAGGACTACAAATGGGTCCTATGGAGAAGTCAGTCAGATTCAGAGTGAGTCCGACGCCAGCATCGCTCTAGTTTCCTACCTGCCTGTTTCAAACCCTGCAGCCCCTCAGTCAACCAAGGGGCCCTGCGGTGATGAGACGGAGGGAGAAGACGTCTCGGAGCCACCCTGTCAATTGCCTCCCGCAGCAAGATGTTCCAATGCTGGACAAGCTCATCAACAGAGTGGCCGTCGGGGTCTACGGTTAACTCCCTCAGAGCCTCCTGTAACCGCTGCGGTTCCATCAGCCTCCGAGGGTGGACCAACCTAACTGGTCCATTACCCTTCTGGAGGAGGTGCGCTGAGAGGCTGGCCTGTAGGAGATAATGATCCGTCCATGACAAGGGCGTGATCCTCACATCCCCCACTAACGGATCACCCGCCTCAAGGCCAGAGCAGAAGATCAGGTCGAGGGTATGCCCCCCTCCCCACATGGGTCGGGCAGTTGACCACTTGGGACAAGTCCATGGTTGCCATGGCGGCCATGAAATCACTGTCTGCTCCTACAAGGCCAGCATCGGCATGGGCGTTAAAGTCCCCCAGGACCAAAGTCCTGGAGGAGTTCAGTGCCACCTCCGAGGCTAGCTCTGCTAAAGCGACAAGGGATGCTTCCGGACAGGAAGGGGCCCGGTATACCAGCAGCACCCCGAGGTTGCCCCTAGCCAAATCAAACACTACGTGGAGGGCCTCAATACCTGGAATCTCCCGAACTGGATATCTCCTAACTGGCCATCTCTCTCAAAAATAATTGCTACACCTCCTCCCCAGCCCCCCATGCAGGGCTGGTGCTGCACAGCATACCCAGCCGGAATGAGGTCCGTTAAAACTGGTCCTGCCTCCTATGGCCATAGATGCACTCACTAAAAAGGCTGAAAAGTTACTTGGTAATGGAGGGTATGTCTTCTCAAAGCACTATGTGGTGAAAGGAAGTTGGGTTCATGCAAGCCTATGGGGATGAAAAAGGAAAACAGGCTGTGGGCTACAAACAACAAGCAGGGAGGAAGCTGCCCATCATTATCCCAAATGCTGCCCAAGCACTGGAACAAGCCGCATGGGCAGAGAGAGAGAGAGTAGCTCAGGGGAATGAACAGGGAAACCAGATACTCAGAAAAGGGATCTTGGCCCTGTGTCTACACTGGACAAATCAGTCTGAATCCCAGATTAATCTAAGATCCACAGCTATATTAAAACCAACATCATGTGTCACATGTTTTTCCCTCAGTGATGTATGCAGCAATATACTCCACTGTCATCCTATTGGTAACATGGAGTTGCCAAGGAAGAACTGTCAAATGGCAAAAAAAATAGTCCCATGAGTTGGATACTAGATTCATAGAGGTAGAAGGGGCATCAAGGGGCATCTACTCCAGCTCCTGCGTTGATGCAGGAAATCTAAAGCAATAAAATCCTTGACAGATGGCATTTTGTAAATTTCCAACCATTCAAGATTTTTTTCAATTCTAATTCTGTCTTTCACAGAGTTAGCTACCCCTCTCAGTTTTGTGTCATCTAGAAACCTGATAAATATTACCTCCACTTCTTCATCCAAGTAGTTAATTTAAAAAGTTGGGGATCAGGGTCTTAAGGGGTGCGGTCAAGAAGAGGAGGGTGCCAATCATATATGATTGCCATGAATCTGTCCACTAGCCTCCTTGTGTGCATGCCCTCATCTCTGCTCCCTTAGCTGGAGCTCACTCTTGCTTGGGAGTCCAAGGGCCAGATCCAGGCACTGGAAAGGGACCAAATAAAAACTAGCCACAGATTGCATTTGGCCCCTGGGTCAGAGGTTCCCCGCCCCTGATATAACAACTTAGGCAGATAGAATGGCTTCACCGATATAAATGTCAGTAGCTGATTCTTATACCCTTTTTCATTTTGAGTAGCACTTTACTCTGTAAGTAGTAGCTTACTCTGTGAGTAGTCTTTCTGATTACAAAAGTAAGGCCATTTTTACATGGACAGAGGTGGGTGGGGGGATGGGTGTTTGGCTGCGATGGGTGGAGGCGGGTGGGTCTCCATTTACGTAAACGGACACCCACCCACCTCCACCCATCCACACACCTCCACCCATCATCAGCTATGGGGCCTCCTCCAGTTTTCTGGAGGGCACCAGGGGTGGAGGTGGATGATGGATGTAGGTGTGTGTGTGTCGGGAGCGTGCATGCACAAACACCCACCACCTGTGGTGTTTACACAGGCTCACCCGCAGCACACACCCATCCCCCCACCCACTCCTGGCCATTTACACAGATGCCCCCTCCCCCAACACCCGCCGGAACAGTGAGCGGGGGGGGTGGGGTGTCCATGTAAAAATGGCCTATGGTATTACTTAGCAGTAGTATGTGGCAGTAACCAGCTAAAAACTGTATATAGTTTGTTTTTTCTTGGAGGGAGATGGTTCTTGTGTTGTTTCAATACATAATGAATATTCAACCTGTCTACTATTTCTGTATGTCAGATAAAATCTAACACACTATCTACTTGTTAAACAGCTTCCATACTTAGCGCGTATCTAAAGGGATGCCCCAGGCAAGTTTTGTTCTACATTTGATCTGTCCTGGTCAGGCTTACAAATTAATATCCTACCAGCTTAAGTGTCAAATGCCAATCCTGCCTCATGAGCATGTCCACATACGCAGATGACACCTGCTTTGATGTGCAGTCTGAGAATGGAAATTTGATTGTATTTTCATGCCAGTGAAGTGATGAAACAGGAACCAAATCCAGACATGTCCTGTTTATAACAGATAGAAGCAGAAGTTACTGTGGCTAAACAATAACTTAATTGGCATACATTTTAGTAACACAAGTGGTGATATCCTAATTACTTTCCCGTTCTGTCTCAGTGTCATGAGGCATTGGGACCCACCACGTTTCCACACTTGATAATTTATTTCCACCCTGCCATTTGATAAAAGTCTTTCAGCACTGTCAAACTTCTGAGAATCAAGTTGCAGATTTTTTCGGAGTCCAGTTTCAAATCTCTTTTCCATTTACAGCTGGTTGAAAATGTCATGTCATTGGTGTCCCAGATATCAGAATTGCTTGCAAAATGCCAACAAAATTTCTAATCTAATCACCTCTACTCCATTCTTGTCCTCCTTGACCTCTCTGCTGCCTTTGATACTGTTGACCACTCACTCTTGACTTCCCTTGATACAGTCTCTGTAAAATTTCCCACATATCTTTTGCAGTTAACTTGTCACGTATGTGCACATGTAAACGCTGACTTACCGACATTGAGATGATTGCCATAGCTTTGTCATTTTTCTCATCCCAGAGTGCTGCCCCTGCATCTGTAGGTCTGTTGGACTCCAGCATTTTCCTTAGGCCTTGTCCTCCCAGTGCCATCCTTGCATTATGACTCCAAGCTTCATAGTTTGTTGCTCCAGTGAGCCTCTCTGGAATGGAGACCTTCAGCATAGAATCCATGGTCACAGAGACTAAAATCTTTCTTTTCTTTTCTGCCTTTAAGATTAATGCTAGCACTCAATTTTACTCACTCTGCGCTGCCTTTTGGGTGTCTGGGCCCATAACCCTGTTGGAAATGCAAGGACTGTGAGATCATTGCATCCATTTGCCCAATGCAGAGTTTACAGAGGAGTGTGAGTAGCTAATCATCAATAAGCAGGCAGGAAGCATACTTAAGCTTAAGTAGCTTTATTAGGAAATACATGTAGGATAGGAAAGGCCTACATCTATGCTAAGTCCTAAGACTAGGTGTGTTCAAGAGGGAGGAAGGAAGCTCTCTGAGACACAAAGAGATGAGAAATCTCCTGGGGGAGGAGATTGACCAATCAGGTCCTGACAGGAGTAGGACAGATAGGATGGGGGAAGGGTTCCCTGATCTGTCTGTCTACTCCTGCTGTTTCTAGCAAACAAACAGGATGAGGTGCTTAGGGGGGATACAACCAAAGGAATGTATTTCCAACACAGTGGGTCCTACAAGCCCCTGGAGAACAAATAAGTTTTCAGGTTCTTTTTAAAGCTGAGGGAAGAATTGAGATGGACATCCAGAGGGAGCAAGTTCCGCAAGGAACACCACAGTAAAGGTCAAGTTGCCTGCCAGTGGCAACTTAAAGCATGAGGGCAGGATCCCCAAACAGTAGGTGGTTTCTGAGCGCAGATAACCATCAGGACATGGCTCCAAGAACATGTCTCAAATATAGTCTGGGCCTACACCCAGCCAGAGAAAAGTTTCCTAATCCCAAGAGCTGTATCCATTTACCACAATGGCACCAAAGAGCCGCATGTGTCTCTAGAGCAAGGGTGGGGAACCTTTTCTGTCCTGGGGGACGACATTGAAAATTAGTACTAGCTCCAAGGGCCACATAGTGGTTGGGATCGGGGGTGCTTAACAGGTGTATACAAGAAAAGGAGGGCCCAGATCAAAGATCTGTGCTGTGGATCTGTCCCCTACCCTTGTGTGCATGCCCTCCTCTCTGCTCCATTCTTCTCAGCTCAGTTTTTCAGTGCTTGGGGGTAGCGACTGGATCCAGGGGCCAGATCCAGGCATTTGAAAGGGGCCACATAAAAACTTGTCAAGGGCCGCATTTGGCCCCCGGGCCTGAGGTTCCCCATCCCTGTTCTAGAGCCACAATTTGCCCATTTATATCCTATGCTGTTCAGGGCCCTAAAAACCAGCAATGGTTTTCCATTTGGTCAAGTCTTGCCATTTTAGGAGGGTTTGGATAAGGAATTTCAACTTATTTTATTAATATGTATTTATGTATATGTTTTCATATATATTGTAATCGGACTTGAGGCAAGTGTGAGTTAAAAAATTCAAATAAAACAAGTAAATAAAAAAGGTGTCCAGGCAGGAGCTGATCACATAAGCATTACTGTAATTAGACTAGAGATGGGCTTATAATTTTTATTTATTTATATCAAAATTTATATGCTGTCCCCTCCTGCCTCAGGCATCTCAGGGCAGCTCACAACATATTTAAAGCATTTTAAAACATTAAAATAAACAGTAATGATTACAATTAAAAACAATATAAAACCCCATCCCCTCCTACCCTAACCCAACCCACCCAACCCATCTCCCTCAGGAAAGGCCCGACAGAACAGCCAGGTCTTACATTGTCTGTGGAAAAAGGGGAGGCCGGCAGCCAAGCAGATCTCCAATGGGAGGGAGTTCCACAGTCACGGCGCAGCCACGGAGAACACCCTCCTCATAGTAGATACCTGGGAAACCTGGGAGACCCCGAGGGAGGGCACCCCCAGCCGACCGCAGGGGTTGCTCCAGGATCCAGAGGGTGAGGCAGTCCTGAAGATAGGTGGGGCCCAAGTCATTTAGGGCTTTAAAGGTCAACACCAACACCTTGAATTGGGCCCAGAAACCTACTGGCAGCCAGTGCAGAGAGTGAAACACCGGTGTAATATGCTCGCGTCGGCATGTCCCCATCAAGAGATGGGCTGCTGCATTCTGCACCAGCTGCGGCCTCTGAACCAGCACCAAGGGTAGCCCCATGTAGAGCACGTGGCAGTATTCCAGTCTCGAGGTAATAAAAACATGGATGACTGTGGCGAGATCTGAGTCCGAGACATATGGCCTAAGTCAACGCACCAGATGTAACTGGTGAAATGCTCCCTTTGTCACAGCCATCACCTGGGCATCCAGGCGGAGCTGTGGGTCCAGGAGCACCCCCAGACTCCAGATCTGAGAAACCAGTGGAGGACGGACCCCATCAATGATGGGGGCCACCACTCCCTCAGCCTTCCCCACAATCATCACCTCCATCTTGTCAGGATTTAGTTTCAGGCGGCTCGCCCTCATCCAATCCCCCACAGTGAACAAACACCAGATAAGCAATGAGACTGCTGGGCCTGAGTCGGAGGAAAATGAAAGATATAGCTGGGTGTCATCAGCATATTGATGACACCCTCCATACTCACTCCATACTCACTCCATACTCCCTAACAACCTCTCCCAAAGGCTGCATGTACACATTGAACAAGATTGGGGATAAGATGGAACCCTGTGGTACTCCACATGTGAGGCCCCGGGGGGAAGATGAAAACTTCCCCAGCACCACACGCTGGGTTGTCCTGGTCAGGAAAGAGCAGAACCATTCAAGAACAGTCCCATAAATCCCTGCCTGGTCCCGCAGCTGAGTCACCAACAACTCATGAACAACATTATCAAATGCATCCGAGAGATCTAACAGGATCAACAGGGTTGAACGGCCCCAGTCCAACTCACGGGAGAGGTCATCGGCCAAGGCCACAAATGCAGTCTCCATTAGAGGTGGGACCCCGGGCCCATTACCGGCTACCGGATTTACCGGTTACCGGTTCTCTAAAAACCGGATTCCCGGATTAAATCCGGTATACCGGTACCGGTTTTATTTCATTGATTTCAATGGGGCGCTGTGTCCCCATTGAAATCAATGAAATA
>QEPC01008573.1:2360319-2395922 GCA_003113815.1 Sphenodon punctatus | reverse complement strand
CTGGTGCTGGGGGGTGGGCTCGCCTCTGAGTCTTTTTTTAAACAAAAATCCAGGCTGGGCAGGGTGGGTGGGGGGTGTCCCCCCTTCCACCCACGCAGCCTGGACTCGGGGAGGGTTTACTTTGTTTTTTTTAACTTTTTTGGTGGGGCTTTAAGTTTTTACATTGCAGCCATTTTTAAATGGCTGCAATGTAAAAAAATCCGGTACCCGGAATCTGGTACCCGGACTGGATTTACCGGGTCGAATCCGATAATGCCGGTACGCCTGGTATCCGCATTATCGGATACTGGATTTATCGGTTTTCCCGCCCCTAGTCTCCATGCCATAACATGGACGAAAGCCCGACTGCGAGGGATCAAGAAAGTTAAACCGGTCCAAAAACCCTTGAAGCTGCTGAGCCACCACCCATTCAATAACCTTCCATAAAAAGGGAAGGTTAGAGACTGGCCAATAACTGGCCAGGGCATCAACATCCAAAGATGGTTTCTTGAGCAGGGGCCACACCACTGCCTCCTTGAGACAGCCTGGCACCCTGCCTTCCCCGAGGGAGGTGTTGACTATCCCCACCAGCAACGGCCCCAATGTCTCACGGCTAGCCTTAATCAGCCAGGATGGGGATGGATCCAATTCAGAATAGGTGGCTCGAACAGTCCCAAAAGCATCCCCCTCATCTGAGGGCGACACCACCTGAAACTCATCCCATAAAACAGGAAAAGAAGGGGCTTCTACTGCCTCTGACCCATTCTCTGAAGAAAAAAAAAAAGTCACCTCAAAACTGAATTTGAGCGATTTTATCTGCAAAAAAGTCCACAAACAAATCACAGCGAGCATTTGATGGTTCTACGTCCAGGCGGAGGGAGGCCAGACTGACCAGCCCCCTCACCACCCAGAACAACTCAGTTGGGCGGGACTTAGTGGACGCAATGAGGGCAGCAAAGAAAACCTTCTTTGTTGTCCACATCGCAATGGCATAGGTACGTAACCAGACTCTATGTCGCAACCAGTCAACTTCAGTATGTGAATGATGCCACCATCGCTCTAACCGCCGCCCTTCCTGCTTCATCCACCACAGCTCCATGGTATACCATGAGGAGCTGCGTTGTCAGCAATTCGGGAGCAGACGTTTGGGAGTCACACATTCAATGGCCTCCGTTAGCACAATATTCCACCTGGACACAAGGTCATCTAGTGAGCAGCCATCGAGGTCAGAGGAAACATCTCCTAGAGCTACCTGGAACCTTTCAGGTTCCATAAACCTTCAGGGGCAAACCAACCTAAGTGGTTCCACATCTTCCCGGGGGTCGACATGTGCCAGGATATTTGCCCAGAGGAGATAATGATCCATCCATGACAAGGGCACTGTTGATACCTCCCCCAACAATGGATCCCCCGCCTCAAGGCCTGTGCAAAATACCACGTCCAGGGTATGTCCTCCAACATGTGTGGGGCCCACTACTCTCTGAAACAGGCCCATGGTTGCCATGGCAGCCATGAACTCATGCTCCACCCCTCCAAGATTGGCGTCGGCATGGATATTGAAGTCCCCCAGCACTATCATCCTGGGGGACCACAAGATCACCTCCAACACCAGCTCAGTCAGTGCGTGCAGGGAGGCTGCTGTACACCCACCTGGTGTACGGTATATCAGCAGTATCCCCACTCTGTCTCTGGCCAAATCCAACCCCAGATGGAGACCCTCTATACCCATGATAGATGGCACAGGAAATCTCCTCACAGAACAGACATCCTTAAAAATAATGGCTACACTGCCACCACCACCACCACCATCCCTCCAGCCACATCTGATGCTGCACAGAGTACCCAGCTGGAACAAGGTCGGCCAATATAGGCCCTGATTCATTGTCCAGCCAGGTGTCCGTGACACATGCGAGGTCAACCGCCTGGTCCAGGATCAACTCCTGGACCGCAGTTGACTTGTTGGCCACTGATTTCGCATTTATCAGCATCAAGCCAAGGCCAGGGGCCCTCTGAACCCCGATGACCTCACCACCTGCCTGGGGGCCAGTGAGTGGGACAGAAACACACCATCTGTCCCACCAGACAGGTCGAACCTGCTTCCCAGAAGAACCATAATTCCCCCGGCCCAGAACGACTTCCATGGCTGCAGACCCCCCCGTTCTGCTCCACCGACCCCCCCCGAAGGCCACCCTGCCAGCCCCCCAAGGGGGCTCCCCACCCCCATCCTCCTCTGCCACCAGAGGATCCCACCCTCTCAAAGGGCTGCACCCCTCCCTCACACCCCTTCCCTCCCTAACCCATTCCCCTTGTTCCCCTCCCTCATAAAGAAAACACCCCATCCCCACCCCAATTCCCCTCAGAAGAGCAAGAAAAGCCTCCTCCTGAAGACCCGCCCAGTCCCGCTAAGTGCCATGTCTAAGGGCCCTTTAACGAGGCCCTTTAGCACGCTGCCTGGCAGCAGGCCATTTTTGGACGTGTCAAGCCCACAAGTCTTGTTTGTGTGCCCTGGCCCCTCCCCCCTTCTCCAAGCGGAGGAGGGGGAAGATAGTACCTGGGGGGGCCAGGCAGCATGGCTCCGGGAAGTGGTGGGTGGATCTGGCAGCGTCAGTGGTGTCGGCGTCAGCGTTGGCAGCAGCAGGTAAGCTGCTAGGGGATGGTGGCAGCGGCTCCTCCTGGGCCAGGCAGCAGGCCGCTTTTGGCCGCACTGGACCCAGAAGTCCTGGCCATGCGCCCTGATCCTTCCCCCCTCCTCCAAGTGGGGAAGGGGGAAGATAGTACCTTGGGGGGTTGGGCAGCACGGTTCCGGGAAGCGGTGGGCGGATCCAGCGGTGGCAGCAGTAGGTGAACCGCTAGGGGATGGTGGTCTTATAATGGACCCCTGTAAGTTCTTGCAGGACCAGGACCAAAGTGGAGGCCAGGGTAATTTACTGAAGGGCCTGGCCACTGTATGAGGGTGCTTAAGTGATTTCCAAAGTGTTTGCCCATGTGACACCCATTTTGAGACACAAATATAACCAGTCAGAAATACATGTCGGTTTTATCAGATAATTATCAAGATTGTGACCCCATCCCACAGATGGTGGGAGTCCACATGGGGTCCTGACTCATAGTTTGGGAAACTCTAACTGAAGGTGTGACATCTGGGGCTAATATGCTCATAAAAAGCAGTTCTTCTGGAGTAGGGGAGAATGTGGGGAGGAAAGTTATATAAACTGAGTTGGGAGCTTGGTGAGGGAGAAGGCAGAGCACCAGGAGGGGCGCTTCCTCAGGAGTGAAATCCTGATGGTACCACAGCATAGCCTGAAACTGGCTGTCCAGGAAGGCCAAATCACAGGATTCAAAAGTCTGGGAAGCTCAGAGAAAGGCTTTCCTGGAAGCTGGGGCTTGGAGCCCAGGAAGGAGCTTGTTGTAGCAGAAAGAAAGCTGTGTTCTGAGAACCTGGGGAGAGGAAAAAAGAATTAGAAACAAGGACAGAAAATCAAGTCAGGGAGCAACTTTGGGTCCTTGTTGGTCTCTGCATTAAGCTGGCTCTGCACTGCAGAATAGGTAGCATCTCCAGTCTGGACTCCTTTAAAATATGAATAGGTGGAAAAGATTGGGGGTAGACAGTCCACTAGGTCTGTTACTTGGAGATCAGGGGAGGTGCCATAAAGACACCAGAGGTGATGCCATGCATGTTACTTGCATTGCATGCTTATAATTTATTTAAATTGATATCCCATTCTTCCCCTGAAGCTCAGAGTAACAATCTGAGTAACTGCCTGGTATAGTGTATTCATGCAGGATGTTCCTAACTATTCTTTTAATTAAGAACTGATCTAAAAGATGATCTACCTTACAGGGTTGTTATGAGGATGAACTCGATAGGATTGTAAAGCACTCTGAACAATGAAAGAGTTATAGAAATAAAATAAATTAAAATTAATTAATAATGACTCTTTCCCCCTCCGGCCTAAAAAGTAACCCAGCTTCACAGCTCTAGTTTAAATAGAGTCAACGGTGGGCACTATTTGCTAGTTTATATTGCAATCTAATGCTACAAGAAAGGTCCTGGTCAGTTTTAGACTGCTGGTAGCATTGTGATCATCAGTCTTGCTAAAAAGGGTGTCATTAAAAATAATAATAGTAATGAAAGAAAAGTATTTCCTGCAATTTGGTTGCTAGGAAACTAAAAACAGATGTTTACAGAGCAGCACATTACTTGAGATAATAATAGCTAATGGAAACATAACATGATTAGAAAATATGGAAACAAAATATATTTACTATAGAAAATAGGATAATCACTTAAAACTGGATGCCACAGAACAGCAGAGTATCCATTCTGCTACAAACACAGCTCACCTAGACTTTTACAGAGCTCTTATTAGCAGCATATCTAAATGCCCCCATTCACTAAACATCCTATTGATAAATTCATCCACACTCAGGAGGCATGGAGAGGACGCATGCAAAACTGGAATGTGGGTGGTCTTTCCTAGTGGTTGGAGCTGAGTTACAGGATCAGGGCAAAAGCAGCGTTGGTGCAGGATCAAAGACTAAGCTATGAAGCCAGGAAGAAAAGGGGGAAAAAAGAAGTAATATCAAAATGTGGGCCATGAGGTAAGACCTGGGAGACTAGTCAAAGGGAGAAGCCAGAGTGCAGTGTAAGGAGTCAGCTTGGAACCCATTGGGTAGGCTATTGGCCAGGTAGGATCTGCACAAGGCATGTGGACAGAAGGAATAAGGTGGTAAAGATCAGCACAGAATTGGGGCAGAAGGTCAGAGCTACAGGCAAAAGAAAGGGTAGGGACACAAGACAGATAAGCTTAGCGGGACAGGATCTAGCAAGGCAAGGCATGTCTGAGACACAGTGGGTTCAAGCTGTTTCAGTAATACAGATATACACTGAACAGCTGCCACTTCCTTCTACCCTTTTATAGGGGGCCACAGACCATCTGCAGCCAATCAGGAAGTGATATAGTGCTCAGGCAGTTAATGAGGCTCAACTGCAGGCTGTGCACCATCATGCAGTAGGACTCAGCAGGTGAGTCAGATTGTGGCAACATGTTCTCCCCCATCCTGAGTTTGGGCCTTAAAAGGTAGCCACCTACTAGTTTTAGTTCCCTGAAACCTGTTCAGGGCCAGAATTGCCACTGCTGGAGGGGGAGAGGGCAAGGGAGATGCAAGGGAGGTAAAATTAAGGAGAGAACTGTTCCCTGCCTCACTTTGCTCTGCCTCAGCATCTGAATTTTCTGGAAGCTGGATGTGGGGGCGGAGCCACTTCCATTTTGATAGAATCAAGGAGTGGGGCACTGGAGTCTCAAACGGAGAATTTATTCCCTTCCCCTTCCTTCTTTTTGGATTGGTGTCACTCCTATGTGTGTAACAGTCTGAGGTGCATAACTCCATTTGGCAGGCAGTGAACTCAACTGATTCACATACAGTTTGGGGGCCTTTTCCATCCATAGCAGAATGGAGGGTTTTGGGATACAAGATTTCATAGAATCATAAAATCACAGAATCATAGAATTGGAAGGGATCTCAGAGGTCATCTAGTCCAACCCCCTGCTCAGTGCAGCAAATCCACAGCTACAGCAACCCTGATAGATGGCCTCTCAGCTTCTGTTTGAAAACCTCCAACAAAGGAGAGCCCACACGGTCTAACAACTCTTACCATTAGGAAATTCTTCCTAATGTTTACCAAAATCTGCTTTCTTGTAATTTGAGTCCATTGTTTCTAGTCTTGCCTTCAGGGGAAAAATAGAACAAGTCTCTACCATCCTCTCTGTGACAGGCCTTCAGGTAGTGGAAGATTGCTATTATGTCTCCCCTTAGTTTTCTCTTCTCTAGGCTAAACATATCCCGCTCCTTCAACCTTTCCTCACAGGACTTGGTTTCCAGACCCCTGACAATCTTGGTCACTGTCATCCTCTCCCACCGTTGGTGCCCTTGGGGAACCCCGTGACCTTTGTCCCCCCCCGGCGCCGGGCGCCTCCCCCGTGCAGCACATGGGGCCGCGCCGCCAGCTGCTACACTGGCGGTGGCGCTGGACACACACCCTCCACCGTGGCTCGTACCAGCAGCACTGATGGATGCAGGGGGTGTGGGTGCAGGGCCATCTGATGCTGTCAGCATGGCCCCACCCCCTGTGCATCACTCTGTGTGCCTGTAGGCGCACGAGTGGGGCGGGGCTTCCGGTATAAATGCCAGCACCGAGGAACACTCAGCGCTCGTGATTGCAGTGGAGAAACCAGCCCCTGAGAGAGAGCTAAGTACTTCTACTTTGTGATTGTGCTGACCGTTTGTGATTGGAATAATTGTGGACCCTTGTTTCCCCTTCCCTGAGCATGATAGATACGGTGTGAGACGTGATTACTTGTTGGACCCTTGTTGTGTTTCCCATGTGTGATTGATAGTGTGAGTGTATACAACATCAAAGGTGAGGAATTCCCTATGGTTGCCTCCACACAGTGCAAGGCCTGGGTTTGCATGATGATTGGCCCGGAAACTATTGGGGGACCCATCAATAGAGTGGACTAGCTCAGGGGTCTTTTTGGGCTGCGTCTGGATCACATATTTGCACAGCAAACTCAGGTCCATAATGTTTCCGGATGCACCAGAATCCACCAGGGCCAATATGATAATAGACTGTTGAGCATCTATAATAATAGCCATGGGCAGGCGTAAATGGTTCTGTACAGTCCCTTGTGTGGAGGGGATCTTGTTTGGATTAATCGCCGACACTACCCTTCTATGCGCCCCTCCACTAAGCTCGATGTTCGTTATATTGGTCCCTACTGCATCCTGCGCCAACACAATTAAGTCACGTACACTGTCCAGTTACCCCATTGACCCAGTTGTTGAAGAAAAACCAACCATACCTCTGGAGACCTCTACAACAACATAGTTTTGATCACCTGAAACGAGCTTTTACGTTGGCACCCCTTCTTCAGCATCCAGACTTTGAGAGACCGTTTCATGTGCAGTCGGATGCATCTAACACGGCAATCAGGGCAGTACTGCTACAGGATACCAAGGACTCCACACAACCTTTACCCTTTGCCTACTACTCCTGTTAACTCATGCCAGCGGAATGAAACTATACAGTCTTTGATTGAGAACTGCTTGCCATTAAGGCAGCGTTTGACACCTGGCATCATTACCTTGAAGGGGCAAGGCACCACATAACAGTGATCACACATTACAAGAATTTGACCTTTTACCAAACTGAGCAAATAACCAACGCCCATCACGTGCACTGGGCCCTCTTTTTCACTAGGTTCTCCTTCGTCATCTAATACCACCCAGGACGCCTAAACGTGCTTGCCGATGTGCTATCCCACTATTATGAGGGGCGGGATGCTGACCGCAAGCAAAGAGGGTTTATCATTGATTCTAAGGTGTTCGCCATGTCCTATGTACACCTTGAGCAACTCAAGAAAGCAGGCACGGATGACGATTGGGGAACCTGTGACCCTACCCTTACCCTAGAAGACGGATTGTGGAAGAAGCAAGACCGCATAATAGTCCCACCGTCATGCAGACCTCAAATACTGTGGCACATCATGATGCTCCCTTGGCCGGGCACCCTGACTACCAGTGTACCCACCAAATGATACGCCGATCCTTTTGGTGGCCATCATTAGCACATGACATTCATGAACATATTGAACAGTGTACTGTTTGTGCTCCCGCTAAAATACCTCGACCCCCCCCATAGGCCTCCTTCAACTGTCAACACCCCCGCAGAAACCTTGGCAATGGGTGGGATTGGACTTCATCGTCGAGTTTCCCCCTCTCGAGCATACAGTACCATTTTCATCATCGTGGCCTGCAAGGGGGTACCATCTGCACACCGCACGGCCCTCTTCATCCGGCATGTTATGAAGTTTCACGGATGGCCGCTGGAAATTATCAGCGATCGAGGCTGTCAATTTATCTCCCACTTTTGAAAGGCCCTCTTCTCTGCTCTGCAAGTAACACTAAAACTGACAACCACATACCACCCCGAGGCCAAAGGGCAAGTAGAATGGATCAATCAGAATTTTGAGCAGTACCTTCGCTGCTATACCAGTTACCTTCAAGATGACTGGTACACGTGGTTGCCCTTCACCAAATTTGCTCTCAACAACGTCCCAAACGCCTCTATCGGAGAGTCTCCCTTCTTCGTATCCTATGGGTTTCATCCTCAGATTGAAATCCCCGACCTTCCCTCCACGCGTGTTCCAGCAGCTGGTCCCCTGGTGCAGTGAATTCGAGAGGTCCAACAGGAAGCACTAACTATTACAGGCACTACATCCCCAACTATGCAGCTACCACTACCTTGGCACTTCCCGGGCCTGTCACCACGTCCACCCTAGGGCCCGAATACGAGGTCAAGACTATCCTTGATGCTCATCTCCATTATGGTTGCCTCCAATACTTGATTGACTGGCCGGGGTTTGGCCCAGAGGAGCACTCCTGGGAATGGGTGACCATGCCCCCACCTCGTACGGGGTTTACACCACCAGCACCCCTCCAAGCCTGGACCATCGTGGGCCCTTGGGTGGGGGCCTTGACAGTGGGCTACTGTTATTCCTCTCCCAATGTTGGCACCCTCGGGGGACCCCGCGGCCTTCGCCCCCCCCAGCACTGGGCTCCTCCTCCCTGTGGCACATGGGGCTGCGACACCAGCCGCTATGCTGGCGGTGGCACTGGACACCCCCCCTCTGCCGCGGCTCATACCAGCATCACCGATGGATGCAGGGGATGTGGGTATAGGGCTTGCCTTGTTTAGTAATACTGTGAGCTTCTTAGGGTCAGGGATTGTGGAGAAAGATTTTTGTTTTTGAAAACCAGCTGGAAAAGGATCTGTCTATGGGTACAGCCACACTAGATGGGGTGGGCCCGATCCTTCACCTGTCATGTATCCTGTACATAGGCATATATTTTTGACCATTTATGTTTCAATATATTGGAAATCAGAATTAGCCTTTCTGTATGATGACTTCCTCAAGAGCTGTCCTATAGTGACTTTTCTACTGAATTCTTGACCAGATACTGGAAATTCAGCCTGTATACTGGAATAGAAGATACAATCAAGTCTGTCTCTTAAAGAAATCAACATTTTCTGTTGACTAGAGTCAAGATACGTGACTCTCAAGCAGGGCAGGAAGAGGCTTTGTTTGTTTGGAGTTTACTCATTGTTAATCCTATCTTATATGATAGCAACCTGTTTTAGAATGTATCAACAGGCTTCTTACTATGTATTTTGAGAAATATCAATATCAATAATCAATAGAAATATATAAAGACATAAAAAATATAAAATACATCCCAAAATATATTCCGTCAACACACAGAATATCCAAACTAAAAATAAAAAATATCCAGAAATGTGTTAAAAATATTTCCCCCTCAATTTATCCCCCCCCCCGATTCCAAATAACCAAAAAGAACAAAACAACTCCAAACTAAAAAGCAAATTCAAAGTAAAATAAAAAATGCATCACTAAGGGAGACAGAGCAATTGAAAGGGACTGTACCATAGCGAGGAGCAAATATACAAATTATCTTTGTGGTAATTTGGTGAGGAGTGCTATAATAATAAAATTATTAATAATATTATTAACATTGTCATGAAGTGTCATTTATTTCAACATATATTAGACATATTGAGCTCTATCAATAATTGGTAGTTTTAAACAGATTGTATCCACAGCTCTGCTCTACCTCACACCCAGGTGGGCGGTCCATGTAATGGGTCACCAGATGTGCTTGTTCTGCTCCAGCTCCACCTGCCATGCTCCGGAACATCCTGGAGCACCGCCAGTGGAGCAGACCGCCCAAATCTGGGGAAGCAGCTGAAGGCGGAGCTGCAGTCTATCTACTCAGTGGATGGTCACTGCAGCTCCACTCCTGACCAGGGGTTGTCCCGGGCAATGACATAGAGCTGTGGGTAGCAGCCTAGAGCAGCAGCCTATCTGTTTGCAGCTCTATGGTGTAGGGGAGGGGGTGCCACGTAGGTGAACCGGGGGCCACGGCAGTGCTGGATCCATTTAAAATGGACCCAGGCAGGGCTGCAATCAGGTAGACACAGGGGTGCCCTAGAACAGGTCCATGCGTGAACAGCCTCACATCCATTTAAAGACGCACAGGGGGATGGAGGAGGGCAAAATTTCAGAGGAACATCTTTACAATACTACACTTTCTGCTTTTATAGGAAGGGAATGATGATTGCTAAAGAAACCATATGTCTGCTAACCAATTACATATCCCCAGAGACTCCTAAAATATAGGGTTTCCTGGCAAGCAAGACGGTGTTAATACTGACTGACTGAAAATCTCCTGGCAGTAACAATTTTATCTCTAGTTATTTCAGGGTAACTGCAAAGTCACATGCCTTCAGAGTCACATGGGGATTGTCAGGGGACATATCATCTCTTTAATGCCTAATGATGGATTGGGGAAATGAACTGGAAACAAGGGTCTGTGCCAGAGTTATTGCTTCCACCCATTGTCTGGTACCTCCCAAATGGAGAGAATGGTATTTTAGGATAAGAATATACCTTGTGAATGATTAAAGGCACCCTTTTCAAGGGAAATACAGAGATGACTCTGACACAATAACTGCAAAAGTTATCTCGAGATTAAACTTAGAAAAGGGCACCTGTAAACCGATCTGGAGTGGATAAATTATGCATGCTCCAGCATCTTGGTGCCAAAAAAAAAGGTGGTAACTCCATGTAATCAACAGTTTATAGCTCCTCTGACTTTTCAAGATGTTAACTGTTAGAAGAAAACAGCATGTTCAGGCTTATTAAGACTATAAGAAATGCCATACCACATCAGACCAATAGTTTATCTAGCCCAGCATCCCATCTCCAACAGTGGCCAACTTCAGTTGCTTCAGAGAAGTACATGATAGGTCATAACAGTGTGATCCATTTCCTCCTACCAACTCCCAGCCCCTGGTAGTTGAAAGTCTCATTGCCCTGACTATTATTTTTATTATTCATTTATATAGCACCAGCAATGAGGCTGACACGGAGCAATCATTCAGTTAGAGACAGGTTGGGTTGTTTGCCCAGTAATCCTGAACTGTGCCACTGATCTCGTATGTATCAATGAAACCTGGCTAGACAATGAGTCGGGGCCTATTCTGGCTGACCTTGTTCCGGACGGGTATTCCGTGCTGCATCAGCCATGTTCAGAGGGCCGAGGGGTGTGTGTGTGTGTGTTTGATGAAGCCATGATTTATAAGGAGGTTGGATTGTGAGGAGGTACCCGGTGCAATCCATATCGGGTATTGAGGGTCTTCACCTTGTGTTTGATTTGGCAGGTGACAGTTTGGGAGTGCTGCTTGTATACCCTGCACCTACCTGTGCAGCAGACTCCCTACATGCTTTAGTGGAGGTGGTGTCGGGGGTGGTGTTGCGGTCTCCAAAGTCAGTAGTCTTGAGTGACTTCAACATTCATGCTGACGCTGACCTGGTGGGAGTGGAGCATGAGTTCATGGCCACCATGGCAACCATGAACCTGTCTCAGATGGTTATCGTCCCGATGCATCAGGGGGGACATACCTTAGACGTTGTGTTTTGCACCGGCCTTGAGGCAAGTGTTCCATTAGTGGGGGAGTTATCAGCTGTGCCCTTGTCATGGACGGACCACTACCTCCTGCAGGCTCCGCTCCTGGTGCATGTCTGCCCCCAGAAATGTGCAGAACCGATTTGGATAGTTCATCCCAAAGGTTGATGGAACCAGATCAGTTCTGGAATGCTCTGGGTGAGTTACCCTCTGACCTTGATGACTGTTCTACTTGGGCGGGCATTGCAGACTGGTTGACATTGGTGGAGCAGCGGCAGAGGCCCAGCCAGGGCTTGGTGGCTGGCACCCCTACTTGGCTGGGCTTTGCAGGCTGGCTGGCATCGGTGAAGCATCGGCAGACAGTGAAGTGGAACGACAGCTCTCCCTGCCTGGAACATAGGCCCCAGAACCCTGATGGTGGGTCCTGGAGCTGGAGTATCTGGCTGTTTCTTGATGCAGTGGAATGACGGCTCCCTGTGAGCGGAATGACGGCCCCAGAACCCTGACGGTTGGTCCTGGGACTCGAGTGGCAGCTTCTGGATGACGTGGATGGACAGTCCTCCCTGCCTGGAACGTAGGCCCCAGAACCCTGATGGTGAGTCCTGGGACTGGAGTGGCAGCTTCTGGATAAAGTGGAACAACAGCTCCCCCTGCCTGGAACGTAGACTGGCTGGCATCGGTGGAGCATTGGCAGACAGTGAAGTGGAACGATAGCCCTCCCTGCCTGGAACATAGACTAGCTGGCATCGGTGGAGCATTGGCAGACAGTGAAGTGAAACGACAGCCCTCCCTGCCTGGAACATAGGCCCCAGAACCCTGACAGTGGGTCCTGGAGTTGGAGTGGCTGGCTCTTTCTTGATGCAGTGGAATGACAGCTCCCTGTGATCAGAATGACGGCCCCAGAACCCTGATGGTGGGTCCTGGAACATGGATGGACAGCCCTGCCTGCCTGGAACGTAGGCCCCAGAACCCTGATGGTGGGTCCTTGGACTGGAGTGGCAGCTTCTGGATGAAGTGGAATGACAGCCCTCCCTGCCTGGAACGTAGGCTGGCTGGCATCAGCGGAGCATTGGCAGACAGTGAAGTAGAACAACAGCCTTCTCTGCCTGGAACATAGGCTCCAGAACCCTGATGGTGGGTCCTGGGGCTGGAGTGGCTGCTTCCTGATGCGGTGGAATGACGACTCTCTGTGAGTAGAATGACGGCCCCAGAACCTTGATGGTGGGACCAGGGGCTGGAGTTGCTGCTTCTTGATGCTGGGTATAACACCTAAATCTATCTAATCTAACCCTGATGGTGGGTCCTGGGGCTGGAGTGGCTGCTTCTTGATACAGCGGAATGATGGCTCGCTGTGAGCGGAATGCCGGCCCCAGAACCCTGATGGTGGGTCCTGGGACAGGAGTGGCAGCTTCTGGATGAAGCAGAACAACAGCCCTCTCTGCCTGGAATGTAGGCCCCAGAACCCTGATGATGGGTATAACACCTAAATCTATCTAATCTAATCTAAATAAATGAAACTATGGAGGTAAATGTGTGGAAATGGGTGAAATAGGAGGAGGATGGCAATGGTTTAGGAACACAAAGTGCTGGAAGAGGGAGACTTCTGAAAACGTCTGCTGACAGGATCAGTGGCTAACTCAGAAGGAATTGGAAGGGGGGGAGGGCAATGACTTTTGTTACTTGCTGCACCCGCCTTACCACAAGCCCCATTGACTCCGTGCAGTCTAGCCCCATGCCAATCGCAGACTGCAAAGCCGGTGGTCTGAGGAAAAGAGGGATGGTGATTGGGCAGGCTGGCTGCTAGTCCAATCCTCTCCACTCCTGGTGTCAGGAAGTCTGCTCCTCAGCTTCCCCCCCCCCGGGCCTGCCAGCCAGGTTTTTCCCACCTGAATGCACCCGAACTCAGCCGAACCATTCGGGCGTTTGGGCATTTGGGTTGGGCGTTCGGTTCAGGCATCCAAACTGGCTGAGTTTGGGCCGAACTCAAAACGTCCGAACCGTGTTCACACGTCCCTAGAAACCATCGCTTGTGTCGGGGAGTATGGGTGAGGAAAAGGGCATGGTCTCACTGTTTCACACCCTTGTCTGTAGATCCTCTCCTCCTGCTGCAAGAGAACGGTCCGAATATTCCCATTAGGATAGTGTGTGGGCTCACGTTGTCTCACTGAGACTGGGCCCCTATCATCATAGGGCACAGGAGGCAGAGGCAGAACAAGGCCCACACCGCACACCCGGTGCACAATCACAACCTACACTAGATGGGGGGACGGGGTGATTGTGTGAGAGAAACAGTGAGGGGGGAACAGGGTATGACATCCACACAAGTGAGGGTAATTCAGGGAGCACGCATGGGTTGATGAGGGTATGCCCAGGTAGGGGGAGGGGAAGGAGGTCCACACACGCACGCAGTTTCACTCACCCACACTTTCACTTTCTGGCTCAAGGTTGGCAGGGGGAGGGGAGGCAACAAACGAACCACACTGAAAACAGGTACAAGAAATCTCAGACTTAGCTTGCAAGCAGTTGGTTCCCACAACTCCTTCACCAGCATCAGGGCCTTCCCCGCGCTGGCTTCATATAATCATTGCCTCACCCCCCTGACACGCTGTGATGCATGCGGAGCATCGCGCCGGCCATGGTGACGCTCCCGCAATGTCGGTACTTGCCCCGTCCTTGTCCCGCGGTGTTGCCAGGGACGCTGGAGCAGCCGCAGTCAGGAAATGCACCTGCACATGAGCCCTGACAGCAGGGCTGTGCTGTCCTGCCAAAGTCGGGGGAGCAGGGGGAGGTGCCCCTGCCCCCGCCATCGTGGGAGTCAGGGCCGAACCCCATAACGGCAACGTGGGGCCCGCATGACAGCTTGACATTGACTCCCTTGCCAGTTACCAGCCTGTCTCTAAACTTCCCTTATTGAACGGGCAGTGGCTCAGCAGCTGCAGGGACATCTTGACTGCATCGGTTTTCTGGATCCCTCTCAGTCAGGATTTCATCCGGGATATGGCACTGAAATTGCACTTGTGGCTTTGGTGGATGATCTGTGCCAGGAGATGGAACGGGGTCATTCGACCCTATTGGTTCTATTAGATCTTTCGGCTGCATTCGATACTGTTGATCATGAGATGTTGGTGACGCAACTGTGGGACAATTCAGGGGTGGGCGGGACTGTTCTTGAATGGTTCCGCTCCTTCCTGACTGGTAGAACTCACCCAGTAGTTCTTGGGGAGTTTTTTTCATCAAACCGAGACCTCTCATGTGGAGTCCCGCAGGGTTCTGTTTTGTCCCCTCTCCTGTTCAATGTATATATGCAGCCACTTGGTGATGTGATCAGGAGGTTTGGCATGCGGTGTCAACAATATGCAGATGACACCCAGCTGCATCTCTCTTTTCCAAAAGATCCAGGTCCTGCAGTCTCAATGCTTACTCAGTGTCTGGCGGCTGTGGGGGACTAGATGAGGGCTCACTGACTGAGGCTAAATCCCAACAAGACGGAGGTGATGTTGGTGGGTAAGGCGATGGAGATTGTGGCCCCCGTTATTGGCGGGGTTTGCCCTCCATTGGTGTCCCAGGTACAGAGTCTGGGGGTGCTCCTCGATGTGCAGCTCCACCAGGATGTCTAGGTGGAGGCTCTGATGAGGAGTGCCTTTCGCCAATTGCATCTGGTGCGACTGCTTCGGCCATTTGTCTCAGACTCTGACCTGGCCACCATCATCCATACTTTCATCACCTCTAGATTGGACTATTGTAACACGCTTCACATGGGGCTACCCATGGTGACGGTTCGGAAGCTGCAGCTGGTGTAGAATGCAGTGACCCATCTTCTGGTAGGATTGGACTGCCAGGAGCATATTACACCAGTGCTCTGCTCTCTGCACTGGCTCCGGTGGTCTTCTGGGCCCGATTCAAGTTGTTGGTCTTGGTCTATAAAGCCCTAAACGGCCTAGGCCCTACCTATCTGGGCCTCACCCCCGGGTGCTGGATCGGCCCCTGTGGTCATCTGGGGGTGCCCTGCTTGAGGTCCCCCGAGTCTTCTGGGGGACCACGCAGGAAAGGGCATTCTCAGTGGCTGCACCCCGGCTGTGGAACTCCCTTCCAGTGGAGGCCCAGTTGGCCCTGGATCTTCCCTCTTTTCGGAGAAGTTGTAAGACCTGACTGTTCCACCAGGCATTTGGCGGGGGAGATGGGCAAGGGGGTGGAGGTTTTTTTTTGTATGTGGTTATTTTCTTTTCCTCCTTTTAGTTGTTTTAATTATTGTTTAATGTTGTTTTATGAATTGTAAGCCACCCTGAGCTGCCTGTGGCAGGAGGGATGGGGTAGCAAAATTTTGAAATAAATAAAATAAATAAATGCTTACAGCCTAGGATGGACAGACTGAGAAGGCAAGACCAGGGAGAGGGGAATAAAGGGAAAGACAGGATACATTCATGAAGTTGAGAAATCACAAGTGCACATGCTTAACCATTCTTTTAAAGCATATCATGGTCAGTTCTGAACTGACTTTAGCCTAAACCAGCTGAAACTAGTTTAGCATGCTTATGCACCAGTTAAAGGCTATGTTCCAAGGATACTTTGAAGTAGTTAAGCCTTAAATCACTTTTTCTCCTAAAACATTCATGTGTCAAATTGTTCATGGTTCAGATCTCTAAACCTAAGTTATTTAGGAGTAGGAAGAGACGTATGTACCTCTGAAAAATTAGGAGCATATTATTATTTATTATTATTATTATTATTATTATTTTATTATATTACAGACAGGTCCCCACCTCAAAGGGCTTACAGTCTAAGAGACAAGGAAAGGGGAGATGAGGCAGAGGTGAACATCTGGAGAAACAAGGATACATTCATGAGTTTGAGAAGAGGCAGGACGTGCTTAACTTAGTTACAGGGAAGAGATTCTGAGGGAGGGAGGGAAGAGGAGGATGCAATTTCACTCATGATGAGCCAGGAAAAGCCTGATGGAAGAGGTAAGTTTTCAGGAGGGATTTGAACGTTGGGAGGGAGGGAGCAGAGTAGGGGTGGGACTTTTGGTATCACTGAGAACTGAAAGTGGCCGATAATGGCTGTTCTTGGTTAAACCGAGGGATCTGAAAATTGGGCCCATCTTGGTTCCCAATTTTTGGATCTTATACTTCCCAATGAAGTCAATGGGAAATCACATCAGAAAAGGATGTGGCAGCCCTTTTGTCCCACCTCCTTTCTGATGTAACCCTGCCCCTTACAGAGCATTGTGATATCCCAGCCCTCTTCTGGGGTGGATCTATGTCAGAAAGAAGATGGTATCACTCCTTTGTCCTGCTTCCTCCAATGCAGTGTTGTCCCCCCACCCCCACCCCCGGTTTCCTCCAAGAAGGACATGGCAACCCTAGAGCCAGGTCAGAACATACTCAGGACAGAAGCCAGATATGGACTCTGACACAGAACAGGCAGAGGTCAGTTTGGAGCAGCTCAGAACAGAGACAGGGGTGAGCAGACTGGATCAGACATAAACAGGAAAAGATGACGGTACAAGAGGAGATAGGTAACAGGACTAGAACAAGACAACTGAAAGCAGAAGGAAGATCAAAAGCACAGGTTGTAAGACACACCAATGATCAAGCAAGAAGGAGGTCAGGCCAAGGCAAAGGGAAACCTGGAACAGGGGGTGCTGGATGCAGGCAAAGTTGAGGGGCAAGACAACAGGAAGAATAGGCAGGCCTGGGAGACAGCAGTGAAAACCCAGTCATGGCACCCAGAGCCCAGGCTGAGACAGGAAATTACAGTGGCAATATGGGTCAGGTTACTGCCTGGGAATCCCAGGGATGCTAGTTCAGGTCTTAATAATGTGCTGCCCCATTTCTGAAAAAATATTTAGTGGCTGAAAATATCTGCTCAGACTGATGACTCAGTAACTGTAATCTCCTGTGATAGCCATGAGAATGAATATTTTTATCAGTTATGAACTGGCAAGCGGTGGCCACAATACTGCCAATTACAGCTATTAACTTTCCTGCACAATAAGATATTGTTCTCACTGGCTTTAATATACGTTGCATTGAAAGGGGTATTATTTACTGTATGCAAGGGTGCCATATCATTTAAAAAGGATTATGATTACTAGAAAGAATAAAGAGCCCATTAAGGTTTTATAAAACACTTTAATATTAAGTAATTTTCCAAATTCTTGTGCCTTGAAAGAAAACGTAAGGGATTTAAAACATTCCCTAAAACTTCCTTTAACTTATTGCTTCCAAAACTGAAGTGTTATAACTTTGTAGTTATTTCTTATTCTCTGAAATAAATGTTAGGTTACTGAGAAATGATTGGTCAAGGCCAGCCTAAGTCCTTCAGGATAGGAACCCTTGGTAGAGCCTTTCAGGGTCAGGACATGGTTGACGCTCATTGGGTAGAATTGGGGCAATGCAGAATGGTTGATAACCAAAACAGGGTTAAAGGCCAAAGGTCAGACTGTTTTTAAAGAAGCAAGGCTGGGGGGAGGGGTCCGTGGCCACTGAGTTGGCACAGCTGCGGAGCAGCCACTCAGGTAGAGTGTGTGGGTAGGGATTCTAATGGGCAGCTCCCAGCATGGCTACCACGGCAACTGTCTCGCACTCCCTCTGCCAAGGACCATGAGGGAGAGGGAAGCGCACCTGGCTGGCCTTTGAAATGGATATGCCACGGCATGAGTGCTGGGAAACCCAGACCCCCCCGCCCCAGTGTTCGCAGACAGTTCCTGTGACTTGCAAAGGCCGTGTCCCCTGCCCACAGTGCCGATGAGTGGTGAACTGGTCTGCAACGTGTATTTTCCATAAGCCTCCTGATTTAAAGGGGAAGGTTGGCAGTACTGCAGATCCCATTTCAAAACCATTTGATTCTGAAGAACTAGGGCCTTCATGGAACTTGTCTCCTCTACCCTTCCCATCTCCTCAGACTCTGCTAAAAAGCATTTCCTAAGTTTTCTAAAACCATGAGTTTTGACACAAAGAGTCTACAGACATGTGAACAGTCTGGTCCTAAACCACACATAGCTTACTTGAGTGAAAAAACAAATTGTATGCAGCTTTGTTGGCTGCCTGTAGTGAGTTGCTTTTCTTGGCCTGAGGACCCCAGAATATATGCTTGCAGCTAGCAGTGCCAACAATCCATTGGCTGGCTCATATTGACAGTATTCCAGCAGCTGGTTCACTGTGGCTACACTGGGCATTTTGACACACACCTTAAAGTTACGGATTTTTCAATCCTCTGGGTTTACAAGTCCACAAGTAAGTTCAGATGCATTTTGCACACAAACACTGCCCTGAGGTAGCCTAAAGTAGCCACAGCTGTAGACGTGACAGGCTGCCATGGAAACCAAGTACCACAGCTGCCTGGAGCAAAGCAGTTTACCAGGAGAACTTTTTACACACAAAAGTTCTGGGAGACGTTCTACGCAGAAGTTCAAAGACCCGGATGTTTAAGTTCTGAGTGAGTGATTTAGACACACAGAAAGTTCAGGATGTAACAGCAAACATGCAGGAGAAATGTGTGTGTAAAAACACCCATTGGAACCAATGCAGCCCTGCAACATGTATTTTCCATAAGCCCTCTGATTTAAAGGGGAGGACTGGCAATACTGAATCTGCAAGCTGTCTGTACAACAGATGGTTAAAAATGTAAATTGCCATCTGTGACTCTACATTGCATCATAACTGCGTCAGTGCCTACAAGATATAACTGAGCCCTTAGGGCCAGATTTTGAAAAGAGTCAGGTCCAGTTTGAGCACCAAAGTATAGACCAAGTTTTCCAAAGGGTAAAAGACCCCAAAGGTCACAGCGTAATGCTTTTATTGCTAAATGACCTGGGGGTAGCTTGCCTAATAGGAGCATTTCAATCCTCTTACCAGTGTAAAGGGAAATTTGTAAAGACAACAACTACTTGCAGATCACATTTCAAAACCATTTGATTCCGGAGGATGGGGGGCTGGGTGGGGGCGGCTCATGGAACTTGTCTCATCTGCCTTTCCCTATTTGGCGCCTGAAACACTGCACTGCCCTGCAATCACAAACATGTAATTGGCTGAGCAAACAGGAACTGGCCAATCGGTGTTCCAGCTGCTTAAAGAGGCTGTAGTGTAAATGGAAATCAGGCTCAGTGTGTTTATGGTAATTACTAACGATAGGAATTTTGGATACAGTACAGAGCCACTGCATGGTTTGGACTAAAATATCACATCTTCTAATTTGCCTGAAAGAGGCTTTATAGGACCACAGCTTGCCCAATAGCTGAATCAATGTAGTAATCCTCAAATTCAATAGCATTGCCTATTAGTGTTCATTTTAAGAACAGATTGCATGTAGTAATGATAAACACAGTCATTTCAATTCTATACAGCTGCCTAGAGGAGAATTAAGAGCCTCTAGAATGTCACAGGACACCATGTAGTTTTATCACCGAATTCTTTCTAGTCTGGTTCTGGGGATTTCCATTTTCACTCTAGGCATGTGATGATCATTACGATAACATGAAAAGGAAATTGTGAATGGCAAGATGCTTAAATATTGATGCTTAACAAACCTATTTTTTTCTTCACATATATGATGTCATCTAGCCACTGGTGTAGCTACCATAGGGACAGGAGGGACATTTGTCCTCAGGCCAAAGCAGGGAGGGGGCCCCCACAAATGATCCCTCCTGCCCTGTTGAAACATGTGGCAGTGGGTGAGACTACATGAGCTGTGGCGGTCCAATCCCCACGCAGCCTTGTGGCAGGAAATCACCACTGCCACAATGCAGGGCCAGTGCGGGGAGCTGGGCAAATGAGCACACACACACATACACCCCCGCAAGGAAGCCAGGCCATTCTCGGAGTTCAAGCCATGACTGAGGTGGACTGCAGTTCCAGTCACACAAGTAGGCAGCTGGCCCTGCCCCACCTCCCTCCCCTGGCCCAACCAAGATCCTGTCCCTGGCTGTGATGTGACTGTACATGATGGGCAACAGCACCTGCTGCTCAAGACCCCGCTGTGGTGCTCCCCAAGTAGCAGGGCAAGCGTAACTCCTCCACATGAGTATCCCTACCTTGGGCAGCCTTACCCCAGTTGGGGTAAGGCTGCTCCATGACACGTCCTTGTAATTTTTCTGAGAATGTGTTGTGTAGCAGCCGGCAGGCACCAGACACATGATACACTGCATCATGTGGCCTGGCTGCCCAGGGAGGAATAAGACTACCAAAGCCATGGTAGCCTCCCCTGCTTTTCTTGTCTGGCAGCACCCAGTATTGCTAACCCTCCCCTTTAAATCAGGAGGCTTCTGTATTTACTTTATGTATTAACATGTACTTAATCAAGGCCTGCAGTTTACGAGACAGAGCAAGCGACAGAATGAGGGCCTCTAGACACCAGGGGCTGCATCCTGGCCATGCAGGGGTAGCCCTGCACCTGTTCTGGGCTGGAGAAGGCCCGGGTGCAGGGCACCTCAGATCATGGGGGGGGGGTGTGTGTCCCCATCCCTCACCTGCCTCTGCCTGCTAGTAGGATCAGGCTTGGAAATAAAGCTGTTTGTAAATTAGCACAAGCTAAACAAGCCACCAGAGCCGGCCCTACCTTGGGGTGAATTGGGGCAGCCGCCCAGGGCCTCGCTCCTGGGGGGGCGCACTCGGGGTCCCCAGCTCCCGGCCTGACAGTGGCCAGGAGCTGGGCACCCTGAACGCGGAGCCCCCAGCTGACTCTGACTGTGACAGGCAGTGGAGGGGTCCAGCAGGAGTGAAGGAGAGGCAGGGGCCCTGCCTCTCCCACACTCCATGCCCCCCCTCTGCTGCGTGTCACAGTCTCGGCCAGGGGAAATGAGGGACAGCGAGGCAAAGGCCACGCCTCTCCCTTACGCCACTGGTCCCCTCTGCTGCTTGGCTGTTTCGGCCTGGGGAAATGAGGGAGAGGCGTGGCCTCTGCCTCTCTCTCCCTCACTTCCCCTGGCCGAGACTGTCTGTGACAGGCAGCGGCGGGGGGGGGGCAGAAGAAATTCTGGTGGCGGCGGGCAGCGCGGCGGCAGACTTAATCTGCTGCTGCTGCGCCCGCCCTGCCTGAAGCTCTGAGCCCGGTGTGGGGCCTGCTGCAGTGGCGATGCTGATGGTCGATGGTGGCTGCAGCAGTGACAGCAGATCAGGTAGGTGATCCGCTGGCCGCTCAGGCTTGGGGATGGGCAGAGGGGAGTGCCCCTCTGCCCACCCCCGAGCCCAGGCCCGGGTAGCATGCCACCCCCAGGCCGGGGAGTGCCCCCTGAGCCGGGGAGCACTGTTAGGCCAACTGGCCGCCAGTGAACCATAGGAGCCCCACATTTCTTCCCTGTCATGGGCCCCAATTAGGCTAAGGCTGGCCCAGCATTTATTTATTTATTTATTTATTTACAAAACATTTATATCCTGCACCCTCCTGCAGCTCGGCAGCTCGGGGTGGCGAATAACATAAAAACATCACAATAAAATCATCAATTACAATATAAAATATATAAAATCGACACATAAAATAGCAGCTAACAGATAAAATAAAATCCGGCTGATGGGATACAAAGAGGGGGGGCATCTTGACTTCTTGGCCATGGACCCATTCCACTCTAGCTATGCCCCTGAGGCAGAGGGTCAGCGTGTGTGTGGGGGGGGGATAGGAGGAAGAGAGGGGGTGGGAAATGGGAGAGGATGGTGTCGGAGGGAGTGGGGAGGAGTTCATTTTTTGCACCTGGCCCCATGCCAACATAGCTACGCTCCTGCATCTAGCCTTGGTGAGCCATGGTTATGTATGACATTCTGTGTGTGAATTGAGAGGGCACATCAAAGAGGTAAAGGAATGGTCCTTCTCCAAAGCCTGTTACTGGATCCACTCACTACAATTGCTCTGGAAACTGCTGGACTTTGTTCTGGTTAAATTATAACCCTTGGCTTCTTTCAGTAGACAAAACAAAATAAAACATAGAGGAAAGAAAGGTGAGAGTGGAGAAGACTCTTACCAATTATCAAAAATACGAACCCATTTTCTCTTCCTTCCTTATATAAATATCAAATTGCTTATTAAAATAAAATAAAATTGCTTATTAAAATTGCTTATTAAAATAAATAAATAAATAAACTTTATTATTTATCACACTTTATTATTTATTTATTTAAATCATTTTTTGCCCCGCTCCTCCTGCCAGAGGCAGCTCGGGGCGGCTTACAAATAATAAAAACATTAATTAAAACAACATAAAAGGAGGAAAAAACTCATCCCGTCCATCACCCCCCCCCCACCAATGCCTGGTGGAACAGCCAGGTATTGCAGCTTCTGCAAAAGGAGGGAAGATCCGGGGCCAGCCAGGCCTTTACCAGAAGGGAGTTCCACAGCCGTGGCACAGTCACCGAGAATGCCCTCCCGTGCGAGGCCCCCCAAAAAACTCAGGGGACTTTGAGCAGGACACCCCCAGATGACTGCAAGGGCTGATCCAGAACCCGGGGAGTGAGGCGATCTCACAGATAGGTAGGGCCTTGGCCATTTAGGGCTTTATAGGCCAAGACCAACACCTTGAATCGGGCCTGGAAAACTACCAGCAGCCAGTGCAGAGAATGGAGCACTGGTGTAATGTGCTCCCGGCAGCCCAGTCCCACTAAGACATGGGCCGCCGCATTCTGCACCAGCTGTAATTTCTGAACTGTCACCATGGGTAGCCCCACGTAGAGTGCATTACAGTAGTCTAATCTAGAGGTGATGAAAGCATGGATGACTGTGGCCAGGTCCAAGTTTGAAACAAATGGCCAAAGCCATAGCACCAGATGTAATTGGCAGAAAGCACTCCTCACCACAGCCTCCACCTGGAGATCCAGGCGGAGCTGCGCATCAAGGAGCACCCCCAGACTCCATACCTGGGAGGCCAATGGAGGGCAGACCTCATCAATGATGAGGGATACCAACTCTATCGCCTTACCCACTAACATCACCTCCGCCTTGTCAGGATTCAGCTTCAGTCGATTAGCCCTCATCCAGTCCCCCACAGCCGCCAAACACCAAGTAAGCACCGAGACTGCTGGGTCTGGGTCTGCTAAAAAAGAGACGTACAGCTGAGTGTCATCAGCATATTGATGACACTGCACACTGAACCTCCTAATCACTTCACTGAGCGGCTGCATATACATGTTGAACAGGAGAAGGGACATAACAGAACCCTGCAGGACTCCACACGAGAGGTCTTGGTATGATGAAAAATAATCCCTGAGCACCACCCGCTGGGTTCTTCTGATCAGGAAGGAGCGGAATCATTCAAGAACAATCCTGCCCACCCCTGCACAGTCCCACAGGCACGTACTCAACATCTCATGATTGACAGTGTCAAGCACAGCCGACAGATCTAACAATATCAACAGGGTCGTGCGACCCCAATCCAATTCCCGGGGTAGGTCATCTACCAAAGCCACAAGTGCACTTTTGGTGCCATGCCCCAGATGGAAGTCCGACTGAGAGGGATCAAGAAAACCGATGCAGTCAAGATGCCCCTGCAGCTGCTGAGCCACTATCCATTCAATAACCTTCCCTAAAAAGGGAAGGTTAGAGACAGGCTGATAGCTGGCAGGGGAGTCAANGCAGCTGCTGAGCCACTATCCATTCAATAACCTTCCCTAAAAAGGGAAGGTTAGAGACAGGCTGATAGCTGGCAGGGGAGTCAATGTCAAGTGATAGTTTCTTGAGCAGAGGCCACACCACCGCCTCCTTGAGACTACCCAGCACTCTCCTGCAGGGAGGCAACTGACCATGCCAGCCAGCAACGGCCCCATTGTCTCCCGACAGGACTTAACCAGCCAGGATGGGCAAGGATCTAATTCACAAGAAGTAGCCCTCACCACCCCAAGAACATCCACTGTATCGGTGGGTGTCACTGTCTGAAACTGATCCCACAAAATCAGACATGATGGGGCTTCCGTAACCTCTGGCTCCCCTAATGTAATAAGTGCAGCGTCAAAGTCATGGTGAATACAAGTGATTTTATCCACAAAATAATCCACAAACATGTCACAGTGAGCAGTAGATGACTCCACTCCAAGGTTGAGGGAGGCCGAACTGACCAGCCCCAACACAACCTGGAAAGACTCCGCAGGATGGGATTTTGCGGATGCTATGAGAGCAGCAAAAAATTCCCTCTTTGCTGCCCGCATAGCCACAGCATAGCCTCATAACCTGGCTCTATGCAGCAATCTGTCAGCTTCAGCACACGAACCATGCCACTGTCGCTCCAACTGCTGCCCCTCCAGCTTCAGCAACATCAGTTCCCCGGAGAAACAAGGAGGCCTGCAGAGCTGTCTCATGGGCAGCAGATGCTAGGAGCCATCTGATCAATGGCCACAGTCAGCAAGGTGTTCCACAACACAACGAGGTCATCGATGAGACGGTCATCAAGGTCAGAGGGTATCTCCACCAGAGCATTCTGGAACCGCTCCAGTTCCATCATCCTCTGAGGGCGAACCATCCAAACTGGTTCAGCACCTTTCTGAGGGTAGACATGCGCCAGGAGCAAGGTCTGCAGGAGGTAATGATCCGTTCTGTTGGTATATGCAACATCCATAAGTTAACGTTACTGAATCAAGAACAGTAATTGACTATAGAGCGCTGCTAAGTTTATGTGTACATGGAAGGGAGATGGGGTTTTGCAGTTGAATTCCTTTGTGTAACCATTCCTTCTTCCCTTCTCTCTCTTTGTCTCAGTCTCCATTTTATCTTACTACTAGCTAGATGTAACTAAGGATCTGTGCCTGGAAAGTATTTAGTAAACTTCTGTGTGTTAAACCTTCAGCTGCATTTGTCCTTACTGATTCGAATCAGTTATTACTCTGCAACACGTTCATGACAAGGGCACAGCTGATCTCTCCCGCCCCCCCCCCCCCCACACACACACACTACAGTCTTCAATTTTTAAATATATCTTCTGTCAGGATTACAGGAGAAAGGGGATACTGAGAGGACCACAGTGCTCTTGAGATAACGTGAGAATGTCTAAAAGAATCATTGTTCTTTGGTTCAGTAGTGTGAGGCTTATATGTCTATACTAGTAGTAAAGACTGAGATGCAACCAATAAAAATCAGGAAGATCAATTTTAAACATAAGGATTTTATGATTGCTTGTTCAATACTTCCAATCATGTAGCAATTATTTTGGAGTCTAGTACTGCTGGATGGATTCCTTTGGGTATGATATTGCAATGCTTACATAACTCATGCTTGGTGTTTCACTGAAAAGGTGTTGTGTTGAAGGAGCACAGTCCAGTGAATAAGGTCCCCAGGATTTATTTACAAAACAAGAGACTTTTACAGCAACTGCTGCAGCACAGCAGCCCTAGCTAGACATATGGCTGGCCCATAGACATCCTACTTCCTGTTCTCAGCATTACTTGCTCGGAACTGTAGTTTCTGAATCAAACTGATGCTGATGACACTCAACTCTATCTCTCTACTCCCTCTCTCTCTCCCTCTGTTCAAGTTCGTCTCATCAACTGTCTCTCTGACATCTCTACCTGGATGTCTCAACGTCAACTCAAACTCAACATGGCTAAAACTGAACTCCTTATCTTCCCCCCTCATCCTTCCTCTCCTTCCTCACTGTCAATAACTATTGATGGAGTCACCATCCTGCCTGTCCCCCAAGCCCGTAGCCTAGGCTTCATCTTTGACTCAGCCCTTTCTTTTAAACCCTACATTGACTCTGTTGCTAAATCCTGTCGCTTCTCCCTCCATAACATTGCTAAGATTCGCCCTTTTCTCTCTGTCTCGTCTGCCAAAACTCTTGTTCATGCTCTGGTCATCTCTCGCCTCGATTACTGTAACCTCCTTCTCACTGGCCTTCCCCGGTCTCACCTTTCTCCCCTCATCTCTGTCCAAAACTCTGCTGCCAGGGTCATCTACCTCGCCAGTCGCTTCGACCATGTGCAGCCCCTCCTCTCTTCGCTTCACTGGCTTCCCCTTCCTGAACGAATCCTGCACAAGCTCCTAGTCTTCACCTATAAAGCTCTTCACAACCTTGCTCCCCCCTACCTCTCTGCACTTATCGCCCTCCATACTCCAGCCCGTGCACTTCGCTCCTCCTCTGTCCCTTCTCTCACCCTTCCACGCCTTCCCTGCTCCCCTAAGCGCCTTCGTCCCTTCTCACTTGCTGCCCCCCATGCCTGGAACTCCCTCCCTGTCCACATCCGCCTTGCCCCCTCCCTTCATACCTTCAAATCTCTCCTTAAAACTCACCTCTTTCGCTCTGCTCTGTCTGACTCTTTATCCTGCTGAGCCACTATTCCTATACCTACGATCGGTTTACCCTTATCCTTGCAACATGGACCTGCCTGCTGTCATTCTCATCGTAACCAAGCCAAGTACGTGCACTTGAGACCTCGCATCTTCATGAATGTTAGACCCCTTGTCTCTCCCTCTGTTCCCCTTCCTAAGTCTCTCCCCCAGCTCCTGTCTCTCAGATTGTAAGCCCTAGGGGCAGGGACCGTGTCTATTTTATTACTTTGTAAAGTGCCAGGTACACTGCTGGTGCTATATAAATGTTTGTTAATAATAATAAATAATAATAATAATAATTGGCCCCTCAAACACAGGATGCATATGGTAGGGCCTTCGGGGATTTTCAAAAATTTAGAACAGAGAAAAGGTGGGGGACAGGTTTCCCTGTACAAGAACCGGAGGTTCTCCAATTTGCATTGTACCTACATAAGTGGGGGTTAGCGGTAGGAACCATAGCCGGGAGATCAGCTGCCATCAATTTTGTCAGTAGATTGAATGGGTTTCCGCCACCGGATAACGGGTTCTATATAAAACACATGCTGGAGTCATGGGCTCGCCAGCAGAATTCATTACGTAAGCCGCGGTCTCCCATAACATCGCCCATATTAATCCGTCTGGTTTCTACCCTCGTAGATGTTTGCTACGACAATTATGAGACACAACTCTTCCAAACAATATATGCTATCATGTATTTCGGGGTTTTTAGAGTAAGTGAGGTCGTCTGTAATTCGACTCAGGATTTCTCCCGGACAGCCTTTTGTTTGGAAGATTTGGAAACGGTCCTGCCCCAAGTAATATTATGACTTCGCTGTTCAAAGACCAATCAGAGAGGGCAGGGGCAGAGAGTGGAGCTGTATCAAGGTGGACCCCCGGGAATATGCCCCGTAACACAGATGCAGAAATACATGAGAATCCGACCTAGTATCCCAGGTGCATTATTTATTCATCAGTTGGCAGGGTGCAGTTGCCACAACGTACCAAGTAAATGCAATTCTCAGGGCAACGTTAAAAAAGATTGGCCTTCCAGCAAACGAATTTGTGTCGCATTCCCTTTGTATTGGGGCAGCAACGATGGCAGCAGCGGCAGGGTTACCCGAGGCTGCTATCCAAGCTGTGGGAAGGTGGCGGTCGAAGGCATATAAGAAATATATCCGACCGTACCATCACTGATTATCTCTATTTATTCTTACCCGGACCCCGGGCCGGCAGGGCTGCTCGAGAGGAGGTGTGGATCATCAGCCACAGCCTCGTACGGTGGGCAGGAGTAGCTTCTGCAGCCTCCAAATAGGGTTCACAGTTAGGTCTCGGCAGAAAGGCACATATTAAGTGGATGGGTAGGAGCGGCTTACGTTGGAGACAGCTCCTTCCTATGCTGCTGGGTTTACGTCAACAGCCACCACCAGGAATTCTAGTAATACACCTGGGCGAGAATGATTTACCTGACAGAAAGGGAGTTGGTTTAATTATAAACATAAAGGAAGATCTGTTATTAGTTATGCAGTCGTTCAGTGGGGTTCGTTTAGCCTGGACAGATTGGGTGCCCAGAATTAATTGGAATAAGGCTATTAGGCCGGGACAAGTAGATAAAACTAGGAAGAATATTAACCGGGAGGTAGGGAAATGGCTTTGATTATTAGGGGGGTCAAACATTCGACATGTAGGGTTAGTTCACACGAGGCCGGAGCTATATAGAACCGATGGCGTTCATTTGTCTGAGCTAGGGAACGAGATGTACCTAGCAGCTCTGGCAGGTCATCTGGAAAACTTATTGGATAGGTAGGAGGTGGGGGTCGGGGTCGTTCAGGACTGACCACCCCTTTTGTGGCAGGGGTCCAATATGCCAGTAAAAGTTTAATAGGTAGGTTATTAAGATACTAAGAGTCATCTCATTAAGAGATGGGGAGATGATACACAGTGTAATGCAGGGCACAGCATGCACTGTGATCACGCTCCCTGGGAGTGGTGTTTTAACCAGAGTCTGCAGGGACATGCGCTGTCTTCGGACCTGGTGGACGCTTCACTTCTTACTCAAAACCCACAGTTGGTTTGTCCCCCCCTTTCGGCTTGCCCTGTCGAAAGAGGGGAGGAGATTTGGTTTAGGATACTGTCAACGGAAGGCACGTCTGGGCAGTACCAGAGTTAATAAGTTCTATGAGTTAAATGGCATACTGGACCCGATTGCAAGGTGCAATTCCCCACCTGCCCTTAAACTTTATGATTTAATAAAGAGTGCGGCCAGTTTTATACCAACATAAGTCTCTGTGTCTCATTGGGTGCGTCGACAAAGCTCCAGATGCATTTTTCACACACACACACACACACACTGCCCTGTGGCAGTTCCTGGATGCATTCTTCACACAAGTACTGCCCTGAGGCAGCCTAAAGTAACCGCAGCTGTAGATGTGACAGGCTATCATGGAAACCAAGTGACCACAGCTGCTTGGAGCAAAGCAGTTTACTACCAGCAGTTTTCCTGGATGCATTCTTCACACAAACACTGCCCTGAGGCAGCCTAAAGTAACCACAGCTTTAGATGTGGCAGGCTGCCATGGAAACCAAGTGACCACAGCTGCCTGGAACAAAACAGTTTACCAGGAGAACTTTTTACACACAAAAGTTCTGGGAGAAGTTCTATGCAGAAGTTCAAAGATCCAAATGTTTAAGATCTGGGTGAGTGATTTAGACACACAGGAAGTTCAGGATGTAACAGCAAACATCCAGGAGAAATGTGTGTGTAAAACACCCAAAGTCTCTAGTCCGTAAAGGTGGTCAACTGTCTGGTAGCACGCCTATTGAGTGCAGTTTCTTGTTGGTCATCTGGAATTCTTGGTGGCAAGGTAAAGTCATCCATTACAATCAGATGTGTCAGTGGTTTGTCCTTGGTAGGCAGGTGCAAGGTAGGCAGCGTTCCATACCTGTCCATCTGATAGCTTATAGGAGTGAGGCCCTCCCCCCCCCCAACAACTTTGAGAGGAGAGGTAAATTTAGAAACTCTTTTTAGAAGATGACTAGGCTTTCACACTCTTACTAGTGAGCCACACTAAAATTTCAGCTCCTCAGCACCACAATGCTTATCTGTGTAGGCCTTATATTTTTGGTGTTTCTGTTGAACAGTTTGTCTTATATCTGGTTGTGATGAGGGAATATGTTCAAGCCTCTGCAATCCAGCAATATGTAATTTAGTATGCATCTAATCCAGCGATACATAATTTAGTAGGCAAAAATTAAATAATAATAATAATAATAATTATTATTATTATTATTATTATTAACATTAACATTAACATTAACATTAACATTAACATTAATAATTACTAACTAGTCTCTCTTCCATGCAATAAATCGGCAGGTGATTTTTGGATAGTGGCATGGCGTGAAACCCTGTAAGTCTGTAATAAATCTGTAGTGAAGAGTTTCCATTAGGGCTGAATGAGAATTTCTTTCTTGTGAGAAAACTCATGAGTTTGAGACTCGGGACCGAGATCTTGGGCGAGAAAATAAAATAAAATTTAAAAATCACTGTGCATGTGCAAAATGGCTGCCAAACTGTTTTGTACATACACAAAATGGCTACTCCCTTTTAAAAAAATGGCAGCAATAGTGTCACCACCATTTTGGCTAAGGGCGGTGGCCATTTTGCACATGTGCAAAACAGTTGGCCATTTTGTGCATTCACATTTTATTATTATTATTATTATTATTAATTATGAATTATTATCATTATTAATTGTTTATTATTAATTATTATTAATAATTATTATTATTACTTTATTAATTTTCTCACCCAAGAATTCATTGTGGGTGAGAAAAAAGTCATTGTGCCTTAGCAAAATGGCCACCAGACTACTTTGCGCATGCAAATGAGAATGAGCATAGAAACTTCCTGGATTCTCTCCAAGAAAAGCAAGACTGTCGAGACAGCTCTCCCCTTTTGCAAAGAGATAGGAGGACTTTTCCTGAAGTGATGCCCTGCCGGGGGTTCCCCACTCTCCCTGCCAGGGTAGCACCATGGAAAAAGACACACACACCCAGTCACTGACTCTGGGCATCCTGCAATTTAAAGCTGTGGGTTGTATAAGAAAGAACTGGGATCCATTCCCTGCCCTCTCTGCCCCCTGCACAGGGCTTGGTAGGCTTTTCCCAAGGGGCTGCCCTGGCAGAGGAGGGGTTGTTCCTTAGTCCCCAGGCAGCCCCTTGGGAAGCTGGTTTTACAAAGGACTACTCAGCCCTAGCCAGAGTAGCCCCTTGCAAAGTTGCAAGCAGCTATCTGGCCAACCTCAGCTCTGAGCTGTTTGCAGGAGGGGCGGGGTATAAATGTATTAAATAAATAAATGTATTAATTAAACTGAACAGGCATCCAGTTGAGGGTTTTGCAAGGGGCTTTATTGACCAGGAGAGCTGGGACCCCTGGAATCCCAGTTCTCCAGGTCAGGGCAGTCCCTTGCAAAGCCACGTCAGTGCACTTCCCCGCACCAAACAGACGTTGGGTGGGGAAGCTTTGAAATCTCGCTGAGAACTTGAATCAGGTGTCGTGATCCCAGTGAGCCCTCGAGACTGATTTTCATTTTTGCAAGATTTCTTGCAAGAATAATTTTGATTCCTAGGTTTCTATTGGTTGCAAAGCTTGGACTGTGCTGGCTTGTCACTTTTGCTTCTGCCATAATAGCTAACTCTGACTAGCAATGATTATGACTTTCTGTAGTGTCTAATCTGATTCCAACAACAGGCATTCTCTAATACAAGGTAGAGCTGTTTTTTTCCACAAGCTGCTCTCTAATCATTTCATCTGCCATGTCTTCAAACTCACATGTAATAACTAGTTCCCTTAAAGCAGCTATATACTGTTCTATTTATTCCCCTGGTTTCTGCCCATGCTGGCAAAATGTATAGAGTTCACTAGTTCAGGTACCACATTTACTTAAGGCACAAAAAAGTTTTTTAATGCAGTTCCATATTTATCAACTGCAAAGGGGAAAATGTAAAATATACACTGCCCTTATGCTCCCAGACAGTGGGTGAAAACACTGCAGCAACATGTCTGGGGGTGGATGGCTGCCCCGCTCCCCCCACCCCCCTCAAGCTGGGCCAGGTTGGGGGATGGAACCAAGGAGGGGAAGGGAGCAACACTGCTGGCTTGCTGTGCACCCACGCTGTGGCCAGTGTCCCACCACCTGCCATGATGGGCAGCCATGGTTGCCAATAACAGGCAAACATGGCTGGTTGCCATGGCAAATCCCCCCCAGGCTGGACCAGGTGGGCATGAAAAGAGACGCACGTGCCTGGTTTGCTCTACTCTGGCCCGCCTGAGCTGTAGGCCCAGTTTGTTCCTGGTCCAAATTTCTGGCATGGCCACCAAGCCTGCTGGGGCTTCAACTGGGCCCACATCTAGCAAGCCCAGAACAGATGTGTGGGGTTCGGAGCTGGCCCAGGTGGGCCAGAGCAGGCGTTGGCAAACTGGGCCAGCGTCACATTTGTTAAGACCCATTTACTTTGTTTGGATTACAGATACATATTACAGCAAACAGAAAGTTAGGAAAATTATTTGGAAGGGGATAGAGAATAAAACTGAGGAGGTCATAATGCCTCTATACAAATCAATGGTGTTACCGCACTTGGAATATTGTGTGCAATTCTGGTCGCCCCATCTCAAAAAAGACATAGCTGAACTAGAAAAGGCACAGAGACAGGCAACAAAAATGATCAAGGGCATAGAAGGGCTCCCGCATGGGGAGAGGCTTGGTAGGTTGGGGCTCTTCAGTTTGGAGAAGAGACGACTGAGAAGAGATATGATAGAGGTCTATAAAATCATAAGTGGTGTGGAACTAATAAACAAGGGGCAGTTATTTACCCTCTCAGCTAGTACTAGAACTAGGGGACACTCCATGAAACTCATGGGTGGCAAGTTTAAAACAAATAAAGGAAAAAAAATATTTCACTCAGCGTATAATTGGGTTGTGGAATCTACTGCCAGAGACTGTGGTAAGGGCCAGTACTATAGCTGAGTTTAAAAGAGGTTTGGACAAGTTTTTGGAAGATAGGTCCATTAGCAGTTATTAGCCAGACAGGATCAGGGAACATGATGGGAGCTGGGGGAAAACAACAGGGAATGGATCCCCCATTCTGACCTGTTGGGTGCTTCCTTTAAGCCACCGTGATTGGCCATTGTCTGAGACAGAATGCTGGGTTAGATGGACCATTGATCTGACCCAGTATGGCACTTCTTATGTTCTTATACATGTTTAAATTATTATTTTTTGTAAAAAAAGTAAAGAAAAATATATATATAAAGGAAATAATTGTGCATGCACAAATGGCCACCAGAAAGTTCTGTGCATGTACACCCTTTTTCAAAATGGTGGCGAAAGCACCACTGCCATTTTGGAAAAGGGTAGCAGCCGGTATGTGCATGATCAAAACAAATGGCCACTGTGCATGTGCAGACTGGCTGCCCTTTCCCAAAATGGTGGCAATATTGTTGCTGCCGTTTTGAAAAAGGGTGTGTGTGTGCAGAACGGTCTGACACCCATTCTGTGCATGCACAATATTTTTTTTGTTTAATATTTTAAATTATTTTAAAAATTATTGTATAGATTTTAATACGAATCTGCAACAGGCATGTTGCCATCTTGTGGTTCGTTCTGGATTAATCCATAACTGTCTATTGTGGGCAGTTCCGGATTAATCCAAATCCATAATGCCCACCCCTAATAACATCCAAACTTCTAATCCGTCTCAATCGCCCTTGTAAGCACACATAAAAGCTTCAATCACACACATCTGGACATTCTCACATGATCAAAGATGTGTCTGATTTCCATGCACATCTCCTTTCTGGACCTTCAAAGGATGCATACCTGCATGTGTGAATGCACACAGAGAGGCAGCAAGGAAATGATAGGTGTTCTAGAGCTCAAAGCAGCGCTCCTCTAGTTTCTTTTGTGTGTGTGTGTGTTAAAACTTATGACACTTCTTTATTTTTGTAAGCAAGCATCAAACTGGTAATAGTTAAAGGGGTGCTAGAATTCAACCCTATTAGCATCAGAGCCGTAATAAGCCATACACCACTATGGATTACCTTGAGGGAATAAATCCTAGCAGGAGTCTTCAGAATCCCACGAGTTGAAGCAAGAAAGGACAACTGAGCTCAGGTAGGCCCAGCAGGACCATCCTCAGAATCTGTGGGCCTGAGGGTGAAAATAATAACACGTGGGCCCCCCATTAACCCATCCTCCATAGCCTCACCCCTTTAACAATTTCTCATGCATGAGTGCACGTGCCCACACAAGCTCTCTTTCTCTCTCTCTCCCTCACACACACACACACACACACCCCTTTGGCAGGGAGGGTTTAGAGATCTGTGGTTTACTGAAAGAGGAGTGGGGCAGGGTCCCACAGGAAGCAGCTACTCTGAGGGGTGAGAGTCATGGGCAGGAGAGGTCTCTGCAGAAATAGCTCATCCTGGGGCCTCAGGAGTGCTGAACCTGAAGCTACCAGGACTGGCCTCTCTCTGACCACAGAGTCTAGGCCATGGCCCCTCCTGGCCCTACTTAAGACCAGCCCTGATGGTCTGTGCTTTGTAAGAGTGCTCAGCTATTCTTATGAGGAAAAGTTAGGAATTGATTGGCTGAATATAAGACACAGGCTTTAGGGATGTATGATGCCTTAATTGGGTTTGTTTTATATAGTTTGCATGGAAGGAACTTGCAGACAGTCAAGCTGCATAAAGGAAATGTGGCAAGTGACTTTTCACTACTTTGGTGCTAGGCCTTGTGGAAGACGGAATATCAGAAAGGCTTTTTGGTTTGCTTTGGCTGGTTTAACCCAATCCACCTGTAGATTTTGACCTTGCTATAGCTCTCCACTAATGGCTTGCTTCCCCCATGTACCCCCTTGTGTATGTTACGAGCTGAAACAGGAGTTCATCCTATAGAGTTTAAAGTGTGAAATGCTATGTTTTCTTATTGGTGGAGGCTGGCTACAATGCCTCTGGACCGTCTCCCCAGGTTATGTTGGGCTGAACAGGCATGGTATGATTCTAATACAGCTTGGAGGGCCAGATTTTCAGGAATGCTCTCTTCGTTTGATTTCTCTTTGGAGTTCTTTCTGCCTCTGAGCAGGGAAAGAGCAGTGGATATCTTTAGAACTCGTATGAAAGATCTATAGGCCCAGACTGACATGGCAGCAATCCATATAGCCCCATGGTATGCCAAAATCAAAATGCAATTTCAGTTGGAAACATCTTTTACATATATCTAGTTTTACCTTTTGAAGAGCTATGATTCTTCTTCATTTCCAATTAATGCCTTCATCTGTGTTAGAAGGCAGATATGTCAAGATCCCCTATTGTCTGAGATTATGTAGCTGCGATATGCTACAAGTAGAAGATCTCACACATATTTATTTATTTGCCCCCGGTCCTGGGAGATCCATGAATAATATTTATATCCATTGCTGGAGGAAAAAAGACATTAGGATTTGCTTTTTAAAATATCTTATGTGTTGGCTAATCCCTGCAACATTTCCATGCGTAAGGCTGAAAATTTGGCCTATGCCTTGGCGGCTAGGAGTAGAGAGGGCCCAAAATTGCCTAGAAATGTTGGTCTTTATTATAGGTCTTATTCTATCTGGGAAAGCCTGTTTGTTTTATTTTTTGCCATAATGTTTTTACTTAATTTGGATTTTATAGTAACTCATGTATTTATTAGTTGTTTGAGGCTTGATTGAAATATGTATGTTTTATTTTTACGATATGTGTTTACATGATTAATGGGTTTGTTTTCTTGTCATATGTTGTTATAACCTATGGTTTTATCAATAATAAATGAATACTACTACTA
>QEPC01008573.1:2318722-2342472 GCA_003113815.1 Sphenodon punctatus | reverse complement strand
TCTGATATATAGGATAAAGTATCTGTTGAACCTGTCTAGGGCAGAGGATCTTATTGCGGTTGCTACATATGTGCAGCTTGCTGCGAAAATTAGAACAGACGAGGTATGATGGTTACTGAATGGGGAGGGAACACTCACCTCTTGGTAATGTAAGTGGAGATGTAAGGTACAAAATGATATAGGTTCTGTGTGGAAGTATGTGTCGCTAGGAACTATTTTATTATTTAAAAGGGATCAGAATGTGACATTCCTCTTCAAAGGCTGTGTAGCCGGGGAACAACCAAATAAGGCCTTATGTGTTAGTGTTTATTGTCTTTGATTTACTGACTATTATATTTCTGTTTGTTTGTATTAATGTATTTGTTTATTTTATTTTCGGGGCCATGGCGAAAGCTAATGCCCATCAATAAACTATTATTATTATTATTATTACCAGAGGGCCCCATCTTAACTCTTAAAATATTTTTAGAATGGAGGAACATTATCAGAAATAACAGCCTTTGATCAACAGAAGACTTTTCTAATTGGCCCCAAAGGCAGGCTCTATCTACCGTGTCAAATGCCGCCTTTAAATTAATAAAGGCAGCAAATAATCTGCAGTTTTTGACCACGTATTTCTCGGTCAGGTGATTAAGAACTGTCACCCGACCTTTCTGGAAGCCTGCCTGTTCCATATTAATGATGGATTCCCTCTGCAGTCAGTCTTCAAAAATTTCCATAGGCAGTTTCGCATAGATTGTCCCGATGATACTAAGAAGGCTAATAGGCCGATAATTTGAGCCTTTCTTAAATATAGGCATGACCACTGTCATAAGCCAATCATGTGGTATCATCCCAGTTTGATTTACCCATGAAAAAGGGTTGTCAAAAATGGAACCCAGTAATCCTTGTGGACTTCCAAGAATTCAGAGGGAACTAAATCAAATCCTGGGGCTTTTCTCGATTTCAAATTGTCAATCAGTCTACTAACAGTTTGAAAATCAACAGGTAGCCAAGAGGGGGTGTCCTGAATATTGAAGGGGATGTCATAATCTGAATACTGTGCAAATTTAGATACAAAAAAATGTTCCCATTTAATAGGGGGTATCACCGCAATTCTACCCATCACTTTTTGTTTTGGGACTCCATTTAGGAGTTTCCAAAATGAACATGAGTCTTTTCTTTGAGCTGCTTGATGTAATTTATCCCATTCATCTATTTCATGCTTCCGCTTCTTTTGCTTGATTAACTGCCTGTAGGTCCCTTTAGCTTTAATATATTTATCCCTACTATCCAGAGACATGTGTCTCTTGTATTTCAAATACAAATCGTGGGAAAATTGCTTAGCTTTCCTGCACTCCCTGGCATACCAGGGATGCAGGAATTTGCCCTGGGCCCTCGGTTGGCTAATAAAGAACCCTTTGAAGATCTTAATAACCAACTCATAATTCTGGAGCACTTGACTATCTAACTGCTGTAGAGAATCATTGCCCAACAAGCTGGGCTCCAGGAATGTTTGTCATACACCTCCAAGAGTCTTTGCTAAAGAAGTGGTCCATGTAACCCTAGAATGATAATCCCCAGGAAACTCATCCATTTCTTGGTTTTGGTGTAGCACAGTCTCTACTACTGTATCTCTGTCATAGAAAAAATAGGTTTCTCTGTAGCTTATTTTCAGAATAGAACCTTTTTAGTAGCTAGAGCTGAAATCTGCAGAAGGATTAGGGATATTGCACACCAGGAAGATATGGCTATGATAAATATTTCCCCTCCCCTGAGGCTTTATTCTTTTTTGGCCCCAGAAGATGGCCAGATGGCAAACTATTGGCAGAGTAATCTAGTGCCTCGCATGGGGGTTAAATTTTTGCGCGCTAGACTTAATGCGTTATCCTCCAGGGTGTTGGAGGGTAGACACGCTGGGGTTCCCTTCTGTGATAGGCTGTGCCCTTTCGACTTCCAGCAGGTCGAGACAGTGGCTCATATTTTAATAGACTGCCAATTGTACCAGGATTTAAGTCGGCAGTATTTAGACCCTATTTTGTACAGATTTCCAGGGCGTAATTCACAGGAATTAACAATAATCTTAATGAAAGACCAAGACTCGGAGATAACTGAAGCAGAGCAACATTTCTTGTGAGCTGAATCACCGTTAGAGATCACTTTTTGGATTTTAAGGCTATTTAGATTTGTAATGGCAGATATTGCTATGTGCTGGGATACCGTGGGGATGATTGATGGTAAGTGGCGTATAGATAGATAGATAGATAGATAGATAGATAGATAGACAGACTCTGGATGAGCTTGTTTGTGAGCTCGCTTGTGAGATAACCTTTTGTTCAGGCTGTCTACTTTTGTAAATTCTCTAACTTTGAAAGTAATCGATTTGGTTGTAGTATAATATGTTGTAATTTTATTAAGTATTTTATTTTTATATGGCACACTGTGTTGCCGGAAATTCAGACTTTAAATGTTAAAGTATACGGCTATGTCTTTCAGATACACCATTTATAAAAAAGTATTCATTCATTCATTCATTCATTCATTATATTTTATATTGTAAGCCACCCCAGACTGCCTTTGGCTCTAAGTGCTCTAAAGAAATAAAGAAATAACCCGGATGTAAGCTGGACTGTGTGGGATCCAGAAAACTGACATGGTCCAGATGCCCCTGAAGCTGATGAGTCAGCACCCATTCAGTAACCTTCCCTAAAAAGGGAAGCCAATAGCTGGCGAGGGAGTCAATGTTAAGCAATGACTTCTTGAGCAGAGGTCGCACCACAAACTCCTTGAGGCATCCTGGAACTCTGCCCTCCCTAAGAGAGGCATTAACCACCCTCGCTAGCAACAGCCCCAACATCTCCCTTCTGGCCTTAACCAGCTAGGATGTGCATGAGTCAAGTTCACAAGAGGTAGCTCTAACCGCCCCAATGACATCCTCCTCATCAGCGGCAGTTTCTATTAATGAGTGGCCAGGGTTGACTTAGCCCAGCTATTAACTTGCCTGGCCCTGCACACTGTCCCCCAGTCTCATCTGAGCCACTTCCCATTCTTCCCAGCTGCTACAGAGTGCTGAGGCTGCCGCTTCTCTGTTAGAGTTTGGGTGCATGTGCAGAGAGAGCAGCATGCCTCCTGAGCATGTGCCTGGACTCACACTTCTGCACTCAGCTTAATCTCCGGCTCGCCGCCTCCCTCCTGGCCAGCATGCACAAAGAGAATAAGCCAGGACTCAGGAGGCAGGACTTCAGAGCACAGTGGGGATGCAGAAGGCTGAAGCAGCCTGTCATGTGCTGCCTTCTTCCCTAATCCCACCCCCCGAGGCCACCCCCACAGAACTTAGACCCAGCCTTTCGGGGTGGAGCTAGGTGGCAGGGCCGACCTACCACCACTAAGAGAGCACGTGCCTGGTGCCATCCCGATGCAGCATGGCTCTCTTTCAATGAAGGGGGCTGGGCAAGAGGAGGGGCATGTTAGTCCCCAGGCTGATTTCCATTAGTGGAACTCAGCCAAAAAAGAGCATAGTTGGGCAGTAATTGATGCCACCTGGCACGGGGGGAGGAGCAGGAGTGAGAACCTGCCTGCAGTGGACAAAGTTAGACTCTCTGCAGAGTCATCATGGTGGTAGGAGCAGTGGGTAGAGGCAGACTTATTAAAGCATTTATATAGCACAAGCAATGTACCTGGCGCTATACAAAGTAGTGGAATAGACACAGTCCCTGCCCTAGGGCTTACAATCTGAGAGACTTGATTTGCAAGACAGGCTGGTTGAGGCAAGAGGAGCCTTGGGAGAGGCTGCAGCTGCATATACAGCCATGCACCTTTGGCGTTTTTGGAGAAACTGAGGCCACAACGTGAAGGGGGAGAGAGACAAGAAGATGGTAGGGCACTGGGACAGGGAGGGGCTTAAGGACTTTGTGGAGAGAGAGAGGCATGTATGGACAGGGAGGGGGCTTAGGGCTGTGTGTGGGGAGAGGGGCATGGGGACAGAGAGGGAAATTGGGGCTCTGCATGGGGTATGGGGACAGGGAGGGAGGGGGTTGGGGGCTCTGGGGAGAGAGATATGGGGAGGGGGAGCTTGTGGTTCTGTGGGGGAGAGTGAGGCATGGGGACAGGGAGGAAGGGAGCTTGGGGGTTCTGTGTGTGGGAGCATGAAGCATGGGGACAGGGAGGGAGGGGGTTTGGAGGCTCTACGTGGGGAGTGAAGAATAGGAATGGATGGCGGTCACCTGAAGTCAAGGCTGTCTCTTATACACATCTAGATGTGTATAAGAGACAGGGCCTAATGTTCCACACTTCTGGTGTTAGGGAAGAAAAGCAGGGATGGGAGGGGCTGGTCTGAGATGAGGGATTTAGAATTCAGCACCATCTGTGTGGCTTAGTAGCTAAGCTTTTGATCTACTATACCCTTGGCTAAAGTATTCTGCCCCATGCTGCCTCTTCTAGTCATGTCCTCTTCACTCCCAACTGCAACTGCAGCTGAGGCGGAGATGGGAATGATGAACTGTTTGGGTTCTTTCATGCATACTAAGACTGATGTTTGCACTAAAGCTTTTCCCACAGTTAGGCATTCTCTGGTATGTGAGGGCTGAGCTCACTCTGTAGCATTTCCCAGTCAGGGCATATGTAAGAGTTCTGTGGATTTGATGTATATTGAGTGTCCCAACTTCCCCAGAAGCTTTCCTCATATCCCTGGCATATTCAGGGTTTCTCTCCTGAGCAGATTTTTCTTTTTAAGAACAATTTTTAAAAGTGAATCAAATCACACATACATATAAGGTCCCTTTCTTTAAAACAGACTTGAAGCTTTNGGGCTTGGGGGTTCTGTGGGGGAGAGAGGCATGGGGACCGGGAGGGGGTTTGGAGGCTTTATGTGGGGAGTGAGGAATGGGGATGGATGGAGGTCCTCTAAAGTCAAGATGTCTCAGATGCTTGCATCTTTTGCTGTCCTGATTCTCATGTTCTTGTTATATATACATATGAATAGCTATATTGGCTGTACCTGCACTGGTAGCAAACTATCTAGCAAGTTATCATGCCAAACTTCCAGCTGTGTCCTAGACCTCTTTATGCCATCTATTTAATACAAATTGGGGAAGACTGAAAGTCATGGTCAGAATTTTGTTTGAAAAATAATTTGCTCAATGTTTACTCTGTTCAGGTAGAAAATAAAAGAGAAGAACGTGCATTAAAAAAAAAGGCAAAGTTCAAGTCTTCTCAAATCTTCTCTTCCCTCGGGCACTGGCAGCACAGCTGCAGTCTGTCTACTCGTGAATGACAGCTCCACTCCCAGCTGGGGGTTTTCCCAGGCAACACCATAGAGCTGCAGGTGGCAGACTAGAGTGGCAGCCGATTTGCCCACAGCTCTATGGTGTGGGGGAGGAAGGCCATGTGGGTTGATTATGGACTGTGGCAGCTGCCAGGTTTGTATAAATCGAGCTTAGGGTCTGGCTGCTCCTGGAGCAGGTCCGGAGGTGGCCACCCCCAGGTCCGTCTAAAGACACCTAATGTGATATCAGCCAAGTCAGCTCTTTGAAGGAAGTGTGTACACAAATGCTGTGTACAAGGTGGCCAATTCCAAATGTTCCAGAATCACGAGTTGGACCCCCAAAATCACAAAATTAATTAAAAATTATATATATATTAAAAATGGATTTGTTTTCCATGGGCTTTTGGAGCCTGAAGTCACATAGATCTGTCACCTGTCCTCCTTATATCTGCTCTCCTACCCTGAATTCAGATTTTTAGTTCTTGAGGGTAGGTAATGGATCCAGGAAATGGAAAAGGGCCAAAACTTGCCATGGCCACATTTAGCCCCCGGCCTAATGTTCCACACTTCTGGTGTTAGGGAAGAAAAGCAGGGATGGGAGGGGCTGGTCTGAGATGAGGGATTTAGAATTCAGCACCATCTGTGTGGCTTAGTAGCTAAGCTTTTGATCTACTATACCCTTGGCTAAAGTATTCTGCCCCATGCTGCCTCTTCTAGTCATGTCCTCTTCACTCCCAACTGCAACTGCAGCTGAGGCGGAGATGGGAATGATGAACTGTTTGGGTTCTTTCATGCATACTAAGACTGATGTTTGCACTAAAGCTTTTCCCACAGTTAGGCATTCTCTGGTATGTGAGGGCTGAGCTCACTCTGTAGCATTTCCCAGTCAGGGCATATGTAAGAGTTCTGTGGATTTGATGTATATTGAGTGTCCCAACTTCCCCAGAAGCTTTCCTCATATCCCTGGCATATTCAGGGTTTCTCTCCTGAGCAGATTTTTCTTTTTAAGAACAATTTTTAAAAGTGAATCAAATCACACATACATATAAGGTCCCTTTCTTTAAAACAGACTTGAAGCTTTCAGCTGCCATTTTTTCCCCTAGCCCCTGATCTACAGGAGCAAACGCTGGTTTCCCTTTTTTTTTTTTTTTTTTTCACACAGCTTTGCGTTTTGTTCACTATTGCATGCCAACACCATTGTGTAGTTTTTGTTCTACATACACTGGGATTTTTTCCATTAATTGAGCTCAGTCCCAAATCCCGTGTGCTGTGCAAACAGCACACATGCATGTTGCGTGCAAGCTGCATATGAGTCATGTATGCATCCATGTAGGCAGGACTATGGCCCATGCACAAGCTGCATGCAAGCCACATGTAAGCCACACACAAATGCATAAGCTGCACATGCAGCCTTGCAGGGGGTTGGGATTGAGCCCCCTTTGTGCTCTATTCCAATGATCATGTAAGTGTGAAATTTTAATGTCAGTCCCACACCCTGTCAACCTCGCCCGTTTCCCAATAACTTAAAATCCATCAGCTACCACTCCTAGGAACACGCAGGATGCCTATTTCCCTTCTTGGATAGAGTCCAAAGTCCCACATAGAAAGTCTTGGGTATAGTCTGAAGTTCCACACATAATGAGGCAGTCTCTCCCTCCCATTAGACAATGTGGACACCCTGTCTAGGCTGGAGACCTTGTGGGGGCAGTTCTTGAACCTATCAGTTCTGCCCAAGAAGCCCAACCCAGCCCACAGAAAGCCTGCTCCTTGCCATTCAGGAATGCCCTCTGCTCTGAATGGGCACACTAGGGCTTTCAGTGCAGACACTAGGGCTCGTAAGACAGACTGAGGCTGTTTTTATGAGTGTCGCCTTGCTCACGCCTGTAATCATGCAGTACGTAAAAGTGCCGCGGACAGCGCTTAGATGCGCCGTGGATGCGCTGTATTTTTGATCACACATTCTTTAAGACCGCAAATTAAATACTTCAGTATCGAGGTATTTAATTTGCAGTCCTAAAGAATAAGCGACCAGAAATACGGCGTGTCAACGGTACATCTAAACATTGCCCATGGCACTTCTGCATGCCGTATAATTACAGGTGCGAGCCGGCAGCACTTGTATAAAAGCAGCCTGAGACAGGACTCCTGTTCTCTGTCAGTTAGCTGATTGGTGGGAAGCAGGATCATCTGCCAAGCTCTAGTATAATGATGGGGAAAGGAATTTATATTACATTTGTTCCAGTCACCTATATATCACTACTGAATGCTTTTGATCCAATCATTCATATAACTATTGAATAAATATTGAAACATGGCTGTATGTCTAGTATGATGAACTATAGCTTAAATATTTTCATTATCATTCATTACATTATCATTATTAACTTTAGGAGTTACATATGCATGGGACTATGGGGAGGCACAGAGGCCGACTATAGGGAAGCACGAGAGTGGAAGCACACACCCCACCCAGATTCCGGACGGAGCTGAGCATTCCCCTGAATGCTGAGCATGATTCGCCTGGTTACTGGCATTGGGAGTCTGCAGGGAGCCCTCCCCACCATAAGGGGTGGCTTCTGTTTTCTAATGCATCCTCCAACCCTGCAGCCANGTGGGTTGATTATGGACTGTGGCAGCTGCCAGGTTTGTATAAATCGAGCTTAGGGTCTGGCTGCTCCTGGAGCAGGTCCGGAGGTGGCCACCCCCAGGTCCGTCTAAAGACACCTAATGTGATATCAGCCAAGTCAGCTCTTTGAAGGAAGTGTGTACACAAATGCTGTGTACAAGGTGGCCAATTCCAAATGTTCCAGAATCACGAGTTGGACCCCCAAAATCACAAAATTAATTAAAAATTATATATATATTAAAAATGGATTTGTTTTCCATGGGCTTTTGGAGCCTGAAGTCACATAGATCTGTCACCTGTCCTCCTTATATCTGCTCTCCTACCCTGAATTCAGATTTTTAGTTCTTGAGGGTAGGTAATGGATCCAGGAAATGGAAAAGGGCCAAAACTTGCCATGGCCACATTTAGCCCCCGGGCCTAATGTTCCACACTTCTGGTGTTAGGGAAGAAAAGCAGGGATGGGAGGGGCTGGTCTGAGATGAGGGATTTAGAATTCAGCACCATCTGTGTGGCTTAGTAGCTAAGCTTTTGATCTACTATACCCTTGGCTAAAGTATTCTGCCCCATGCTGCCTCTTCTAGTCATGTCCTCTTCACTCCCAACTGCAACTGCAGCTGAGGCGGAGATGGGAATGATGAACTGTTTGGGTTCTTTCATGCATACTAAGACTGATGTTTGCACTAAAGCTTTTCCCACAGTTAGGCATTCTCTGGTATGTGAGGGCTGAGCTCACTCTGTAGCATTTCCCAGTCAGGGCATATGTAAGAGTTCTGTGGATTTGATGTATATTGAGTGTCCCAACTTCCCCAGAAGCTTTCCTCATATCCCTGGCATATTCAGGGTTTCTCTCCTGAGCAGATTTTTCTTTTTAAGAACAATTTTTAAAAGTGAATCAAATCACACATACATATAAGGTCCCTTTCTTTAAAACAGACTTGAAGCTTTGAGCTGCCAATTTTTCCCCTAGCCCCTGATCTACAGGAGCAAACGCTGGTTTCCCTTTTTTTTTTTTTTTTTTCACACAGCTTTGCGTTTTGTTCACTATTGCATGCCAACACCATTGTGTAGTTTTTGTTCTACATACACTGGGATTTTTTCCATTAATTGAGCTCAGTCCCAAATCCCGTGTGCTGTGCAAACAGCACACATGCATGTTGCGTGCAAGCTGCATATGAGTCATGTATGCATCCATGTAGGCAGGACTATGGCCCATGCACAAGCTGCATGCAAGCCACATGTAAGCCACACACAAATGCATAAGCTGCACATGCAGCCTTGCAGGGGGTTGGGATTGAGCCCCCTTTGTGCTCTATTCCAATGATCATGTAAGTGTGAAATTTTAATGTCAGTCCCACACCCTGTCAACCTCGCCCGTTTCCCAATAACTTAAAATCCATCAGCTACCACTCCTAGGAACACGCAGGATGCCTATTTCCCTTCTTGGATAGAGTCCAAAGTCCCACATAGAAAGTCTTGGGTATAGTCTGAAGTTCCACACATAATGAAGCAGTCTCTCCCTCCCATTAGACAATGTGGACACCCTGTCTAGGCTGGAGACCTTGTGGGGGCAGTTCTTGAACCTATCAGTTCTGCCCAAGAAGCCCAACCCAGCCCACAGAAAGCCTGCTCCTTGCCATTCAGGAATGCCCTCTGCTCTGAATGGGCACACTAGGGCTTTCAGTGCAGACACTAGGGCTCGTAAGACAGACTGAGGCTGTTTTTATGAGTGTCGCCTTGCTCACGCCTGTAATCATGCAGTACGTAAAAGTGCCGCGGACAGCGCTTAGATGCGCCGTGGATGCGCTGTATTTTTGATCACACATTCTTTAAGACCGCAAATTAAATACTTCAGTATCGAGGTATTTAATTTGCAGTCCTAAAGAATAAGCGACCAGAAATACGGCGTGTCAACGGTACATCTAAACATTGCCCATGGCACTTCTGCATGCCGTATAATTACAGGTGCGAGCCGGCAGCACTTGTATAAAAGCAGCCTGAGACAGGACTCCTGTTCTCTGTCAGTTAGCTGATTGGTGGGAAGCAGGATCATCTGCCAAGCTCTAGTATAATGATGGGGAAAGGAATTTATATTACATTTGTTCCAGTCACCTATATATCACTACTGAATGCTTTTGATCCAATCATTCATATAACTATTGAATAAATATTGAAACATGGCTGTATGTCTAGTATGATGAACTATAGCTTAAATATTTTCATTATCATTCATTACATTATCATTATTAACTTTAGGAGTTACATATGCATGGGACTATGGGGAGGCACAGAGGCCGACTATAGGAAAGCACGAGAGTGGAAGCACACACCCCACCCAGATTCCGGAAGGAGCTGAGCATTCCCCTGAATGCTGAGCATGATTCGCCTGGTTACTGGCATTGGGAGTCTGCAGGGAGCCCTCCCCACCATAAGGGGTGGCTTCTGTTTTCTAATGCATCCTCCAACCCTGCAGCCAGACTCAGCCCAGCCAAACCCAGCCTGGAGCAGTGGGTGCCTGGTAAGCAAGTTGTCCTCCCACCCCTTGGCCAGCGCTTCTCTCATCCAGCCACATCCCTGTCTCCTAACCTCTGGCCTACCCCATCCTACCACTAAACCTTAACCAGAGATCCCCCACCTCACCCCTAAACCCTGGCTAGTCCCTATCCCCCTACATCCTGCCCAGTTCTTACCTCCTGGCCAGAGCCCTGGCCCATTCTTACCCCCTGGCCAGAGCCGCCCACCAGTCCCACTCCTATCCCTTGCACCCTGCCCCCCGTCCCATCCCTACTCCCTTCACCAAGGGTGGGGAATATTTTTCCCCCCAGGGGACATTTTGAAAATTAGTGCATACTCTGACAGCTGCATAGAAACTGGGTTGGGGGTGCTTAAGGGGTGCATTTAGGAATTTGGCCATATCATAGATGTGTGCCCTAGATCTGTTCCCTATCCTTGTGCACATGCCCTCATCTCCACTCTCATCTTGAGCTCAGTTTTTCAGTGTTTGGAGTTACTAAAAAAACTGGGTCCAGGGGCCAGATCCAGGAACTGGAAAAGCACCACATAGAAACTTGCCAGGGGCCACATTTGGACCCCGGGCCTGAGGTTCCCCGCCCCTGCGCCCACTTGCCAGTGCCCCCAGTGTCATGGGGGGATGGGAAGGGAGCAATGGAGGGGCAGGAAAGAGGGGAACCCACACCCCTCACAACACCCAGACAGAACACTTATATCAGACGACAGAGGCAACTATAGTCTATACTGGTCTCTAGCTCGGTAAAGCTAGGGTCCCACAGGGTGTAGGGTGGGCTTTCCCTCTGTACTAGAAGGCAACCCTTGTCATCATTGGGACATAGCAAGATGTAGCCTTTTGCCTCAACGAACCTAGACTTACGAACAGATAGGGAAGCCACACACTCGAGGAAATTCTCAAGGCCCCGGACAGCGTGCAGTTCAACGTGGAGGGCCATGGGGGGGGNACTTGCAGGAAGGAATCAGGTGGGGGTAGGGATCAAGGAAAAGGTAACCCACACCACAGGAAAACAAACTCTTGTAGTCAGGAAACAAACAAGACACCACAAGACACTACTCACAATCCAATCTCACACTCTCACGATGGGAGGGGGTGGGGGGAAACACCAGGATCAAACTCTCCGAATTCCCACAGGTATACTGACAGGATCACCAAGGCTCAAGGGGGCCAGTCTCTCACGAATGATTACCGGCGGGGGAGTCAAGCCCCACCGGTGTCTTATATAGCGATGCCCAGCTGTGGGCTATTATGCTCTGGGTGGGGCCTCCTTCCCCCACTACTGATCCTAACGCTGCTCTGAGGCCAGAGTGGGCGGACCCAGGAACGCGCTCCAGCGTGAGGTGACCCTGCCCCTCCCTCCAGTCCCCCAGCGCTGCGCCTCCCACTCTCACTGAGCCTCTGAGGCCGGGCCGCTGCCAGGCAACCAGGCTCACCGCGCCGGAGCCCAGGTAGGGGGAAGCCGTGCGCTGACAGCCAGATCCATTCCAACCCCCTCTCATGCTAGTGGTCCCCCCTGGATTCCCCCCTAACTCCATCCCTTTGCCAGTGCCTCCTCAGATGCCTTCCCTAGCAGTTCCATTCCTACACCCTTGCCAGTGCCCCCAGACACCTTTCCAGACCCATTTGTACCCCTACCCCTTGCCAGTGTCCCCCCCGACTCATTCTTGTCCAGACCCCTTCAAGTCCCATTCCTACCTCCACCCTTCATCAATGCTTCTAAACCCTTTCCCATTTCCATCCCTACCCCCACCTCGATGCTAGTGCCCCCATGGTCGCTACCCCCTTGCATTCCGGACTCTGCTCACCCAACTTTGTCTCCCCTATACCCATGGTCATCCCCCTGCCTCAACTCTGTTCCACCTATACCCCTCTGGTCACCCCCTCTGGAAAACTGTATGGTGTGTACATATGTATAAACATGGACCATGTGTGAGCCATCAAAACCCAATCAAACAATAGGACTGCTTGTGAAAAGTTCGCTCCAACTCGCCCCCTGCCAAGGGGTCGATAGCGACTCCTCTGCACACGCATACACAAACAGTTTTCAAAACTGTAGCCAGTTTGTTTATTCTTCTCTGCAATGCTCCCCTTGCCACAGGACTCCACCCAGAGTTCCCTCCAGGCTTTGGATTCAGGCTTCTTTACTAGGGGGTGTGCATTTCATTTTCATTATTACAATAACAAAACATTACAAAAATATCAACAATTTTCATTATTTTCGTTATTATCCCTATGCAGCAGCAGTAGGGGTGTGCAGAGAAAAAAAATTGTTTGGGGCTGGGGCCATTGCTGCAAGTTGACAAGACACCCTCACGCACTCTGGGGTACCTCCAATGACAAAGTGTGCCTGCCTGCTGCCCAGCCATGCCTGCCTGCTACTCCATCTCTGATACTGGTGACCACCTCCTCCTGATTCTGCTTCTGCCTACCAGTCTCTCTCTCTCCAATGCAAGTTGACACCCCCCCCCCACAATCTGGGGTGTCATTGCTGTCCCCCCAGTGCCATCGCTGCAAGTTGGCAGACATCCCCACGTACTCTAGGGTGCCTGCAATTACAAAGTGCCAAACTCCTGCCCAGCTGTGCCTGCTGCTATATCTGTGCCACCGGTGCCCGCCTCCTCCTGATTCTGCTTCCAGGCAGTCTCTCTCACTGTGATGTCCTCTCCCCTGGAGGGCCTCTCTTCATGCTGGCACCCCGATGCACTCAGGGGTGCCAATGCTGTCCCTGCTGGGGTCATTTCTGCAAGCTGACAGACACCCCCCACGCACTCTAGATTGCCAAAGGACAATGCAACTGCCAGTAGTGCCACCAGCCCCTCCTCCACATGCCAACACTGCCTAGCCTAACTGCCTCCTGGAGCACCTGCCTGAGTGTCCGTCTGTGCGTGTCTCATGTCTCCAGCTGCCCGGGCAGTCTCTTCAGGTTGAAACCCCTGCTATACTTTGGGGTGTTATGTCAGTCCTGTGCCCGCCTGCTGCATACCAATCTCTCGTTGATATTTCTGGCACCCTAGAGCACTCGCTGTAAGTTTAGGGAACGGGAAAATGTCAGGGAGTCAAAGCCCAACCTCTGTTTTGAAAGGCAGGGAAGCCCTGAACTCCCTGTAGTGTTTCCCCATTGAAGCCAATGTAAAATGGAAATAAATAACTAAAAGGGAAAAGAATAACGGGGAAAAAATAACAAAAAAGCACAATTTTAATAATGAAAACTAAACAAAAACAATATTTTTTCTCTACACATCCCTAAACTTTCCAATCTTTTATCAAAAACATAAACCCTGGGGTCCAGGGATCTTTTCCCTGGTCCTTTCCCTCAACCTGGTAGCACTTCTTTCTAGAAGCCCTCTTTCTATACTTCCCTTATGGTTTCTCGCAAGCAGCTGAGGCTTTTTTTATTCTCCCCAGTGGGTCAGCTGACCTCCCCAGACCCAGCTGACCATCATCATCTCCATTCACTACAACAGTGAGGTTTAGCTGGCCAGGATCAGGGGAGCTGAGCCCATTAACCCTTGCAGAGCCAGCACACTCACCTACACTGCTGCACAAAGTAACTTTAAAATCCTACATTCCTGATCCCATTCCAGGAGCATGGTTCAAAAGCCACTGACTCCAAGGGACTTGAATCATGCTCTTAGCTCTAGATAGTTTATTTTGGATAGGATCATGAGAAAGAAATTGCCAGAACATCATGGGCTTTGAACCAGCATCACCTGTGTATTAAGGCTGCAGCTTGTTCCACTTTATTACTACAGATCTTGGACTACCTGGCTATGTTTCCAGGTAAGGTGCTGGAACTGACTCTTCACAGAAGTGTTTGCTTGTCTGATAGGCCATTGTGTCTGAATAAAAGACTGCCCAACATCTCGGCTATGATCCTAGTGCTGTCCCAGCAAATAGAACATCAGCTGTTTAAAAGGACATTCTTCCAATTGGTTGCCAGAATCAAAGACATCACTTTGACTACATAGAAATTCCACAACTGGTGCAAAGCAGTCTCAGGCAATGGGGACCCATCTCCTAGTCATGACAACTGTTGCTGCAGCTGCTCCCTTCGCCTCAATATGGATAAACCAGTCATCCCTACCCCTAAGGACAGCCCTGGCCAAAACCATCAACGCAAAGTTTACCTCAAAATGTTTCTGCAAGTGGCATAGTAATGAGCCTGCCATTACGGAAATAATCTGTGATCTGTAATTTTGTCAGCTCTTGACAAATTTATGAAAGCTTTTTTGAAATAAATAATTCATTTCAAAAACAACTAGGAAAAAAAACATTGCTTTGGTAGCAGTCACTAGTTCCGTTTGAGAAACCCACAGAATTTTTTTTGCCACTGATCATGGCTGAGGACAAATGTTTGACTGTGAGCCATTTATTTACTCTTGCAGATGACTATGGGATGTTGATGTATTTCAACCATATTTCTCTAAGATTCCTTGGACAATCACCAATACTTTGAGGTTCATGTTCATTCCTTACCACAAATTCTGTCCCTGTCATTAACTGAGTATTTAAAACCAAGTGTATCGCAAATAAGGATTTATGACCTATTTGCCATGTTGCATTTAGCCTGTTGCATTTTAAAGAAAAGACACCAGGAATATCAACAGATGTTCATGCTAATTGAACTGCTTTCCTGGTGGTGGTTTCATTTAAATCAGTCCTACTTTTCTCTTTGTACATATACAAAAAAGAATCCTTTCTCTCTGTGTTATAATTCCTTCTGAACACAATACAGGCTTGCAGCCTAAAACTTGATGAAAATGCTTGGCTGGTATCTCAATTTTTGCCTTGCTGATTCCTAGAACTGACTCTAGGAAGGGGAAGAGGGTGGTTGCCATGTTGATCCCAGACATAAGAGATGGATACAAAGTAGTTCAGGTGATGTCTTTTATTTTGCCAACTGTAGTTGGTCAGATTAAGCAAGTTTTCAGTCCATATGGGGCCCTTCCTCAGAAATGTAACAATTCAGAACATGCGCATGAAAGAAGGGAGACAAATTTCAGTCAAAGTTGGATAGGATGATTGTTGACATTCCTTCCAACACTAGACTGTGCTTTTATGTCAGCTCAGGAAAGTTGTAGTGTGCAAACACTGCACTATGACAGGAGCAGTCAGAATTACAATTATATGTATGTCCTGCATTGTTCGCTATGCGGTACCTTTTTGCATACTTATGTTAAATAAAGTGAGCGCTGCTCCTCAGAATAAAACATACTACCACCATAAAAAAAGCTTTGAAGAGGTACAAAAGCCAATTGTAAGGATGTAGATGGTGTAAGGGGGCTCAATTTGAGCCCAGGCCTCAGGCTTGAGGTGGGAGGGGTGGGGCTTTGCAAGTGGTATGAGTATCACTCGGAAATTTTCAGAATGGGTGAGGTTGGAGTACTGGCCCTGCCCTCTCCCCAGCCCACTCTGAAATTTTCCTAGCAGTGCAAATTTCCTTGTGTGTTGCAGCAGTTTGAAGCTTTTTCTGAGTAGCAGCAGCCAGAAATCACCCCACCAAGGTAAGGCCCCCTGCACCCTAGAGATGCTACTGCCTTGCGCGGGGGGTGGGGATGGTCATTGGGACAAGAGCACAGGCCCACCACTGCCTTGCCATATCACTGGCCAATAGTGTAGAGCTAGTTACAATGAGACACATTCTGGGTGCAGCTACATGAGCTGTGAGGGCCCGATCCCTGTATGGCCCTGTGGCATCAAAATGTGGCTGATACATTGCAGGGCCAGCATGGGGAACCAGACACACAGTCACAGGGAAGCTGGTCCAGCCAGCTGCTGCCGCCACAACCATGGCAGGCTTCAGTGCCAGCTGCACAAGCGAGCGCCTGGCCCTGCCCTGCCTTCCTCCACTGACGCAACCAAAATCCTGCCCCCAGCCGCGACATGGCCACGGGTGACAGCACCTGCTGTTCAAGGCCCATCAGCAGTGCTCCCTGCATGATGGGGCAAGCAAGGACGTATCTCATAGCAGCCAGCTGTTTGCCCCACCCCAGGGTGCGGGGGACATCTGGCAGGCACCAAGCCCCCAAGCCACTGCATTGCATTGGCCAGCTGCCCAGGGAGAGAGAAGGCTACCCAAGGCATAATAGCCTCCCCTGCCTGCCTCATGTGGCTGCACCTATTGTCACCAACAAGCAAGTGACAAAGTACTAGGGATGATCCACCAGAGGACATTTTGCTTTGGTTCCATTTTTGGTTTTGATCCCGTAATTTCTGGATTTAAATATGGATCTGTATTATGGATCCATATTCAAAACTGTAAAATATATTTATTTATTTTCAGAAACAATTGTGCATGTGCAAAATGGCCACCAGACCATTTTGCTCATTCACACCCTTTTTAAAATGGCGGTGGCAGCATTGTGCCATTTTGGAAAAGGACAGCCGGTCTGCACATGCACAAAATGGCTGCTGCGCATGCACAGACTGGCTGCCCTTTTCCAAAATGGCAGCAATGGCAGCCATTTTGCACATGTATTTATTTATATTTATTTATTTAATTCCATGTATATGCCACCCCCTATGCCTATGGCATCTCGGGGCGGCTTCCAACATAAAATAAACAATATCAAAATCCACACATATTTAAAACAATTTTAAAATACCCCCATACAAAAATTTAGCTCACCCTCCCCTCCCCACCTCCGAAGGCCTGGGAGAACAGCTATGTGCTGCAGGCCCGACGGAAGGCCAGCAGATTCGGGGCCAGTCGTGCTTCCTCTGGGAGGGAGTTCTACAGCCGGGACCCAGCCACCGAGAACACCCTCTCCATTGTAGCCCCCCGCTTTACGCGGGGGACCTCCAAGAAGGTGCCCCCGGTGGACCGGAGAGTCCATCCTGAGTCATGGAGGGTGAGGCGGTCCCTGAGGTATCCAGGTCCAAGACTATACAGGGCCTTATAGATCAATGTACAGCTATTTTTCTTTAAAAAGAATTAAACCGAACCATAATGGGCATGTTGCCCACTGTTGCAGTTCAGTACAGATTGATTCACATTACAAGTCATTATGGAACAAATCTTAATCCAAATAACCACCCCTACAAAATAGTGTATGGAAATAATCATGGAAATAATAGATGGAAGTAATCTTAGTAACTTTATAAAACAGTCCACATTCTGTCATGGCAATCTGAGTCAAATGCATTTTTGAAGTTGAAAAAACAGTTTTAAACCTTCTTCTCAACACTATATATTTTCCACCACAATTGGCTTGTCAGCTCCTGAAGGAGACACTGTAACCAACCTTCTGTCAGGGTATGTCTCCCCATCACCCCGTGGTCTGGCAACTCTCTGAAACTACTCCCTCTTCCACACAAGGGTCACCTTTCCTCAGAGCCAACTCTGTAAGCTCCTCTTCCTCAGGGGGATTATTTGCCACTCCCCTCAGAACCAACAGTCTTTCTCCTACTGCCACTCACTAACTTCCACTAATCATCATCAGCCCCCACCCCTTATGAACTCCACAGTGATGAGGAAAGTAGTTTCATTCAAGTCTCCAACCAATAACAATGTAACATCAAAACTATTTGCAGCAGAGGTGGGGAAGCTTTTCCCTCCCAGGGGCCACACTGAAAATTACTACAAGCTCCGAGGGCCACACAGAAGTTGGGGGCAGGAGCGCTTAAGGGATGTGCTCAGGAAGAAAGACTATTATTATTATTATTATTTTTTTATTATTATTAACAAACATTTATATAGCTCCAGCAGTGTACCTGGCACTTTACAAAGTAATAAAATAGTCACTGTCCCTGCCCCTAGGGCTTACAATCTGAGAGACAGGAGCAGGGGGAGAGACATAGGAAGGGGAACAGAGGGAGAGACAAGGGGTCTAACATTCATGAAGATGCGAGGTCTCAAGTACACGTACTTGGCTTGGTTACGATGTGAATGACAACAGGTAGGTCCATGTGGCAAGGATAAGGGTAAACGGACCGTAGGTATAGGAATAGTGGCTCAGCAGGATAAAGAGTCAGACAGAGCAGAGCAAAAGAGGTGAGTTTTAAGGAGAGATTTGAAGGTATGAAGGGAGGGGGCAAGGCGGATGTGGACAGGGAGGGAGTTCCAGGCATGGGGGGCAGCAAGTGAGAAGGGACGAAGGCGCTTAGGGGAGCAGGGAAGGCGTGGAAGGGTGAGAGAAGGGACAGAGGAGGAGCGAAGTGCACGGGCTGGAGTATGGAGGGCGATAAGTGCAGAGAGGTAGGGGGGAGCAAGGTTGTGAAGAGCTTTATAGGTGAAGACTAGGAGCTTGTGCAGGATTCGTTCAGGAAGGGGAAGCCAGTGAAGCGAAGAGAGGAGGGGCTGCACATGGTCGAAGCGACTGGCGAGGTAGATGACCCTGGCAGCAGAGTTTTGGACAGAGATGAGGGGAGAAAGGTGAGACCGGGGAAGGCCAGTGAGAAGGAGGTTACAGTAATCGAGGCGAGAGATGACCAGAGCATGAACAAGAGTTTTGGCAGACGAGACAGAGAGAAAAGGGCGAATCTTAGCAATGTTATGGAGGGAGAAGCGACAGGATTTAGCAACAGAGTCAATGTAGGGTTTAAAATAAAGGGGTCAAAGATGAAGCCTAGGCTATGGCTTCATCATGAATAGATCATGAATCTGTGCCATTAATGTGTCTCCTATGCTTGTGTGCATACCTCATCTCTACTTACTGAGCTTAGTCTTGGAGTGCTTGGGGGTAGGAACTGGAAAGGGGCCAAATAAAAACTGCATTTGGTCCCTGGACCTAAGGCTTCCCACTCTTGATTTACATTGGTTATACATAGCTTGCAAATTCCAATTCAAATAAAAGAAAACTATATACAGAACTCTGTCAGTTACTGAAATCAGTTCCCTATCCAACAGGAATCTTTACTTCTCTCCAGATGTCGTTGCATAAGATATGAAGCTGCCTGATCAAACTATTGCATACTGCTATGATCCACTCTGTTGATATCATTCATTCCTGGACTTTTATTTTTCTTCATTAGTCTCCTAATTGCTCTTTTGACCTCTTCCAATAGAATGTCATTCTTGCCATCCTCCAGTTCTTTGAATATTTCTTCATCTTTCAGTCTATATCATCTGCATATAGACTCCTCAAATATATTCTTCATCTCTTTAACATATTCTTCTTTTCTGCACCTCAGTATGGCATGACGGGCAATGGGCTGTTCTGAAGACATATGATGTAGACAAAGTGCTAACCCTCTTGAGGGAGTATCTATGATGAGACAAGATCAGCAGCCCCTGTCAATGGAGAGATAAGTGACTGGTTTAAGATGACAGTTCGTAGTAGACTGGGTGATCCAATATCTCCTGGTATCTTCTTGGTTTACCTTGAGAGTCTGACGGGGGAAATCACAATGGCTGAATGTTTGGGGTAAAGGTACATTGCAAAGAGGTAAACAGGCAAAAGTGAATTGATGCTGATAAGTTGGACATGGGACTGCAGAGCCAGGTCATAACCCTTTCTAAGAAAAGCAATTAGTTTTGCATATAAATGTGGAAAAACCCCAGAACAATGGTTCTTTTTGTGAGAAAGGTAGAGAACAACATAGACATTCAAATTAGGAAGAGAGGAGACAATGAGGACACTAGACAGTTTTGCTGACCTGAGAAATTTCATCAGGCAGATAATTATTGTCTTAAAGAGTGTGGCAAGCTCAGCTGCCCATCTGCCTTACAGGATCAGTTTCAGTGAATTCCCAGACTACGTGTCCTCACCACCAGTTAGAGTTTATTGTCCACTTCCACTTATCTTAAACAGCACAGACAGGTTCATATTACTGGGCAACGCCTTCAGTGTGCTCCAAAACCTTGCACCAGTTCCCCACTTGCAGCCTACTGGGGATTCAGAACCCTGGTTAGCTCCTTGCAGAACTCCCAGACCAGGCGCTTCTGGCTTCTTTCTGGAGTTATATGGGAAGGGTGGGGATTAGTGCCTATGAGAATGTACTAAACACCTTTTATTATGCAAGAACACTCGCGCATAACTCAGTCCCTCAACTGTAGCCTTTTCAAAAACATGTGTTCTCATGTGATAAAAGGGGATTAGTGCATTCTCACAGGCACTAATCCCCACAATTACAGAGCCGTAATCACGACTGCACAAGTTCCTCCCTCCCATGTAATGTCGGAAATCAGCCACAGACTGCCTGGGCTATAGACTATGCAGCATTTATTGTGAAAAAAGGGGTGGTGCCAAGGCACAAAGAAGCTCCACTTAAGGGGAAAGTGCCTGCCCCATTACAAGGAGATTAAACAGGAGGATAAAGTTGGCATATGCATCTTTGGGTGATCTGAAGACAACATGGGGTGGTATTGGACTCTCTCTAGACACAAAAACTAGGCTGCTGAAGACATGTGTGTTTTCAATCATGCTATATGTGATGGTGATCTGGACCCTGAGGACTGGTGGTCTCTGAAATGAAATGTTATAGACGGTTGCTTGTGGGAAGCTGGCAGAATGATGGTAGAAATAGGACTGAAGTGAATAAAAGGGGTACTGGCCAGTTTTCCTGGCCTGAGGATTGTATTGAAAGGGAGGAAACAGGAAAATGAGACAAATGTGATTGCCGATATTATGCAATTGGTGAAAGTCTCAAAGAGATAAAAAAAGGGTCAAGAAAGGAAAGAGTTAAAATAGGAATATTCTGCCACCTCTTGCTTTTGGAATGTGCACATCCTGATGGTTATTATCTAGTTGTAATTCTTACAGGATTGCAATATCCTTCTGACACCAGTTACAAGTACAGTTTTTCTCAAAGAATTGGGGTTATGTTTCTAGGCCAAAAAATATAAATAAATAAAAATGTCCTTTTGCACTTTGTTGCTTATTTAATTGTTTAACAGACTTTTACTGCATGTATGATTCATTTTTCATTATGCTTTAATTATGCATACAATACTAGGGTATGTGATTTAAAAATATTTTTCAAAAAAGGGAATGATAAAGGTACTATTAGCCTAAATGAATTAAGGTTAATTGACAGTGTTGCAATGTGAAATAGTAGATTTTGAATTTAATCATTGAATTTTGTGACATCTCTTGGAAATGTACTATCATGCAACGAAAAATGTACAAATTGTGAACTACTGCCTGTCTGCTATTTTGAAGGTGTAATTTCCTTGCTTTAATATATACCAGGAATGATGTTGGTGAATCAACATGATTACTGAATTACAGAAGAAGTCATCATTTTACTCTATTTCAAACAATTTTATCTTCTTTTCTTTATTTAGCAAATTGTCTCTCGAGAGCAACAAGACTAAACATGTTATATTTCCCTAAACATTCCTAAAATTCCTCCGGCGGTGACTTGCAATTGAGTGTATTACACTTTGTTATTTATTCACTGATGTTAAAAGAATTTTAGAGCTGCGTGTGTGGCTCTATAGTGAAGCCTGGTTGTACTCTCCTTTAAAACCATACAAATTCTACTAATTATAAAATTGAAACAATTTATCTTATTACTGTGAAATCATGTGTGGATGATTGCTTGTGTGAAGGGTAGAACCTGTCCACATTTCAGAGAGATTGGTTGAGAAATGGCTGAGTTATTAGAGTTTAGAAACTGGAGGCAGAAGTGTTTTGTTTTTGTTTTTTAACTGTTTGTGACTTTTTTTATGTAGAGAAGGTAGGTTTCAGTTATCTGTTTGGAGGTGTAGAGGTGTCAGAAAAATCAAGTGTTCTTTCTAGTTATTTCCAGAGTTTGGATTTTAAAAAATTGTGGTGTATTTTCTAAATTATGAGGTTTGGAAGTTCCCACGTTATCCTATGGAGAGAGTGAAATAGCAAAATGATGTTATGCATGTGTGGAATGCTGGCGCAGGTTTTGGAGGTGGGCTAGTTTCTCCATCGAGGAGTGCCCAAAGGAAATTTTTCACGATAGGATACCTGAGGGAGCCGCCAGTCCCCCGGTGGAGCTTAGAAAAAGCTTGATGAAGCAGGGAGGGTGTTTTCCAAAGTCCCGAAATGTCTTGAAAAATCCCAGAGAGTCCTGGAAAGTCCCAGAAAATAATGGACATTCATGGAAAAATCCAGAAAATGTCAGATGATGATGAAAAGCACCAGAAATTAACCAAACATTCTGGAAATGTATGGAAGTCAACTGAACAAGTTGAGAGAAGGATGGAACATAAGCCACACAAGTGGCTTTTGGGGGCGGGTTAGCGCAGCGACAGAGATAACAGGCAGATAGAAAAGACTCAGGATGTTACTTACTGCACATGATTTGCCTCCAGGAATGAATCTGGAAGGTAAAAGCATGTGTTGGGTTTGTAAAGTGGGAGCGCCCCCTTGTGCATTTTTGCCGATGACCCTGTGGGGGATTTCAGAGTCAGGAAATCCAGCTCTACAATCCCCTGAAGGATCACTGGCAAAAATGCATGGGGGTGGAGGCAAAATTGTCCACATTACAAATGCCGCACATGCTTTGCCTTCTGGATTTTTTCCTGGAGGCAAATCATGTACAGTAAGTAATGTGGGAAAGCACCCTCAGTGGTGCGTTTGGGAACTGAAGTGATCATGGGGAAGGGGGCAGCTTAGCCATGGCCATGGAAGGCAGAGGAAGCGCTCATCCAGAGTGTAGGATTATTTCATTAAGCTCCATAAAATGACCCCGGAAGAAGCATGGTGCAACTGCTGTGATGCAATGGTGTACAAGGGGGTTTATCATGGTTAGGGCTACGAATTTGTCATGGAAATTTTCTTTAAAAGTCATGAGTTGGTCATGGCAGGAATGAGAAAAAGTCACAGAAAACTCATGGGTAAATTTTAAACTTTTATTCAATATTGTATTTTGTAACCCTTAGATTGTAAACCCAGGGATTAGATTGTAACACTCCCAGCACAGAATAGAAGAAGGAGGAAACACCCTCCCACCCCTTAGATTGTAAAACCAGGGATTGTAAAGCCCCTTGAAAGCCCCAGGTTTAGATTGTAAAACCAAGCAGGGGATAAATGCAGAGGAAATGCTGCCATCTCCTCCTGGGCACCTCCTGAAGCTCTGACAATGGTAACGTTCTCTGCCTCTGATCCCGCCACCACACCATGCCATGCTGCCACTTCACTATGCCCAAAGCTCCGCCTTCCACAAGTAGCAACACTGAGGAGGGGTTTGGAGATCCATGGAGAGGCCATGGCTTTACCTGGTGGCACCCAGCGTGCTATTCTTGCCGGCTTCTTGCCGTGCCACCATGTCTCCACATCCAGGAAGGGGTTTGGAACTCCAGGGAGACACCGTGGATCTTCTTAGCACCATTGAGCATTCTCTTCGCACCAGCTTCTTGCCAGCTCTGCTCTTCAGTTTGGGGGAAATCTCAAAAAACTTGGGAAAATCACGGAAGTCATGGGAAGATCTCAAAAGTCATG
>QEPC01008573.1:2289344-2313374 GCA_003113815.1 Sphenodon punctatus | reverse complement strand
GTCCAAGAGGAGCGAGTGGTCGACAGTGTCAAAGGCGGCAGAGAGGTCAAGGAGGACAAGAACGGAGTAGTGGCGCTTCGATTTAGCGACAAGTAGATCATCGGTGATCTTGATTGTGGTCTCGTAACGTCTGTTGGGGCGAACGGAAGCCGCCCACCAGATGTTCACCCCCGTGAATCACGGGGTGGGGAATCACATTGAACATGCAAACAGAGGTCCAGCCTCGACCATCTCCATTTGCGTGTTCAATGTGATTCCCGCCCGTGATCAGGCAGATCATCTCGTCTGTCCCCGGACCACGGCCCGGAATCAGCGACGGGATTCCGGGCTGTGGTCAATGCCCCGGGGGGGCGGGCGGGCACTGCGGCCGCATTGGCTGCGGTGCCTGCCCGACTCCCCAGAGGGCGGGCGGCCTAGGGGGAGAGGGAGGGAGGGGCTGTGCGGCTGCACGTTGAGCTGCGCGGCCGGTCCCCCTCCCCGATTCCCCGCCGGGATCAGCCGGTACATCTGTTGGAAGTGCCAGTTTGATCCTGGTGGGGGATCAATGGGTGTTTCCGTGCCGGTGTTTCCGTGCCGTGCACCCCAATACAGGCCCTGTCACATCTGAAAATACCCTTAGGCTCCATGCACCCACACTTTGCCTTGGTCTTTTAGCCCCAATCCTCTTCCTCTATAGGTTGGGGGCAACACTGAAACTGGGGATAATAGGGGGTCAGAAGCCAACTTACTACTCCTTGACCTTCTGTTTTCTCTTTATGGTTTCATTGAGGTTTGAGAGAATGGGACAGCTGAGTACTGTGGAGGTGTATATGGGTGAAACAAGGTGGATCAATGTAGGGATGTATACAGGAAGACAAGACTGGGGGCAACCAGGCAGTTGGGGAGGAGACAGCAAAGTGTCTGAGGAGTGGTTATGGGGGAGAAAACTGAGAAATGGGTGGTATGTATTAGGGCTGCACTGAATAAGCCATCTGAGTACTTGGAACAACTTCCAAATTTCCGAGTACCTGGGCAGGGTACTAGACTGGACTTTGTAACTTTGTCCAAGGACCCGGAATTTGGAACTCCGGACCTCGGAAATCCCCGGAACTCAGAACTTTGGAACTCTTTTCTTTAATTATTTTGAAGTACACTCACTTTAAAATCATTATGCTAAGCAGTACCCGGAAAAACAGGCTAGCAAGAATGAGACAATCACTCAAGAAGTCAAACCCAAACAGTGCAACTGCATGCAGAAAGTAAAAAAAGAAAAGAAAAAGCCTGCAATACCCACAGCATGGCCCACCATCAGCAGTACACCCACTTAAAAATCATTTTGCCAACTAGGCAGTGCCCAGAGAAGCAGGCTAGCAAGAGTAGGACAATTGCTCAAGAAGACAAACCCACAAAAGTGCAACTGCAGGCAGAAATCCCCCCCAAAGTCAGCCCAGCAGACATAACAACAACACCCATAAGAAAGAAACCAGACATTCACACACACACCCAAAAAAGCCTCCATTGTCCCTGCCCAGTGCCCACTTATGCAAGGCAAGCCCCTTCCCCACACACCATATCATTTTAACCAGAAAGAAAGTATATCTCCCCTGTGCCCCAATGGTCAGTCACATCTTGACAAAGTTGAACCAACAGACAAAGTACAGTCACAGTGCCCACAAAAACCACAGGAGAAGTGTTCCCTCTCTGGCCACTAGGGTGCTGGCAGTTTGCCAACAGGCAGTGAAAGCAGCAGCACCCAAACTTTAAGTATATTTGGCACTGGTGGCAACTGCCGGCATTGCCCCTAGCATATTGACAGCACTAGGGGAAGTGGAGCTAGGCAGATCCCTCTGGCCACCATGGTGCCAAGCCGTGCAAGCATCAGGCAGCAGTGGCACCCGCTTATTTTTAAGAAAGGCATTGGTGTGGCACTGGTAACTTGGACAGCCCAGGCCAGGGGAAGTGGAGCAAGGCAGAGATCCCTCTGGCCTCCATGCTGCCAAGCAGCAGGCAGCAGTAGTGTGGCANTTTCCTGGAGGCAAATCATGTACAGTAAGTAATGTGGGAAAGCACCCTCAGTGGTGCGTTTGGGAACTGAAGTGATCATGGGGAAGGGGGCAGCTTAGCCATGGCCATGGAAGGCAGAGGAAGCGCTCATCCAGAGTGTAGGATTATTTCATTAAGCTCCATAAAATGACCCCGGAAGAAGCATGGTGCAACTGCTGTGATGCAATGGTGTACAAGGGGGTTTATCATGGTTAGGGCTACGAATTTGTCATGGAAATTTTCTTTAAAAGTCATGAGTTGGTCATGGCAGGAATGAGAAAAAGTCACAGAAAACTCATGGGTAAATTTTAAACTTTTATTCAATATTGTATTTTGTAACCCTTAGATTGTAAACCCAGGGATTAGATTGTAACACTCCCAGCACAGAATAGAAGAAGGAGGAAACACCTTCCCACCCCTTAGATTGTAAAACCAGGGATTGTAAAGCCCCTTGAAAGCCCCAGGTTTAGATTGTAAAACCAAGCAGGGGATAAATGCAGAGGAAATGCTGCCATCTCCTCCTGGGCACCTCCTGAAGCTCTGACAATGGTAACGTTCTCTGCCTCTGATCCCGCCACCACACCATGCCATGCTGCCACTTCACTATGCCCAAAGCTCCGCCTTCCACAAGTAGCAACACTGAGGAGGGGTTTGGAGATCCATGGAGAGGCCATGGCTTTACCTGGTGGCACCCAGCGTGCTATTCTTGCCGGCTTCTTGCCGTGCCACCATGTCTCCACATCCAGGAAGGGGTTTGGAACTCCAGGGAGACACCGTGGATCTTCTTAGCACCATTGAGCATTCTCTTCGCACCAGCTTCTTGCCAGCTCTGCTCTTCAGTTTGGGGGAAATCTCAAAAAACTTGGGAAAATCACGGAAGTCATGGGAAGATCTCAAAAGTCATGGAGGGAGGCAAAAGTTACTAAAAACATGGCTTTTGTCATGACCGTGACAAATTCTTAGCCCTAATCATGGTACCTCTGCCCTGCGCTACCATTTAGCACATGTTCATGGTGTGGAGGTAGGCACCAGAACGCAGGGTGCTCAGGGACCATCACTTTTGGCAAGGCACTTCTGGGACCAGAGGTGGGAATTCTCTTCTATGCAGGCTGCTAGTACAGGGATGAAGCCCCTTCAACTCCAACTGTTGAGGTCCAACAGACACTACCCATTCCTGCACAGCCTGATTCAGGAGTGACACCATCTGGGCCACTGCCCTAATGCAGATGCAGGAGGAAATTAGGGCTGCGTGGACTACAACTGATAAGCTGCAGGTGGAATATGATAGGCTTGTGAGAGAGTGGCGAGACTTGTTACAGAAAATACACTGCCTGCGTAGCTACTATTCCCTATTTTAGGAGCAGAAGGACATATGGGAGGACCACCAAGCTTCTTTAGTGGAGCATGACTGCCCAATTTCCACTGCAATAAAGGCTTCCCAGGTGCAAGGCGTGTCCGGTCTCACTGACTTCCTGCCACTATCACCACACCCAGTCCTACCAAGTGTGCAGAAAATTGAATGTGTCTGAAGCTTCCTCACAACTGTATTTAATAGTTATATTTTAAATTTTCATTTACATCTATTTATGTTAATTAGGTTAAGTTAGGTTATAGGTTAAGTTAGGTTATACATTAAGTTAGGTAGCAGAGATGAAACAACTCTTGCGAGATTCTCACACCCCCAGTGAGATCTTGTTAGGGTTTTCGAGAATCTCAGGAGATTCTCAAAAATACCCAGAACACTAAGTGCATGTGTAAAATGGCCACTGCGGCCATTCTACGCATGTGTACCCCCCAGAAACCATTTTTCACATGTCCAGAATGTTTTGGAGGGGTCATTTTGCAGCATTCATGAATCTTGCAAGAATGGCGGTGAGAATGCTGATTCTCACATAATTCTCAACCTGAAAAATCTCATTGAGAAGCCCATTCTTGATGAGATTTTCAAGCTGGGTGAAATCTCGTTCTATCCCTAGTAAATAAGGTTTTAAAAGCTGCTGCTGCCTGCAAGAGGAGCCCTAGCTCCCAGGGGCTGGGGTTGGTGTGCAGTCTGGGGAGGACATCATTGCCACCACCTGTCTCCCTGATTGGAGCCTTCCTCTCCTCCCCCCAGGTAAAAAGCTGCTGCTGCCTGCAAGAGGAGCCCTAGCTCCCGTCCGAAGGGATGCGACCAAAGGGCGCAGACCGTTTGGTGGCCATTCGGTGACCAGAAGGTGTAGGGAGACACCCCCCCTCAGAAGCCCTTCAGATGTGTTACAGCAGCTGGTGGCAACTTGGACGTGCAGCCTGGGGGCAGGGCAGCCAGGGGCAGTTTTATTGGGGGTGGGGAGAGGGGTTCCCCTGGGCAGGGAAGCTAGTGGTTGGGGTCAGGCTAGAGTGGAGGGTGGTGGTGAAGCAGCCCTGGGAATCGTTCTGGGGCAGGGGAGGAATGGTCGTGGGGGGCAAAGGATATGGGTGGCCCGGGGACCAAGGTGCTTGGTTCCTATTCCCAGAGCCTGCCCGCCCCCTCAGATGGGAGGATGGATCAAGGTCTGAGGTCCCTCTTTTCGGAGCTGCTGCTGTTGAACGCGAGGTCTGTGGCTAATAAAGCACCAGTGATCTGGGACTTAATCCTGGATCAGGCCACAGACCTTGCGTGCATCACGGAGACCTGGCTGGACGGGGAGGCGGGTCCGATTTTGGCAGACCTCCTTCCGGCAGGGTAATCCATGCAGCACCAGACTCGACTTGAGGGCTGCGGGGGGGGGGGAAGGGTTAAGGAGTCCTGGACTGCTAGGAGGTATCCAGTGCAGTCTATTCCAGGAATTGAGGCTCTCCACGTGGTGTTTGATTTGGCGGAGGACAAATTTGGGGTATTGCTGGTGTACCGGGCTCCCTCCTGCCCAACGGCATCCCTCTCCACTCTAGCAAAACCGGTGTTGGAGGTGGTGTTGCGCTCCCCGAGGGCCTTGGTCCTGGGGGATCTCAACATCTGTGCCATCCCTCTTCACTCTAGCAGAACTGGTGTCGGAGGGGGTATTGCGCTCCCCAAGGGCCTTGGTTGTGGGGGATCTCAACATCCCCGCCGGCACCAATCTTACAGGGGTGGAGTGTGAATTCATGGCTGCCATGGCAACCATGGGCATGTCCCAAATGGTCAACAGCCCGACGTACGAGTGGGGGCATATGCTCGACCTGATATTCTGATCTGGCCTTGAGGCGGGTGATCTGGTAGTGGCAGAGGTTAGTTCTATGCCCTTTTTATTAATTTTACTTATTTAAAATTTATATCCCACCCCTCCTGCCCACAGGGCAGCCTGGGTCATGAACAACATTCAATATATATATATATATATATATATATATATTTTAAAAAAACAATTTAAACAATTTAAACCTAAAATACAATACAATGGGGGGAAACCCCCCCACCCCCACCCCTACCCCTCGCCAAAAGCCTGACGGAGCAGCCAGGTCTTACATACATGCCGAAACAGCCCTTGTCATGGTCGGATCATTACCTCCTGCAGGCCTAGCGCACAATAGCCTCCAGAAAGGAGTGGGACCTATTAGAATGGTCCGCCCCCGGAGGCTGATGGAACCGCAACAGTTCCAAGACGTGCTGCAGGAGGTGTCCTTGGACCTTGATGGATGCTTGGCTGATGATCTCGTCCAAGCATGGAACATCTTGCTGGAGGGGGCCATCGACCAGGTGGCTCCGACACATCCGCTGCACCACTTCATCATCATAGGGCTCCTTGGTTTACTGAGGAGCTGTGATGTATGAATCGGGAGAGATGGCGGTTGGAGCGACGCTGGTGTTCTCGCGCTCAATCTGATCGGCTACAGCATCGCGCCCATTTGCGGTCCTACGCTGTGGCCATGAGGGTGGCAAAGTTGTGCCCAGCAGAGCTCTTGCAGGTGGTGAGGGGGCTGGTCAGTCCAGCCTCCCTCCGTCTGAAGGGGGAGATATCCCAGGTCCGCTGTGAGGAGTTTGTCACCTACTTTGCAGAGAAGATCACTTGGATTCAGCGCAATTTTGGAGCCGGGATTGATGCAGAGGAAGGAGAACTTGGGGTTATGGATGCCCCGTCTGGTCCATCTTTGTGGGATCAGTTTCAGGAAGTGACATCAGCTGATGCCATGGGTGTCCTGGGGTCTCTTAGGGCCACCTTTTGCGAATTAGATCCATGCCCATCCTGGTTGGTGAAAGCCTCCAGGGAAACCTCAATGCCTCCCTTTGGGAGGGCAGGGTGCTGGACTGCCTCAATGAGGTGGTGGTGCGTCCCCTGTTAAAGAAACCATCTTTGGATGTTGATGCACCAGTCAGTTACCTTTTTAGGGAAGGTTATTGAACGGGTTGTGGCCCACCAGTTCCGGGGTCACCTGGATGGCATCAGTTTTCTAGACCCTTTTCAATTAGGGTTTCGCCCAGGGTATGGCACCGAGACTGCGCTGGTGGCCTTGGTGGACGACCTCCGCCAAGAGATGGACTCAGGGTTGTCAACACTGCTTGTCCTGTTAGATCTCTCAGCTGCTTTTGATACAGTAGACCATGGGTTATTGCTGAGATGATTGTGGTCCCTGGTGGGGAGGGGTGGATGGGACGGTACTTGGATGGTTCCGCTCATCCTCTCAGGAAGGAGCTAGTAGGTGGTGTTGGGGGCTGAAACATCTAGCCCATGGGACCTCTCTTGCGGCATACCACAAGGTTCTATTTTGTCTCCATTATTGTTTAACATCTATATGCAACCCCTGGGGAAGTTGTGAGACGGTTTGGTGTGCGTTGCCACCAATATGCTGATGACACCCAGCTATACTTCTCTTTTTCAACTGACCCAGGCCCTGCAGTCTCGGTGCCTTCCCAGTGCCTGGAGGCAGTGGCTGATGATACAACGGAGCAGACTGAGGCTGAATCCAGATCAGACGGAGGTTATGTTGGTGGATTGGGTGGTGGGGGTGATGGCTCCCCTCATTGAGGGGGTCCGCCCCCGCTGACTTCCTGGGTCTGGAGCTTGGGAGTCCTGTTGGACCCCAGCCTTCAGCTGGATTGCCAGGTAGAGGCGGTGGCAAAGGGAGCCTTTCGCCAGATACATCCTGTGCGGAGGCTCTGGCCATATGTTTTGGACTCCGACCTGGCCACCCTCATTCATGCGTTCATCACATTGAAGCTGAATTACTGCAACACGCTCTATGTGGGACTATGCTTGTTGATGGTTCAGAAGCTGCAATTGGTGCAGAATGCGGCGGCCCATCTTCTGACAGGAACAGGCCCTAGGGAGCACATAATGCCAGTGCTCTGAGCTCTGCACTGGTTGCCTATAGCATTCCGAGCCCAATTCAAGGTGCTGGTTTTAACCTTTAAAGCCCTATATGGCTTGGGTCCCTCCTGTCTGGAAGACCACCTCACTTCTCAGGTCCTGGGGCAATCTTTGTGGTCCTCCGGGGGTGCCTTCTTGGAGGTCCCCCGGGTTAGCCGGGGGGCTACAATGGAGAGGGCATTCTCAGTGGTCACACCACAGCTGTGGAACTCCCTCCCGGAGGAAGCTCGACTGGCCCCGAGTCTGCTGGCCTTCTGCCGGGCCTGTAAGACCTGACTGTTCGTCCAGGCCTTTGGGGAAGGGAGTGAGTAGGGTTGGAGGGGATGGGTAGGGAGTAGGGGGTGGGTTGAGTTAGGGAGGGTTTGGGTATGGGTTATTTTAATCTGGGGGTTTTAGGTTGCTTTAATCATATTTTTAGTATGTGTTTTAAAATGTTGTAAGACACCCCGAAATGCTTGTAGCAGGAGGAGGCGGCATATAAATGTTAATAATAAATAAATAAGATACGTATAAAGGTTATACCTATAGGTACCAGAGGTTATAAGTTAAGAATTTTTTTTTTAAAATGTATAGGTCAAGATAGGTGAATACATCATAGCTAAATATAGGTTACATAGATAAATAGGTTAAGTAGGTTTTGCACTTTGTTGCTTATTTATTTATGAGATTTTCATTACATGTATGATTAGTAATTCATTATGGTTTAATTATACATACAGTATATGTATGTAACTTAGTCAATAGGTTGCATTAGCAGAAAAACTATAAAAATTAAAAAAAAACTTAAAGAAATAAAATTGAAATAAAAAAACAACAAAAATTAACAAGCAAACAACAAAATCTCCCCTCATAGACTGATATCTTGCTGTGGTTGTGGGAGCTTATGGCCTTCTTAATTTGCTCATGGGAATGTTACAGGGCAGACCAAAGTGAGTCTATTTTTACCAGGTTGGTAGTGTTGTACGTGGGAGGTGGGGGTGGGATTTATTGTATTTCCTTTTTAAAAAACAGGGAAATTACAGGCTCAAAAAACCTTATGGTTTTAGAGAGGAGTTAAGGCTCTTAAAATTAACCCGTGCTCCAAAAAGAATGGAAATTGAAAGCTAAGGTGTACCTTAACTTGCACACCATGTAAGCAGTAAAGGCATTGGACAGTCTTATATACTGTGCTTACTTACAACTTAGGGTATTTTCAGACATTACGAGATCACGCTTAACCACGGGGAATTCCCAGATGGTGATTGTGGTCTCGTAACGTCTGTTGGGGCGAACGGAAGCCGCCCACCAGATGTTCACCCCCGTGAATCACGGGGTGGGGAATCACATTGAACATGCAAACAGAGGTCCAGCCTCGACCATCTCCATTTGCGTGTTCAATGTGATTCCCGCCCGTGATCAGGCAGATCATCTCGTCTGTCCCCGGACCACGGCCCGGAATCAGCGACGGGATTCCGGGCTGTGGTCAATGCCCCGGGGGGGCGGGCGGGCACTGCGGCCGCATTGGCTGCGGTGCCTGCCCGACTCCCCAGAGGGCGGGCGGCCTAGGGGGAGAGGGAGGGAGGGGCTGTGCGGCTGCACGTTGAGCTGCGCGGCCGGTCCCCCTCCCCGATTCCCCGCCGGGATCAGCCGGTACATCTGTTGGAAGTGCCAGTTTGATCCTGGTGGGGGATCAATGGGTGTTTCCGTGCCGGTGTTTCCGTGCCGTGCACCCCAATACAGGCCCTGTCACATCTGAAAATACCCTTAGGCTCCATGCACCCACACTTTGCCTTGGTCTTTTAGCCCCAATCCTCTTCCTCTATAGGTTGGGGGCAACACTGAAACTGGGGATAATAGGGGGTCAGAAGCCAACTTACTACTCCTTGACCTTCTGTTTTCTCTTTATGGTTTCATTGAGGTTTGAGAGAATGGGACAGCTGAGTACTGTGGAGGTGTATATGGGTGAAACAAGGTGGATCAATGTAGGGATGTATACAGGAAGACAAGACTGGGGGCAACCAGGCAGTTGGGGAGGAGACAGCAAAGTGTCTGAGGAGTGGTTATGGGGGAGAAAACTGAGAAATGGGTGGTATGTATTAGGGCTGCACTGAATAAGCCATCTGAGTACTTGGAACAACTTCCAAATTTCCGAGTACCTGGGCAGGGTACTAGACTGGACTTTGTAACTTTGTCCAAGGACCCGGAATTTGGAACTCCGGACCTCGGAAATCCCCGGAACTCAGAACTTTGGAACTCTTTTCTTTAATTATTTTGAAGTACACTCACTTTAAAATCATTATGCTAAGCAGTACCCGGAAAAACAGGCTAGCAAGAATGAGACAATCACTCAAGAAGTCAAACCCAAACAGTGCAACTGCATGCAGAAAGTAAAAAAAGAAAAGAAAAAGCCTGCAATACCCACAGCATGGCCCACCATCAGCAGTACACCCACTTAAAAATCATTTTGCCAACTAGGCAGTGCCCAGAGAAGCAGGCTAGCAAGAGTAGGACAATTGCTCAAGAAGACAAACCCACAAAAGTGCAACTGCAGGCAGAAATCCCCCCCAAAGTCAGCCCAGCAGACATAACAACAACACCCATAAGGAAGAAACCAGACATTCACACACACACCCAAAAAAGCCTCCATTGTCCCTGCCCAGTGCCCACTTATGCAAGGCAAGCCCCTTCCCCACACACCATATCATTTTAACCAGAAAGAAAGTATATCTCCCCTGTGCCCCAATGGTCAGTCACAGCTTGACAAAGTTGAACTAACAGACAAAGTACAGTCACAGTGCCCACAAAAAACACAGGAGAAGTGTTCCCTCTCTGGCCACTAGGGTGCTGGCAGTTTGCCAACAGGCAGTGAAAGCAGCAGCACCCAAACTTTAAGTATATTTGGCACTGGTGGCAACTGCCGGCATTGCCCCTAGCATATTGACAGCACTAGGGGAAGTGGAGCTAGGCAGATCCCTCTGGCCACCATGGTGCCAAGCCGTGCAAGCATCAGGCAGCAGTGGCACCCGCTTATTTTTAAGAAAGGCATTGGTTTGGCACTGGTAACTTGGACAGCCCAGGCCAGGGGAAGTGGAGCAAGGCAGAGATCCCTCTGGCCTCCATGCTGCCAAGCAGCAGGCAGCAGTAGTGTGGCACCCACTTATATTTTAAATTTTTTTTCATGGCATGGTGGAAACAACTAACCCCCATCCCCCAGCATTACCCCTATGGATAGGCATGGGCACCTCCCACGCCCAAGCCAATTACTTATATAACAGCAGTATAGCACACACAGCCAAATGCACCAAAGAGAATTGAAAATGGCTGAACAGCCACTTTTATTTTGCCCCTGCCAGCTACTCAAAACTTGCCATCTGGCTTGTTCATCACTCAGCTGTCCCCTCCCATACCACCCCATTAACAAATATGACACTAAGTTTCATTTCCTAGCTCAGAGAAGCTAGGGGGTCAACTGTCTGGATCACTCCAGTCACGTGCACAATGGTACCAGCACTTGATGGAGGCTTCCAAAGTTTTCCAGGGACCAGCCTTGGTACTTGGAACTTTGGACTTAAGAAATTCAGAACCAAGGATCAAAATTCCCGGTGGATTCTGAAGTTTTCCAAGGGCTGAGATTCAGCTCTAATATGTATGCATGAATGAGGCTGGGGGGCAAGCAGGGGTGTGTGGGGGGAAGTGTATGTATTGGCAACGGGCAGACAGGTCATTGTAGGGGAGGGGAGAAGCCTCAAAGATGAGTGAAGTGTATGCATAGACATGGCTGGGGGGGTAGCCATGTTTGAGATGGGGCACAAAGGTGAGGTGAGTATATATGGCAGGAGGAGGCTGAGACATGGGTGATGTGTATTAAGGGAGAAGGTTTGTGGGACAGCCTGGGGCAGGGGTCAAGTGCATGTATGTATTTGGTATGTACTTTCAAACTTTCTTCCCAATACAATATAGTACTTGAAAGCATGATACACTTGGACAAATATTTGCCTGACCTTGATCATGTGTGTAGAATACAAATACCTGAGAGGGGAGCAATAAATGAAGGTGAAATTGTGACTGCTGTTGAGACATGGATCCAGTCCATAATACTGCGTCAGGGAGGAGCTTGCGGTGCCCTGCTTCAGTGTTGCCCCAACCTGCAGAGGAAGAGGATTGAGCCTGAAAGACCAAGACAAAATATGGGTGCATGGAGCCCAAGTTGTAAGCGAGCACAATACATGAGACTGTACAACATCTTTACTGCTTACATGGTGCACAAATTAAGGTGAGATCCTTAGCTTTCAATTTCCATTCTTTTTGGAGCACAAAGGAATTTGCAAGAACCTTAACTCCTCTCTAAAACCATAATGTTTTTTGATCCTATAATTAATTTAACATTGATTCTGTCTTCCAAGCAAGTCTGTGGGATCTCAAAACTGGAATGTATTACAGCTCTCATTTATGTGGCCCAGTAATTTTTATTTATGTGGCATGCTGAATCACTGAAAAAGAAGCCTACACCTTTTCACTCAGGTAGACATAAACTCCTCCTCAGATACATACTTCACAATGTCATGGGTGGTTTTTTTGCTTCTTTCCCTCCCCTCCTACTGCTCCCCCAACATTATCTGGATGAACAAACTTGTTATTACATCTCATAATATTTTCAAGAAATCCTGGAGAAATGGAAGACTCAGTATCTGCCACATGAACACACAGAACCAGAGGGTTTGAAGGGACCTCCCACATCAGCTAATCCAAGCCTCTGCTCTGAGGCAGGATTCCTACAGCCCCACAGACAAGTGCTTGTCCAGTCAGTTTCTGAAAAACACCCAGTGAAGGAGGTTCCACAATAATGAAGAAGTGGAAGCTGCTATTCTTAATACATGTTGTATAATATTAGAATATTCTACTTCGGATCCAGTGCCTCAACTCTGGACTAACTCAACCTTTCACTCTAACTAAGTCCGAACACTTGGAAAGCATATAATATTTCTCCTAGACTGTTCTCCCGTGCATACCTTTCAAGTTGAAGGGAAAATGTCAATTGTGACGTTCTCAGCATTTCTAATATAAATTAATGCAGCCACATCTGGAAAGAGATCCAGATTCCAGCATCATTACTGGGAACTTGCTGTATCATTTCAAATGACAAGTGTAAGGCTAAACTGGACTAAACAACTTTGTTACTCTCTCTCATTCTGAAAGAAATACTGCACTGAATTTTACTGGGTAGAAGCAACAAGGGTCAAATTCCTGGCTCAGCATTACGTTAATTTTATCTACACCCTATCTACATAATGCAAAACTAAGTTTCTGACAGATGGATGCATGCAACATCCTGAGGCAAACTCATTCTTCTGAATTGTTGTCAGGATTCTCCTTCTTTGTTTACAGATCATCACCTCTCGTCTTTTCCACTTCTGGGAAAGGAAGACACACACTACACTGAGAAGCAGCAAAAGGAGGGGACAGTTCCAAGTCACTCAGTGGCAGACTGCCCTCTCAGTAGCATGACTCTTTGGAAGGAGTTCATTTCATACTTGTACAATCATTATTCAGACTTAATTCACACCATAAACAGACCTGTCAGCGAGTGGGAGGGTGGCTGCTATTGCACCAACTGCCAGACAAATTGCTGAGATTTTGGTATCCCATCACCAGTTTTTTCTTAATCAAAAGTGTATTCAAAGAGCATTCCATAAACATTAATATGTCCCAACCTGCTCTATTGGCTTAGTCCTCAGGATTCAGGGTTAACTCAACTCAGAGCCACCATTAAAGTCAATGGCAAAACTCCCAATGATTTTAATGATAGAGGATTGTTCTATCAGTCTCTTCAGGGCTCCTGCTTAGGTTGACCTCCACTTGTCAGCTTCATAGTTAAGATTCTGAGGGTATTTTTAAACATGACACTACCACAGGTGGCCACGTTAACTCCGGCGTGGTCACCCATGGTGATGTCACATCTGCTCCCACCCGCCAGATGTCTGCTGCAGGCGGGAGCAGAGGTAATCCCGGACTGTGGCAGGGCTAACTATGGGATGTGTGCTGGGCTCCCCGTCAGCGCACAAGCCTACCCCAGACCATGGTAGATCAGGCCATCATGTCTGATGGTCCACTCTGCCTAACTCCGGCCTATGGCTGGAGCTTCTCCAGGCAGGTGCGGTGGCCTCATAGGTAGCCGCACCTGCCCATCAGGGAGGAGGCCGCGCTGAGCAGCATGGGGGTGGGGGCAGGGCTGTATGGTATGGACCCACGTCTGCATGTCCCCCTGCCCTCTCCCCAACCCCGCCCGCCAGAATGTTTGTTTGGTGGCCCAGCCTGATCCTGGCCATGGTGAGGGCTCTGCATAGGCAAAGCCAATTGACAATCTTGAAGGGTCCCAAGACTCCTAATTCACTCTGCTGCAGTCTACCACGTCCTCAAAACACAGGTATAGAAGCTTTGTAATTAAATATTTACTGTTCTGTTTTTTTAAAAAATCACCACCAAATGGAAGCTGTAAATATTGTATTTGATGGATGAAAAGGACTAGTGGATTTGTGTTCCTTCGAAAGTATCCGAAAGACATCACTTGGCAATTTTCAGAATAAGCTTACACTTTAAACCAGATTCAGAAGTTTTTCAAACATTAAAATCCCTAAGTTGTTTAGAATCACTAGGTGAAGTGGCCACATCTATGATATTGAAAAGAATGAGCTCTTAAATCCTTCAAAGTTTAGACATTGACTACATTATGCTTTGCTAGGATTTTCTTCCTGTAGATTGTGTTGTGGCAGGCCTACCTTGATTCTTGCTGTACCTTAGCTGGAGGATGTTTGCAAGTCAAATAGGAGACACACCCACCTGTATATTGTCCAGACACTTCTAAAATATGTTCCGGCTTCTAACCTGAACATTTCCCCACCCTTTCTAAAAAGTCTTTTTAAAAAAGTTAATTCAAATTCTTTGGGGAATTGAGCAAGAAGAGGAAATGAGAAAGTTAGCCACAATCTACCTGAAAGGCAACTTCCAAAGATTTTTGAAGAATTCTCATAAACCCTCCTATGCTTGAGGCTTGATCAGTGCTTTATGAAATAATGGTTTAAATAGCACAAAATATCACCTTAATTATTAAATGGAGCTGCTATAGCATTATGATCACTAATAACATCTTTTTTAAAAAGTTAACATACCTAGTGCATGAAGAGTCTTTTAAGAGTGTGTTGTGGCTTGCTAACTTTTTGCTCTTTTTGGACCTGGCTTCATCCTCTTTCAAAATGATCTTAATAAGCTGGAGAACTAGGGGTGTGCATGTAGTTTTCGTTATTAAAATAATGATAACGACAATTGTTTTCATTATCATTATTGAAATAATGAAAACGACAACCGAGAATAATGATAACGAAAACAAAAATGTCGTTATCGTTGTCGTTATTATTAGTGACAGTTGTAGTTTTGTTTTGGATGGAAATGTAGAGGGGAGGAAAGAGCAGACCCTAAAGAGGCTTGAACTCTTGAACTGTGCCTGTGTTGGGAGGGGTGAACATCTCCGCAGTATCTGATGGATGCATCACTGGCCAATGAGCAGCACAAGCAGGCCCCAGCAGTCTCATGGCACTCTGTGATTGCTCAATGCCTGCTGCCTCCAACAACCCATCAGGGGGCTGTAGGGGAGGACTCTGCAACCCTTTATAATGGGCAAGCCATGGGTTTGCTCTCTGTTCTGTGAGAGCTCTCTGCTTGTCAGGTTGCGTTTTACAGAACTGGTGCTTGCACACAAAAAATCCTCCCTAGCCCTCATTGCATATTACCAATTCCTTTCCTTCCTCATATACCCTACCTTTTACCTTCTCCCTTTCCCTGCCCTGTACATTATAGATAGATATTAGTTGTGTACATATAGAGAGAGATTAGATATTATATAGGTATTTAGGCTAGTCTATTTTATTATATTAGGATTATAGGATAGTAGGATTAGGTTAGGTTTTGTGTATATCATTCATTACTTCTTTGTTCAATTTTGTGTACTTACAATGAGAAAGGGAAGGACTCCTAGTTCAGCTTCTGGGGCAGGTGGCCCTGGGAGAGGGTGTGGGCATGAGGGAGTTGGCAAGCCCGCTGCCACTTCTGCCACTGCTGGCAGCCCACCGCCCAAGCTGAAGAAACCTGATTTTTCCCCCTCAAGGCGGCAGGTCTTATCAGGGGAACAGGCTGCTGCACAGATCTCAGGAGTGGCATATGTGGAAGACAGGGAGCCTTCCACTAGTAACAGTGGTACTGGAGGAGGGAGCCAAGGGCAAGGGGTGTGTGTACAGCAGCAGCACTACACACACACACACCCTCCTGAGGCACTGGCAGCAGCAGGCACTGCCAGCAGTGATTTTTCACTGTGGGCAGCAGCAGATATTGGTATGAGGAGCCCCAGCAGCAATGATGATGATGTGGGTGCTGTTGCTGGAAGTGGTGCAGGGGTAACCACCTCTCCTGGGCAGGCTTCTCCCGACACCCTCCCCCCAGGGATTTTGAGGATTTGGGGGAGGGTGTATTTGAGGGCATCCTTCCCCACTTTGGCAGCAGCAGCCCAACTTCAGCAGGTAGCAGCAGAGCATCCTCTCCTCCCATGCTGCAAGGTAGAAGCAGCAGCAGCTTCAGCATGGGTGGTGTGGAGCTGGGCAGCAATGAGGGGAGTACGGAGGAGGCGGAGGAGACTTCTGTTGATGCCGATCCCCCTGTAGCCACATTGGGGACAAAGGCAGCAGCCCCGAGCGGTGTCACGAGGGGTTCAGGAGGGCGCCCCAGGGGCCTGTGTGGGATCACTTCAAGGAAGTGAAGTGATCACCTGGGATCACTTCAAGGAAGTGATCCCAGGTGACAGCAGCCGGGTGGCCTGCCTTCACTGTGGGAAGGTAGTGTGCCGTGGGAATAAGAGGGGGAATCTCAGTAACAATGGCATCAATTCCCACATGAGGACCTGGCATAGGGCTTTGCTGCAGCAAGAGACATTGGAAACTGTGGACAGGAGTGGGTTCACAGCTGCAGCAAGCACGAGCAGCAGCAGACCTTTCCCCTCTGCTAATGGGCAAAGGGAAGGCGGGACAGCAGCAGCAGGTCCCATTTCGAACTCCCCATCAGCAACAGCAGCATCAGGTCACAATGGAGAATCTGGGGTTTGGGCAGTTGGGGCGTGGCAGAGTGTGTCATCCAGCGGCAACCAAGATCACCAGGCGGGTGGGGGAGATGATTGCCTTGGATGACCAGCCATTTAGCATTGTGGAGGACCAGGGATTCCGCTGGCTTCTGGCACTGTTGGCACCCCAGTACCATCTTCCCTCATGCACCACCTTCAGCAGGCAGGTGGTGCCCTCCCTGTACCAGGCAGCCAGGGAGCGGGTGAGGGAGCAACTGGCCAGGGCAGGTGGGGCAGTTGTGCATTTCACAACAGATATTTGGACCAGACAAAATGCACAAAATGCCTACCTGGCCCTGACTGCTCATAGGTGGCAGCAGGGGTAAGGGGCACAGGTAGGCCCTGCTTCACACCCAGGTGTTTGATGGGAGACACACTGCCATCAACATAAGGGGCTAAGGGAGGAAGCCCCATTCGCCAGGGGGTTCGTGGTAACAGATAATGAAGTGAACATGAAGAAGGCACTGCTGGAGGGTGGGTTCCAGCACATCCCCTTTGCTGCCCACACCCTTCACCTTGTGGTGAGGGATGCCCTGGGCCTGGGGGAGAAGGCAGAAGAGTGCAGCAGCAGCCCCCTTACCCCGTTAATCGAGAAGGGCAGGAAGATGACAGGGTACTTTAACAAGAGTGTAAAGGGTGGTCACCTCTTGAGGGAGAAGCAGGTGGAGCTGGGGGTGCAGGAGCACCACCTCATGCAGGATGTCAGCACCAGGTGGAACTCCACCTATAGCATGATGGAGTGTCTGGTGGAGCAGAGGTGGATCCTGCATGAGGTAGCTTCAGAGGGGGAGATTGGGGTGGAAAGGCCACTTGGACGGGATGAGTAGACATTGGGTGATTTCAGACATGACGGGGTGCTAGTCGCCCCGGCACAGAATCACCGCGGGGATTCCCCGCCAGGATCACACCAGCACATCCAACAGATGTGCCGGCTGATCGCAGCGGGGAATTGGGGAGGGGGTGGGGCCGCACAGCGCAACGTGTGGCCACATGGCCCCGCCCCACCCCACACTCCCTCGTCGCCTGCCCTCTGGGGAGATGGGCCGGCGCCGCGGCCAATACAGCCACAGTGCCTGCCCAAATTGACCATGGCCCAGAATCCTGCCATGGATTCCGGGCCATGGTAGTCATCCAGACGGGACGGGACCCTTCATCAAGGCGGGGAATCGCATTCACCACGCGATCGGGGTCGGCCCTGCCGGTTCCGCCAATCGCATGGTGAATGTGATTCCCCACCGTGATTGACGGGGGGAGGGGAACATCTGGGGGGGAACTTCTGTTCCCCCTTCAGACATGACAAGAGCTTTCATGCCCGGTGGGAATGCACCGTGGTTGAGCATGATCTTGTCACGTCTGAAAATACCCATTGATGTCTCAGGCCATGCACATCCTTAAGCCCTTTAAGGACGTGATGGATATCCTGAGTGCGGCGATGTAACCGCTGATCCAGGTAACCCCCCTGGTCCAAAGTCTCATCAGGAGGATGGAAAGCTTCCTGAGGTACCAAGGCGGGGCGGGGGGGAGGTGAAGTGGCTGGTTGTACCAGAGGTGGTGGCCCTGCTACAAAAGTTGAAAGAGGGGCTGAGCAGGCGTTTTGACCCTCTCATTCATAAGGAGGTATACGTGCTCTCCACCATGCTGGACTCCAGGGTGAAGGCAAATGTGGCAACTCGCATGCCAGACTTCACCCTGAGGAAGCATGCTCTAGTGGAGAGGGTGTGGGCAGCCGAGAGGGTCATACAACAGCAGGGCAACCAGGATGGGCAAAGCAGCAACAGCAGGAGGGCAGAGATGCAGAGCACTCCCAGCAGCAGCTCCTCAGCCATCAGCCACTCCGAGTGGCCCATCCCAGGGCAGGCAACGTCGGCACATGCAATTGGGGTTAGGGGTTGGCAGCAGCAGCAGGCAGAGGGAGCAGGAGCCTGACACTGTGGAGCGGGCAGTGGCAAAAGAACTCAAGGAGTCGGTGGTGGATTTCAGCAGCGATCCCTTTCTGTACTGGGTAGAGAAGGGGAAAATATAGCAGGCTCTGACCAGGGTGGCACAGGAATTAGTGTCCTGCCCACCAACCAGCGTGCCCAGCGAATGGGTGTTTTCCGCAGCAGGGGACATAGTGAGTCCCCACTGTTCGAGGCTGGCTGCTGGGTTGGTGGAGCAGCTCCTGTTCCTCAAGGTCAACCTGCCACTGCTCAGTTTCCCTGAGCTGGCCTTGGACCCATAGTGAGCAGGGATGTGCGAACAGAACGAGGTTCAGATGTTCGGCCTGAAAACTAAGTTCGGGTTCATGGGTTTGGTCCCGTGGATTCGGCGGAGTTCAGACCTGCTGGGAGGCTTGGGGTGCTCCAGGGACCCCCAAGGGGTGCCCATGGCAGCATGGCGGGCCATCGGAAACACAGAGGAAGCAGAGACCAGGAAGGCTTGGGGTTTGGTATCCCGGCTTGCCCAGGGAGGCAGGCTCAGCACTTGGCCCCTGGGGTTGCCCATGGCACCATGTGTGGCCATCTGAGACCCAGCAGCAGCAGAGGCCGGGAAGGCTCGGGGCTTGGTGGCTGGCCTGGCACCCCTACTTGGCCGGGCATGGCAGGCTGCCAGGCATCAGTGGAGTAGCAGCAGACATTGGATTGCCCGGTAGCAGAACCAATGGCAGCAGCAGCAGACACCTCGATGAAAAGCAACTGCTCCACCAACTTGGCCCCCAGTCTCAGACAGTGCAAAGAGCAAATGTCCCCCACCATCAAGAACACCTGTTCGCTGGGGACACTCGTTGGTGGGCAGGACAACAGACCCTTAGCCACTTTGGACAGGGCTGGCTACATGTCCCTCCGAGAGCTGTGTTGCCACCATGTTCTGCTCCTCCCATCAGTGCTGTCAGTGGTGTAGCAGCAGCAGCAGCAGCAGCAGCAGCCAGTTGAAGCCTAGAAACGTCAGTGTACCATGGAGGAGCTGGGGTGGGGGCAGCTGCCAAGTCTATCAGCAACTGCAGGACGTGGAGGGTGACGTGGCTTTCAACTGAAAGCCATGTGCATGTTTGGGGAAATGATCACGCTCGATAGGCAGCCTTTCTCATTGGTCAGGGACATGGGGTTTAGGCGCCTGATTGGCTTCCTGGCCCCCCAGTTTAAGCTGCCCTTGCACACCACCCTGAGTCAGGCTGCCACCGATGCTTGGCAGCCATCAATGCCCGGCCAAGCAGGGGTGGCAGCCACTGAGTCCTAGCTGGGCCTCTGCCACTGCTCCATCAATGCCTAGCAGCCTGCAATGCCCAGCCGTGATGGTCACTAAAACTGGAGAACCCAGCATAGAATGAGCAGAACTGGAGGCCTGCCACAGCACCACCCTGAGTTGGTAGGTGGTGCCAGCCCTGTACCAGGCTTTAAAGGAACAAGGGGTGAGGGAGCAGCTGGCAGGGGCTGGGGGTGCCACCGTCCACTTCAACACTGACCTGTGGTCGAATAGGAATGCGCAGCATGCCTACCTGGCAGTGATGATGCACTGGTGGCATGATCCGGAGGCAGTATTTGTCAGGAGGGGTCCTGAAGCAGAGTATAGGTGGACCTTGCTTTAGGCGGAAGTCATGGATGCCACTTCCCCTACACTTCTCAGAACATCAAGGCACTCCTGACAGCCATGGTGAGGGAGTGGGTCACGCCAGGCATGCCCTTCACCAAGGGGTGTGTGGTGAGGCACAACGCGCCCAACATATTGAGGGCAGTGTGCGAGGGGGACTTCACCAGCATCCCTTCACCTGGTGGTCAGGGATGCTTTGGACTTGGGGGAGATGGGGATTGGGGCAGGCCCCCTTAGCTCCCTGATTGAGCAGGGGAGGAAGCTGGCCAGTTTCTTTAACCAGAGCATGATGGGAAGCGACCTCCTCCGGGGAAAGCAGACCGAGCAAGACTCCCCAGTGCACCAGTTGGTGCAGGATGTGTCCACCCGGTGGAATTCCTCCACATTCCTGATGCTCGAGCGGCTTCTCTAGCAGAAAGCCGCCTTGCATCCAGCTCAACTGGTGATGGACAGCGGGGCACCTCCATGGTACTATGGGGTGGAATGAGATCCTGGCTCACACAGTCTTTGTTCTGAGACCATTCCTGGCCTTGACAGAGACCATCAACTCCTCCATGGCCACTATTAGCCAGGTGACCCCTCTGGTGCAGAGTCTCCTCAGGAGGCTGGAGGAGGTTCTCCAGGGGAGGGATTGTTGCCCTCAGGGCAAGAAGCTAGTATCTGAGGCAATTGTCCTGGCGTGGCAGCTGAAGGCGGGGCTGAAGGCGCAGTTTGATGAGCTCTTGCAGTGGGAGGAATATGTGTTGGCAACCATGCTGGACCCCAGGGTCAAGGGCAGCGTGGCACACCAGACATGGCTCTATGGCCACTGGAAGGGTGAGCTGGTGGAGGGGATCTGGCAGGCAGAGCGGGCTCTGGAGAGTGTGTGGCAGCAGCAGCAGCAGGATACCCCTGGAGATGGTGGGAGTGGGAGCAGCGACCCCTTTCAGCCGGTGGGGTCTATCCCTGCCCCTAGCAGTAGCAGCACCAGCAGCAGGCTGAGCAGCAGCAGCACCCCTATTGCTCCTGAATGACGTGGATGAACAGCCCTCTCTTCCTGGAATGTAGGCCCCAGAACCATGAAGGTGGGTCCTGGGGCTGGAGTGGCTGGCTGTTTCTTGATGCCATGGAATGATGGCACGCTGTGAGCAGAATGACGGCCCCAGAACCCTGATGGTGGGTCCTGGGGTTGGAGTGGCAGCTTCTGGATGATGTGGATGGACAGCCCTCCCTGCCTGGAATGTAGGCCCCAGAACCTTGAGGGTGGGTCCTGGGGCTGGAGTGGCTGCTTCTTGAGGCAATAGAACAACAGCTCCCCGTGAGTGGAATGACAGCCCCAGAACCCTGACAGTGGGTCCTGGGGCTGGAGTGGCAGCTTCTCGATGATGTGGATGGACAGCCCCCCGTGCCTGTAACATAGGGCCCAGAACCCTGTTGGTGGTTCCTCGGGATGGAGTGGCTGACTGCCTCTGAAGTCAGATTTGCTGTCTGTGTCCTACAGGAGCAGAGCTGGCTCTCCCTGGGCCATGCTGTAGGTGAATAAGGACCCTCCATGTGGGTTGGCGGAATAATGGCTCTAGAACCCTGATCATGGGTCCTGGGGCTGGAGTGACTGTTACTTGATACAGTGGAATTACAGCTCTCTTATTGAGTGGAATGATGGCCCCAGAACCCTGATGGTGGGTCTTGGGGCTGGAGTGGCCAGCACCCCTACTCGGCCGGCTGTTGCAGGCTAGCTGGCATCAGTGGAGCAGTGGCAAAGGCCTGGCCAGGGCTCGGTGGCTGCCACCCCTACTTGGCCGGGTGTTGCAGGCTGGCATCCTACTCAACTGAGCTCAAGAAGCTCTATTACAAATTGGACAAGCCTCGCCCGCTGGCGCACTCATCCAAGCTATGGTCGTCTACAAGAGTGAGGAGCAAATGACTGACATGCAGCACCAGCAGCAGCAGCTAACACTAGATTGCCCAGACACAGTAACTGTGGCTGGCACCCCTGCTTGGCCGGGCGTTGCAGACTAGGACTGTAGTGGCATGCCGCCATGGCAGCTGTTCGCGACGGAAACCCCTATTCCACACATCGCGGCATGGGTCGGCAGAAGCTGTTTCCGATGCCTGCGGTGGCAGTTTGCCGCAAATGTTGCCACGTCATCGGAACTGATTGGCGGGAGCAAAACTTTTGCAGATTCCCAGTAAGAAGCAGCACCACCTCCCCTTTCCGTCTGCCACAGCATCTTTGTGATTAATCTGATCATTGTATCATGTTTCCGCCATCGGGCCACCGGGGCCTGAATACAAGTTATCGCGACACCTGGAGGCATGATTCATCGGCCAATTTCATTGTCTAGGGCTTTTTAATTTCATTGGCTAGGGCTTTCACAGAGAGACATGTCCTGCCTTCACCATTAAGTATAAATAGGTTTGTTGTAGCTTGTTTCTCCCTCTTGATTCCCAATCGCAGTGAGAGTGAGTGACTGTTGGAGCCGTGCCACCAGTGTCTGTGTTTGTTAACACACTCTGATGTTGTGCGCTCCGCGACAAAGCACCACATAGCGACTTGAGGAGAGAGAATCCTATCCCTTCCTCCTAATTCCTAGAATACCATCAATTTTGGATAACCTAAGAAGGCTTTTGTGTAAGTGCTTGAACTTTTATTCTAATTCTTCAAAACGGGGTTTTTATTTAACAGCTAATTTTGTGCTAAAGCAGCTAAAGTAATTTTCTTAGAGCTGCACTTTACATTTTCCATTATGCTTTTTTGTAATAAATGTACACATATGTTCTTTATTGCTGTGTTCCTGCTATGTTTATCACTACATTTTGCTTGATATTTTTTTGTGGTTGCTTGCTACTGTTAGTGCTAGTTCTGCAGAATCTGCCGGCGAGCCTGGAGCATGGACTCGGGGAGGGTCGGGGAAGCACATGGCTAAATAGACATGGCCGGGGGGAGGGACTGCCGGGAGAGTCACCCATGGGGAGAGCCAGAGGAGGGGATCCCTGCTCCAGGCTCACCGGCGGATTCTTCCCCTCCCTCCACCCCCCCAGGCCGTGTCTATTTCCCCGTGTGCTTGCTTCCCTGACCTTCCCAGAGTCCATGCTCCAGGGCTCACCACCGGCTTCTGAGCCTTCCGCGGATACTGGCGCTGGCTTCTGAGCCTCACCCGAGTCTCATATAGTCAGTAGCTGCACAAGGCTCACAAGACGCCGGCGAGCCTGGAGCAGGGACTCGGGGAGGGTCAGGGAAGCAAGCACATGGGGAAATAGACATGGCCGGGGGGCGGAGGTGCTGCCTGTAGAGGGGCTGCAGGGACCTGAGTCTTCTGCGGGTACCGGCTATTCCTCCCCCTCCTGCAGGATCTCCCTAGGTGACTCTCCCCCCTCCTGCAGGATCTCCCTGGGTGACTCTGCTTGCTTCCCCGACCCTCCCCGACTCGAGTCTCTGCTCCCAGGCTCGCCGGCAGATTCTTCCCCTCCCTCCCCCCCAGGCCGTATCTATTTCCCCGTGTGCTTGCTTCCCCGACCCTCCCCGAGTCCATGCTCCAGGGCTCACTGCAGGCTTCTGAGCCTTCCACGGATACCGGCGGTGGCTTCTGAGCCTCACCCGAGTCTCATATAGTCAGTAGCCATGCAAGGCTCACAAGCCACCGGCGAGCATGGAGCAGGGACTGGGGGAGGGTCGCCGGTGGCTTGTGAGCCTTGCGTGGCTACCGACTATATGAGATTCGGGTGAGGCTCAGAAGCGCCGCCGGTATCCGCGGAAGGCTCAGAAGCCGGTGGTGAGCCCTGGAGCATGGACTTGGGGAGGGTCGGGGAAGCAAGCACACGGGGAAATAGACACAGACCGGAGAATTACACTGAGAGAGCCTTGGTGAGCCTGGGTGACCAATCCCCCAATTAGACAGGCACTGGTGGCGGCCGCGGGCATTGTCTTTTCCAAACAGTTAAAAATCACCGCCAGGCTCTCGAGGTTGCTACCCTGCAAGCAATGGTTCTGCGAGCTGGCTCCAAACATTCTCACAAAAGTGG
>QEPC01008573.1:2272478-2289244 GCA_003113815.1 Sphenodon punctatus | reverse complement strand
AGGAGCAGTTACTGCGGTACAACAGAGCAGTACACACACACACAGCACCAGCAGTCAGTGTCAGCGTGACCGTTCACAGTCAAACAGAGTACAGACACACACCAGCACAGCACAGCGGCGCAGCAGCAGCCTAGTCATATTAGCTAGCTATAGCAGCAACTCCACTCCCTTCACGGAACCGTGATAGACGCTCATCATGCCTGACCTGTCTCTCATATATATGAAATTGGCGGAACGCGGTAAAAGGCCGCAGATTAACAATCACCAAATCGGTCAAACACATAACATGCCGCAGATGTGGTTTCTTGTGGCGGAACGATCGCAGAATCGCGGGGTACCGCGCGGAATTATGCGAGGCACAACATGGGATGCTGAGGTTGAGGAATGGAATTGCGGTGTGGTAACAGCAGCTGCCGCAACAGCCCTATTGCAGACTGGCTGGCATTCGTGGAGCAATGGCAGAGGCTGGACCAGGGGTTGGTGGCTGGCACCCCTGCTCGGCCGGGCATTGAAGGCTGTCTGGCATCATTGGAGCAGCGGCAGAGGCCCAGCTAGGGCTCAGTGGCTGGCACTCCTACTTGGCTGGCCATTTCAGGCTTTCAGGCATCAATGGACCAGCAGCAGAGGCCCGGCCAGGACTCGGTGGCTGGCACCCCTACTTCGCTGGGCATTGCAGGCTGGCTGGCATCGGTAGACCAGCGGCAGAGGCACGGCCAGGGCTTGGTGGTGACCACCCCTGCTCGGCCAGGCATTGCAGGACTGCATCCTACTCTCAGGATCTCAACAAATTATTCTGCCAACTGGTCAAGCCTTGCCCAGTGCTGAATCACATGGCCACCCAGTAGCAGACAATGGATTGCCAGGGCACAGTACCTGTGGCACAGCAGAGGCAGCAGTGGCAGACATTGGGTTGCTTGGGCACAGAACCCCTTGCACAGACAGCAGAGACGGCATTGGCAGCAGACATTGGATTACCTGGGCACAGACAGCAGAGGCGGCATTGGCAGCAGCAGCAGACATTGGGTTGACCAGGCACAAAACCCATGGAACAGCAGAGACAGCAGCAGTAGGATTTGCCTGTGCGCAGCACCCATGGAGCCAGTATGGTAGGCTCTGCAAAGGAAGAGCTCCCATACAGCAGCAGACGGCAGAAACTGGATTGCATGGGCACATTTGGATTTGCCAGGGCAGAGCATCCATGGACCAGCAGACAGCAGCAGCAGGATTACCAGGCCAGTGGGGCACATCATCCAGGGCAGGCAGACAGACACCTTGGCATGAGAGGCAGGCAGGCTGGGGCAGGGCTTCAGCTTTGCCCACAGGGTAGGCAGACAGGCAGAATGGCTGTCATGGGGAAAAGGGGGCAACACACTTATTTGGGGTAATGGGTCACAGAATTTGGGGTATTGGGGGTAAATTTGGCTACTAACAAGGACGGCTAAAGATAAATGTTAGAAGATTGTGAGCCTTACCGCCCTGCTGAACTGGTTTGGCAGGATGGGAGGACAGAAAAACCATTGTTAGGCAGAACAAGCAGTTTGTTGCTAAGGTAATGCCCAGGTGGGGTATGCAACCAACTTAGAATAACAAAAGCGGGAGGGAGAAAGTGACCCAAACCCCTTGCAAAGAAAGGAAGACACAGGATCTTCAAACTCTCTCTTCCATCTGGACCAGCAAAAGAATAAGCAGCTCAGAAGAGAGCCTGCACAAACATGAACTAGAGACTTTCATATGGACTGAAAGAACTGAACCTGGCCTGAACACCCAGGCCGAAAAGCACTGACCCAATCTGGACTGAGCCTCGGGGTAAGAGGACAGTTAGGGAATCTCAGTAGATTTAAGAATGCATTTGTTTTATATTTGATTTATTGACTTGCACTATCTGATCAACAGCCTTATACTTGTATGCACTAAATATATGTTTTATAACCAAGCCTAGCGTGCTTGTGTGTTTATTCAGCCTTGGGGGGTTCACTAAGGGGGTACTCTATCTAGGTGAGAGCCTAGATGGACCTTTTTCATATAAGACAACCCCACCGTGAAGTCTTCCAAGCTACGGGTGGCCAGAGAAGGTTCTCTGAGTTACGACTGGGCTGGGAGAATAAAGGGAGGTGTTTCGGGGGTGCGAACCTCCGAAAGCTCCCTGATTGTGATGAGGGTTTCTGATCACTTGGGAAGCCACATGGGCACAGGCAACTGGGTTGCGGCTGGCCTAGTGGGCATTCGGGGGACAACCTAGAGAGAGAGAGAGGGACCACGATCCCGGTGACAATGGCATGAGCAGAAGACAGACTGAGGTAGGCTTTGATCTAGGCCACCTGGGCCAGCGGGTGGGCAGACAGGCAACGTGGTATGAGCCATCTTCCAAACTAAATGTCCCAATCCAGGGAGCGTGTATAACGTCTGGCCTCCACTGCCACTCTGGCCCGCGAACGGCATGCCAATGGACTACTGCCCTTTGGCCACCACCCAGAGGCCACTGCCCCCTGGGCAGCAGTCCCTTTTATGATGGTTACCTGGGGGAGGGACAGAAGAGGAGTTACAGGTGGGGGGGATTCCAGCACCTCAGCCACTAGGAAGCCAACCCCCCACCCCCCTTTCCAGGCCAGCCATGCCACCTGGGCAGCAGCCCCTTTTATGATGGTTACCTGGGGGAGTGACAGAAGAGGAGTCACAGGTGGGGGGGCAGAAGAGTCACAGGTTAGGGGCAGAGTCACCTTTCAGAGTGACAGTTCCATCCCACCCTTTCTAGGGATATAAGACAAGTCCCTGCAGGGATGGAATGCAGGGTGACGTGATGAGAACAATGAGAGCCAGCGCAAATAACCTTTTTTTATGAGGTAGCAACCTGCTGCTCATGGAGAAAGAGAACATCTCCCCACTGCTAGGAGAGAGACAGACATGCTCCCACCCATGCTGTCACCTGCAGTACATGACCAGAGAGAGGTAGAGGTAGAGAGGATCCCCTCTGCTAGAACAAGAGAGATGGGGGTTAAGGGGGAGAGGTGCATCCAGCTCAAGCTGCCACCTGCCAGAACCAGCGAGAGATCTCATCTGTGTTCATGCTCAATGCCCACATCCAGCAGCAAACCTACTAGAATGAGATGGAAATAACACACAACATAATTATGTGTCTGCCTGTGTGCCTCCCTGTACCTGCTACCACCTATCACATGATTGAATGAAGTGTGACCAATCAAGCACTAATTCTAGGGACATCGTTCAACTCCCATGGGCTGTCATTCCTGAAGCAGCCACTCCAGTCCCAAGAAGCATCAGACACCTGGGTTATTGGGTTGTCATTCCACTGCATCCAGAAGCAGTGGATAGGCAGGCCTATCTATATGTGGGCCGCATGTTGTGCAAGCCTGGGTTAAATAATCAATGGTCTGGGATATATTGGTCAGGGTCCCCTTCTTCCATAAAACTAAGCCACCCTGTAGTGTTTAAGGCAGCAACCTGCTCTGATGACCTCGAGCTCCTCTCTAGGCTAAAAAGCACTTGCCTCCCTCCCCTTTCAGAGTGACAGTTCCACCCAACCCTTTCTAGTGATATGACACAAGTCCATGTGGGGAAGGAATGCAGGGTGACATGGTGAGAATGATGAGAGCCAGCACGAAGAATCTTTTTTTATGAGGTACCAACCTGCTGCTCATAGAGAGAGAGAGAGTCTCCCTACTGCTAGGAGAGAGACAGACACGTTCCCACCCATGCCGTCACACCTGCAGTACATGTCCAGAGAGAGACGGAGAGATAGACTCCACACTACTAGAATGAATGAGAGAGATTGTGTGTGTGTGTGTGTGTGTGTGTGTAGAGGTACATCCAACTCAAGCTGCCACCTGTCAGAACCAGAGAGAGATCTCATCTGTGCTGCTCATGCTGAATGCCCACGTCCAGCAGCAAACCTACCAGAATGATATGGAAATAACACACAACGTAATTATGTGCCTCCCTTTACCTACCTGCTACCACCTATTGCAATGATTGAATGAAGTGTGCCCAACCAACCACTAATTCTAGGGGCATTATTCAACTCCCATGGGCTGTCATTCCGCTGTACCTGAAGCAATCATGCCAGTCCCAGGAACCATCATCAAGATTCTGGGACCATCATTCCAGTCACGGGGGGCTGTCATTCCATTCCACTGCATCCAGAAGCAGTCACTCCGGTCCCAAGAACCATCATCTGGGTGCTGCTGCTGCTCATGCCTGACTGGCCAGTGGCCACTGACACCTACCCGCTAGCCTGCCCCCCCTGCCAACCTACTCCGCAGCCAACCACCCGCTGATGCCCACTGCGGCTGCTGAAAGAGCCCCTCTGCCCACCAGCACCCGCCACCTGCTGCCCGCTGCCAAAGAGCCTCTCTTTCTCTCTGGCACTCCCTCACAGAAAATATGATATCCCTGGCAGTGGCTGGTTGTTCTACCTGGGGCGCTGTCTGCAAGTCTGCCCCCCTGGGGCAATCTTTCTATGCACTGAACACACCTCTCCACTCGAGGGCTTCAAAGGGACCAACCGACAAATGTAACCACGTATATATCACAACTCAGCTTCCCAAGGCTTCCCCCCATGCACCGATCTCTCTGTGAAAGTGAGCAGTGAACCTGCCGGTGCCTGCTTATGCCTCTGCCAGACTGCCACAGCCTCTCTCTTTATCTCTGGCACACCCACACAGACACAAGTCCTTCTGCTCCTGGGTGGCTGTCTGCAAGTTGAGACCCTGCTGGCACATCTTGGGGCTAATAAACTACATGTGCTGCTGCTGTAAGGTAGGGATCTGACAAGCTGTATATACAATGAGATTCTGCCCCCTGCCAGAAGAAGCAGAGAGGAATAAAAGATTGGACAGGTAAAACTCAGCTTGTAACAAATATAACTTTTACAAAAACTTTTAAAAAAACATTTTAACTTTTTAAAAACCTTTGAAAAAACAAACATTAACAATATAAAAAGACATAGAAAAACAACTCAGGTATCTGTGGGCCTGTCCTCTGGAACATGGGGAAAAAGGGACAATGGTGCACGGGACCAAGGTGCGGGCACATCGTCCACCTCAGCCCTATATCACCTCACAACATCCAGGCCCCCCCCACATGGATACCTTCCATGCAACCAGGGACTGGCAGAGTGATTCGAAGGCGTCTTTTTCAGTTCTCACATACTCCTTGTACGCCTCAGCCTGGTGTTCCCTGATTTGGAGCTCCTCGAATCGCTCTACCAGCCTGTCCTCCATATTTTGGGGTTGGGTCTTGAAGCCTAACATAAATATTTTGGCGGGCCTCTGCAGTGATGCCCGAAATGTCCTTGCTTTGGGGGTCTCCTCTTGCCAGGGGCTGGAAAATCCTCAGAGGAGCTGGAGGGGGAAGGACTGGGACGGTGCCTCTTCTGCTGTGCCTTCCTCCCCTCCTCCACCTGGTGTTCCTCCCTGCTCCTTCCAGCCCGAGACACATCCTGCATCACCTGAATGAGGTGGACAGTTTCCACATGGGCAATCAGCCCCAATGTGGTCCCCTGCATCCCCCACTTGATTTTTTTTTGTCGCAGATCTAAAGAAGATAAAAAGATAGGAACATAAGTGCCATACTGTGTCAGACCAATGGTCTATCAAGTCCTGCCTTCATTCTGTCTCCACAAGTGGGTGACTGGCCAATATCTCTCTCTGTGGAGGACTTCCTAACAGGTCATAGGGCAATCCATTCCCTGTTCCAGCTCCCGTGCCTTACCTTGCATTCTGTGAATCCACCTTTTGGGGTCTGGAAATCTTGCCATACTGCGGACCTCATTGGCCTGGTTTGGCCCTGAGAAGTCTGCCTTGATGGGCCTGGAGTAGCAGCATCCTCATCATCACCCTCTCTGAAACAGGAACACATAAACCCCTACATAACATCATGCATTCATGGTGATGCCTCTAGTCCTTCCCAGACCAATACCCATTCTCCCACACCAAGTGGATGGATGGTGCTGCAGTGCTGCCTACTTGCCTCTTTCCCTGTCTCCTATGTACACCACGACCACCCGTAGTGCTGTAGTGTCTTCAAGTTGAGACTCTGGCTGCTGCTGCTGCTGGAATAGCCCACTCCCCCTCCCCTCTCTGTGGCAGACCCAGAAATAAGACACATGCAAATCCTGCCCTTCCTGGGGTGCTAGTGTTGGCAAGTTGAGACCCTGGCTGCCACGTGTCTGGGTGGGTGCTGTGGCTCATGCCTGACTGCTGGAAGAACTCCCCCCAACACTCTCTCTATGGCAGACTCAGAAATAAGACACCTGCAGATCCTGCCCCTCCGCTGCCACCTGCTGATGCCCGCTGTTTGTGCCTGACTGCCCACCACCCGCACGCCAGCAAGCTCGCTCTAAAGGATAGTATTCTTCTTGTCCTCAAAGTTATATGGAACAATAAACAAAAATAAAATTTACAAACCTGGCAGCAGTGGCACCTCCTCTGCCCTCTTCCTCCTCTGGTGAGGAGCCCACCTCCACCACCTCACCAGATGGTCCAGGCTGGGCCTCCACTTTTTCCTCCTCCACCTTGACCTTCCTCCTCAGCTTCATTTTTCTTTTTCCACCACCACTGCTTCCTTCACCTTCTATCCTCAGGCCCAAACCAAACCACACACACACAGCTACAACACACACACACACACACAAGCTCACAACCAATTTTTCACACAAGTTCACTTCACACAAGCCAGACAGACACCACACCACCACACACGAGAACACACGTAATCAAAATACCGTTTCTGGTTTTTGGTCGGTATCGGTATCGATAATGACAATAACAAAAATTACATTTTTGTTATAACAAGAACGATAAAATGACACATTTTGATAATGACAAAAATAACAAAAATGAAAAATGACATGGGACTCTGGTGCACATCCCTAGAGAACTGTGCTATAATCAAGAGCCTTAAATTCAACAAAGACAAATGTTCAACAAAGACAAATACAAAGAGGGAAAAGAAACCAAAGCATAAATTCAAAAAGCAAATAACAAGAGAAAAATTTGGGAGTAGAAATGGATCACAGATTGAGCAAGAGACAGCAGCTTGCTGCTGTTGTGAAGAAGGCAAGTACTATTTTGGGTTGAATTAATACAATTGTTGCATGACGTAAGAACTGTTTGTGTCAATATACACAGTCCTAGCTAGACCTTAGCTGGAGAACTGTGTCCAGGTTGGGGAACCCTATTAAAGGATATACAGAAAGTGGAGACGTTCCTGAGAAAAGTAGCAAAGACAATGAAGTATTGAGAAACTTTAGAACGTAAGCCATATGGAACAAGTTGAAACACCTGTTGTCTAGCTTGGCGATGGAAAGATTAAACAGGAAGATGATAACAGCTTTCAATCATTTGAAAGGCTGCCATAAAGAAGATGGAGAACAATTGTTCCACCTTGCTATTGAAAATAGGATAAGAGACAATGGGTCCATGATATAGGAAAGCAGATTTAGATTATACCTCAGGAGAAACTTCCTGACTATGGCCCTGATCCAAGTATTGTACATATGTGGATCAAAATTACAGGGTGACCCTGGGAAAGTTCCCCTTCTCCTGATCATGATGCCACTGGGAGAAGGAGAGATGGGGCTGCTGTGGCGGCCGTGGTGGTGGTGACGCAGTCAGTCGGAAGGCAGGGGATTTTTCCTGGGGACACTCTGTGCTCACACTGTGTGCATGCGCATAACTGTAATTTTGTTCCATGACCATGCGGACTTTGGATTGGGGCCTATAAGAACAGTTAGGGAAGGAATAAGCTGCCTAGAGATGCTGTGATTCTTTTTCTTTGAATGAGTTTAAAAAGAGATTGTAATAGCACATATCTGCAATGGTTTAGGCACAGTAAATTCTGCAACTGTGCAGGGCACTGGACTGGATGACTTTGGAGGTCCCGTCCAATTTTATGCTACCTTTCTTGATCATTATACACCTAAGTAGTCCCATTAAGATTGCTGAGACTATACCTGGAGTAAAATACTACTCAGTGAGTAAGTGCATCAGGCTCTGAGCTATTCTAAGCACTGAACACAGCCAACTGCAATAGATCACAAAAGGAATACTCTGTACCCGTGTTCAGTGTACTGTGTGCCAGATTTGAATGTATTGGTATTAAGAAAGGTGAAATTGGATTTTAATCCCTCTGCTAATCTTCCACTGGAACAGTCCCTCAATTTTTCTAAAATGTATTCCAGTCAAAATTTCCAAACATGAATACCCAAAATTAAGAATCTAAAACATACTTAGGATGTGGAGTAAGTGGGTTGTGGACTACAAACTTAGGCTGCTTTTAGACGTGCATGGCGCACAAGCGGGGTGAAATCTGGCCATGTGTAAAAATCCCATGGGTGGGGTTTAGACATGACATTTTGCGTGTTATAGCCAGTTGCATATTCTTTTAAAACCGCAAACTAAATACCGTGATGCCATTTGCATGTGTCAGTGGTAGAGAATCTCAGAGCAGATTGCTCAAACATGAATAGAGAATATTGTTAAGAATAAGGAAAACTTTACTATCCACAACCCACTTGGGTCTTTTGCTTCAGGCCCTGGGAGCTCATTTTGGAATGTTGAATCCAGAGAGGGTTAGAGGCTGGAAGCTCACCTTGGGGTCATGAAGTATATCAGGCTTTCCCTGGAGTTAGCTTTCTGAGGAGCAGAGTGAGGGGTGGGGGACAGGTTGGAGAGTATAAAGGCTGAAAGTCCAGTGAGCAGCTTGCCTGAGAGACTCCAGGGATGGAGTCCAGAGCGGAACTTGCCCCACAAAGAAGGAAAACTGCAGGGGGATGAAAGGTCTGGTGGAGGGTTGTTACAACACTTAAATAAATGCACTGGTGAAGAGAAGAACTGAGGTCAGTTTGTACTAATCCTAAATTCACAAATCAAATTTGGCAATTCATTTCCAGAAATGAAGGTTATTAATTAAAAAATTTAATAAGATGGGTCCCTCCCAAGACTGATTCTTGAGGAACTCCATTAGTAATTGCTCTCCAGGTCAACAGTTTGTTTTTACTGGCTCCTTTCTAGAAGTGAATGCCCAGGTTTGAACTCATTCTGGTTGCAAAGTTTATCACTTCAGTATTTGTTACTTCAACATTAACTACTTTATTACTATGTCAGTTCATTATTTAGTACTTGAATATTTCATTGCGTCATTAGTTTGTGACTTTGGAATTTGGTACTTTGTTGGTTCATATCTTTGGCTCATTGTTCACCCCTGTCATCCAATTTAAAATGTCTCACATAATGCAGATGTGACATAGATGGCTCAATCATGACTTGCACAAATGCAAAACCTGCCAAATACACCAGTAAAGACTACAAAGTAGTAATGGCAAATACATAGCGACTGGGACTGCTCATGAATACTGAAATATGAATACTGAACTTGCAAAGTGTGAAAATACAAAAATCAAACTGATGAGCACATGAACTCAAACACTCTATGCAAATTAGAACAAGTTTTTTTTCTCAATCTGACTATCAAATTATTTCAAAATCAAGAATTCAAATATACCAAATTTGACCAACCTAATATTCTCTGTGAATATTTGCTTCAGCTCTACTGAAATGGAACCTGTCATACTGACTGTTTCTGGATCGTGGCTTTTCAACAATTTGCATCCAAAGAGGTCCACTCACTGATAGTACGGTTGTACACATTAATGAAAACAAATTAAAAGTATTTTTCAGTTATGAACATTTCCGAGTTCCAAACAACTTCCGTTCCCAAGGTGTTCATAACTTTGAGTTTTTATTGTACTGAATTTTATCCCATTTCTGGTACTTCAATCAATTTCTTCCTGTATAATATCCCACCTTTCCTCCATATGCCAAAAATGTGCCAACAGATTTCACTAACACACTTTTACTTTTGTTGCCATCCTAATTAATTAAAATATTAAATAAGTTGGGTCTCAAACTGATTCTTGAAGGACTTCACTAGCACTCTCTCTAGCTCAACAGTTTGCATTTTACTACTTAGCTAGTTCTTTATTATGATTCCTGTTTTAATTACTGTCCTGTCCTCTCCAACTTAACTAGTAATGCTAAGCCGGTAATCAAATGGTAGTAATCAAATGCTTTACTGAAATATAATCACTTTCAATCTACCTTTTCCCCTTATTGAAATAATCAATTTTCTTATTAAAAGAAAATATCCGATTGGACTGGCACAATCTATCCTTGCTTAAACTCCTGTTGCAAATTGTGCTGTTCTTGTTGTCTTCATATATTTTATGATTCATTTATTTTAAAAATTTGTTCTAAAGTCTTGCATACCATTGAGATCACACTAATAGGTCTGTAATTGTCCGCCACTTCACTGGGGACATAAAGCAGAACACTAGCTTCCTGAAAGATGGGGGGGAAATGCTATCAAAGGAATACTTACTGAATAATGGTTTATTAGTTCAGTTTTTTGGAACAGTGTCATTTATTCTGATTTTTATGACAGAAGAGATCATTGAAGAAAGCTCCAACAAAGCTTAAAGAAAATTCTAAAACAATATGCAATCATTTCTATAGGGTTGCAAAAATATAGGAAGCTTAATTCATATCTAGTGGAACAAGGTGGTTGGGAGAAAATATTAATCAATAGTATCAGTAATTGGCAGTAATTTTCAAAAGAAACCCACTAGAGATCCATTGTGTCTCTCAACTGAAGAAGTGGTCTGATAGAACGCTATTTTTAACAACAACAGTACTCTTACTAGCTACAAATTGGAAACACTCCCTGATATTACGATCTGGTAGAGCAGAGGTCGAGACTATTAGCCATGGAAGAATTATGGCCCTTTTTACACAGACACTCTAACACCGATAAAATGGGTGTTACATTTTATTATACGTGGTACAGGGCAACACTGCAGCTCTGCAACATGGGCCCTTTTCATGCGAGATGCCTCTACCCAGTTTTGCTGGGTGGAGATGGGTGGAGGCATCTGTGTAAACCCTACTTGCTGTCGGTGTAGGTGCGTGCATGTTCCCGCGCAACACCCATCTCCACTCGCCACCCACCCATGGAGCAATCAGCAGTGGAGTCCGTTGCTCCATGGGTAGGTGGGTGGTGGGTGGAGATGGGTATTGTGCGGGAGTATGCATGCACCTACAACCACCACAAGTGGTGTTTACACAGACACCTTCACCCATCTCCACCCAGTGAAATGCACCCCACCCACTGCAAGTGGTGTTTACACAGACGCCTCCACCCAGAGAAACTGGGTGGAGGCATCTCGTATGAAAAGGGCCCATGTTGCAGAGCTGCAGTGTTGCCCTGTACCATGTATAATAAAATGTAACACCCATTTTATCGGTGTTAGAGTATCGGTGTAAAAAGGGCCTAAAATTCAACAAGGATGACGAAAGCTTCCAAATAGCTAGTTAACTGGATTGCTGAATTTTCAAATAAGGTTCAAATCTGGGTGTACAACCAAAATATTTATAATTTGTTTAAGTATTAAATATCTGATTTAAGGCCCTTTTCACATGAGACACCCCCACCCATCTCCACGCAGTTTTGCTGCATGGAGGTGCCTATGTGAATGCCGTGGGGGTGCGTGCGCATTCCACGCTACACCCATCCCCACCCATCATACACACATGGAGCAATGGGCTTCAATGCCCGATGCTCCGTGGGTGGAGATGGGTGTGCACCTGTGGAAACAGGCACACACCCATCCCCCCACCCACCACAGTCCGTTAAAAACAGTCTAATACTCTGAGGTGAAAAAGACAATAGTGAGAAAGAAAGGGTGTTTTCGTATGTGATGATGGTCTTCTTTACTCTGCTTTGATCCGGTTTAACCCATGGGTCACCATCATGTCTGTTCCTGGCCACCAGATGTTGGCATGGGATAGATCCCGGCTGTGGTGATGGCTAGCATGGGCTGTGACTTGGGAAAGTCTCTGAGTTACAGCATGCATTAGTCATCACCACGGATGGGATCCAGTCGCATGACCGGGTGTAAAGTAGGCTTTAATGTTTGAAAGTCCACTTTACTGGACACAGTCCAGAGTGCTTGCCAGGTCCAGGTGCCATGGCGGCTATCATTGGCCGCCATGGCTGCCTGTCAGGGGGAAGGAGTGGGCTTCTGGGTGCAGCATGGGGGTAGGGTGGGGCGGACGCATGTCGGTGTATCTCCCCATCCTCCTTGGTGCCCGGCCCCTGTCACATTAGTTTAAGGGGAGGAATCAGTCCTGGTGGTGACCAGATAAGTCTGTGGTGGCAGCTTGTGACTGCCATGTATGAAAACACGCAAAGAAAGATACAGGTTCTCAAACCACATGAGACAGGGCCAGTCAGATCCCTTGCCCACCTCAGGGAGAACCACTGCAGTCACCACACATTGGATTGGAGGGGAGTCCAAATGAGCAGACCCCTGCACAGAATCCAGGTAGGGGGCCTGTCATTACAAGTCCCTCCATGCCACCGGTTGGCCAAGGAGCTGTCCACATGGGGAAGGACTCTCAGACTCCTACTGTGCAGCAGGATCAGGCCCCTGGGAGGAGTTACTGCAAAACAACTGATGTGGGGGCCAGAGGAGCGCACACATTCTGACCACCAAACAGCTGAACAGGGGCCTGGAGGATCACACCTCTGTTTGGCAGCCAAGGTGAGTGTACTCCTCTGGGCCCCCGATCAGCTGTTTGGTGGCCGGGATGGGCGTACTCCTCCCTGCCCGATCCTCAAACCTTGCCTCATGGTGGGGCTGCATGGCTGACCAGATGGAAGATGGCCCATGGTGACATGTTAACCTGGGTGAGGCAACAGTAGCCCGTGATACATCACTGGCCTTCAATGACAGACACATCTCATAGCAGCCAGGTGTTCAACCCGAGGCGGAAGTGGGCAAGTATCTGGCAGTTGCCGGGCGGATGGTCAGTTAGATCATGGTCTAATGTAACAGGGTTCTGGGGCACATCTTCTCTGGATCCAGACCCACGCGGGATCTTTGCTGCCTGCCTTTATTCACAATGTGAATAATACACAGGGGTCCGGGCGCCTTCCTTAAGGCCCTGCCTGACTAGGCACAGTCACTCCTGGCCAGGTATCACATCCCATAGTCCCTTCATTCCATTCCCTGGCATAGGGTACTGGCTCAGTGGCCTACACCCTGTAGCCCACCCAGTTTCATCCCAGTTACTGGCTCAGTCACCTACACCCGTAGCCTTCTTAGGTAGAACGTCCCCCTAAGGCTCTGCTGGCCAGGCACAGTCCCTCCTGAAGCTGGCTACAGGCAGAGGCCTTCCTGGCTCCATGCCTCAGCCACAGCCATCCCCCCTCTCTCTGTTCCCTGGATCTGATTCAGTCTGGGCTGGCTCAGGCATGCCTAGCCCAGCTGGCCCTGCTCAGGCCCTTTGCCCCAGAACCTGGAGGTTAGCCCAGCTGAGGCATTAAGGTGCCATCCTCAGTGGCTATGCCCTCCAGGCAACCTTACTTAAAAGGACCGGGGATCAGGCATCTAGCCTGACCCTGCTACAGGAGTAATGTGGGATAATGTATTGTGTGACCTTACCCATACATGACATACCTGGGGGGGGGGGGTTGGGGTTGGGGGGTGAGGGAGATGAGAAATAAATATACCATTATCTGTTTTTATAATTCTCAAAGAAATATTTTGATTGTGCTGTTTTGCTACCCTGAACCAACTAAAAACAGTAAATATAACTAAATTTAACATCTTTGGAACCTTAATTGTTGGTTCCAGTGGGGGGTGTTACAATGGAGTCGCGATTTTTGCGATGACTCCTTGCAAGCCCTATTTTATTCATTTAAAACCTTGTGTATATACACATAATATATAATATCCTCCCCCCCCTGCTCCCTACATCTACATAGTCTTTTTTATTTTTTGGCAAATGCATCTTATACATCAATATACAAACATCTAGAGCAATATTACTAAAAGACAAACAGGTCTAAACATCTACAGATTGCTTCTTCATTTTGAAATGTTTTCCCTCAGTGCACATACATCTGGAGCAAGATTGAAAAGAAACCAAAGGAAAAACATATAGGAAGCTTTAGCTCTCCCTCTGTTCGATGTTACTGATACACCTTGTTTTAAGTAGGGTCCTTCCCCTTACTCCTTTTTCCTTTGGTATTTTTTATTTGTCTTAGCTCTTCAACAGAACTTTTTATCAGACTATAAGGGCCCCTGAACTTAAAGGCTATAAAACTTTCTATATAGATTTGCACCATTTTGATTTTCCCATATCCCTTTAACTTATTGTGTGTCTTAGCTCTACAACAGAGTTTCTTAGCAGACTATAAGGGCCCCTGAACGTAAAAATTGTAATTCAATCCTTTTGCTTTATTGTATGTCTTAGCTCTTTAGTGGAGCTTAATCTAAGCCAAATTAAGCTCCATTATCTGGTTTACATTTCTTTCATCATTTAAGATTACATTTTCTCAGTACTTGAAGTGTTTGTAAGAAGCTTTGTTTCTTGATGGAAGTGATGTTTGTTCTCTGTTCTCTCTGCCTTGGAAAGTTCATCCTTCCTCCTCCTGTTTCTGGAATTCCTCCTTTTGAGTGGTCATATATTTTTCCAAATCTTTTCGGTCATTGAAGGTTTTTCTCACCCCTCCATGTATGAATGAGAAGTGTGCTGGGTATCTTATTTGTTTTTTAATTCCTGCCTCTTTGAATTGGATGGTATATTTATTCCCGTTTCTTCTTCTCGCTATTGTGCCTGCAGCTAAGTCAGGAAATATTGCAGTTTTCTTCCTTTCATGTAGAATTTCTCCTGTTTTTCTTGCTTCTCTTAGGACCAACTCTTTGTCCTGGAATCTCAAGCATTTGAAAATCAAGGCATGGGGAGGTTCTCCTTCCTTAGGCCTTGGTCTTGGTGTACTGTGGGCACGCTCTATTTCAGTTTCATGGAGCTCCATTTTGGGGGGAAGATTTCTCTCAAAAATTCTCAGGTTATTTCTCCTCCCTCTATTTTCTAGATACTCACATTTGGAGTCCAGGAGGGACATTCTTGTATCTAGCTTTGAGACTCTTTCCTCTCTTTGTATACCAGAGTCTTCTTGTTCACCAAGCTGCATTTCTAGATGTGTCACGCGCTTAGATAGCTTATCAAACTTTTTGTTAAGGAATTCAGTGGAAGCATTTACCTTACTCCTTTCAGTTTTTTGCTCTCATTCTTTGACTCTTCGTGCTGTGTTTGTATGGTTTGCACTAAGGTGGCAAACTGTTCAGCAAAGTCTGGTGGGACTGGCATTTTCGGGTCGACTGCATCCGCCATCTTGTCGGTCTATTCCTTGGGTCCAACAGGCCCCTTGTTTTTAACCATATAGAACGCCTCCAAAGTATGTTCTTCTCCTTTCTTTTGACCCCTATTTTGTCCCCTTTGCTTTTTCCCCATCAGTTTGTGCCAAGAGTCTCTTGAATTTTTTTTGGTGTAGGTTTTTTCTATCGGGCTGCAGGAGCTGTTAACAAACATGGCTACTGTCCACGCATGCCCACTAGTGCCTCCTTATTTTTCACTATTCTATAAATTCTCTTCCACTTTTTTTACTTTTTGTTACTTTTTCCACTTAACTTTTGTGCAAACAGAAACATTTTCAAAAGGTGTTTGGATTTTTTTAAATGTAGATTTTTTTTGAGTAACATGACATTAACAAATTAGCTGATACATCAAAGTTTTCTATAAAAAATTTGACCAGTTCTTTTTATGCTTCTTAATAATGAAAACCCCCATCCCGACTGAGTCATATCTTGTTTTTTTTCTTATTTTACTCTGCAGGTTATTTTGAAATATAAAGGACTATGAAAGCAATGAAAATGTCCCAGGGGATAATTTAAGATAAAATTAAAAAGATTCCATATGTAGAGAAAAATAGCTATAATTATGCTTAATTAGCTGCATTTTACTTATAAAGAACATAAAAACAATTAGAAAAATTCCTGTACAAGTTCATACTTCATTCCATTTTGTCCATCGTCCTTGGCATTATATCCTTTATTTAGACTACAGTGGGTGAAATCCTTACTCCGTTGAAGCCAAAGACCAAACTCCCAGTGACTTTATTAGGACCAGGATTTCATCCTGTTTCTATAACCAGCAATATTTTCTCTCTAGTTTAATTTTCTCTTCAAACCCTCCTTAATCCCTATAAGAAACTAAATTTCTGGAAAAAAAATTGGCATTAGACACTTGAGGCTTGTAGTGATTGTGCACTTGCTTCACCATTTAATGTGCCCTTTGTTACCCTCCTCTGTTATCATCTTTGGGTATTTTCAGATGTTATGTGATCACGGTCAACCCCACTGAACCACAGTGAATTCGGTGGGGTGGCTGTGATCGCCGGCACGTCTGTCTGAGCCCTGCCAGTTGTCCACCATGGTGAATTCCTGGCAGAGATCAACATTGACTAAAGTTCCGGCTATGAGGTGAGCCATGGTTAGTTTCACCACGATCAGGAAAGTAGGGGCGGGAAAACCGGTAAATCCGGTATCCGATAATCCTGGTACCGGGCATACCGGCATTATCGGATTCGACCCGGTAAATCCGGTCCGGGTACCGGATTCCGGGTACTGGATTTTTTTGCATTGCAGCCATTTAAAAATGGCTGCAATGTAAAAACTTAAAGCCCCACCAAAAAAGTTTTAAAAAACAAACCCTCCCCAAGTCCAGGCTGCGCGGGTGGAAGGGGGGACACCCCCCACCCACCCTGCCCAGCCTGGATTTTTGTTTAAAAAAAGACTCAGAGGCGAGCCCACCCCCCAGCACCAGTGGCCGCGGCATCCCCGCAGC
>QEPC01008573.1:2133027-2268089 GCA_003113815.1 Sphenodon punctatus | reverse complement strand
GTCTCTCCCCCAGCTCCTGTCTCTCAGATTGTAAGCCCTAGGGGCAGGGACCGTGTCTATTTTATTACTTTGTAAAGTGCCAGGTACACTGCTGGCGCTATATAAATGTTTGTTAATAATAATAATAATAATAATAATAATAATTAATAATGTGCCCTGTAATTCTGTCCTTAATGATGGTTTGCACCATTTTACCCGGCACAGACGTCAAGCTTACTGGTCTGCAGTTTCCAGGATCACCTCTGGATCCCTTTTTAAATATCAGGATTACATTTGCCACTCTCCAGTCCTTGGGTACAGTGGCAGATTTTAGTGACAGGTTACAAATTAGTAACAGTAGGTCTGCGTTTTCATATTTGAGTTCCTTCAGAACTCTGAGGTGAATGCCATCTGGTCCTGCTGACTTGTTAGTATTCAGTTTGTCAATTTGCCCTAGAACATCCTCCAATGTCACATTGATTTGTAACAGCTCTTCCAATTCCTCACCCACAAAGCAAGGATCTGGCATGGGTACCTCCCCCAAATCCTCTGCAGTGAAGACCGACTCAAAGAACTCATTCAGCTTCTCTGCAATGTCCTTATCCTCCCTGAGCGCCCCTTTTACTCCCTTGTCATCTAATGGCACAGTTGACTCCCTAGTAGGCTTCTTGCTTCTGATGTATTTGAAAAAGTTTTTGTTGCTTGTTTTTGCCTCTTTAGCAAGCCTCCCTTCAAAATCTATCTTGGCATGTCTTATTAACATTTTACATTTACATTGCCAGTGTTTATGCTCTTTCGTATTATTTTCATTGGGACTAACCTTCCATTTTTTAAAGGATGCCTTTTTTGGCTCTAATAGCCTCCTTCACCTCCCCATTTAGCCATTGTGGAAGATGTTTGGTCTTTCTGCTTCCTTTTATAACTTGCGGGATGCATTTTATCTGGGCTTCCAGAAGGGTGCTTTTAAACAGCCTCCATGGCTCTTGCAAACTTGTAGCCTTTGCAACTGTGTTTTTTAGTTTCTTTTTAAATAGTTCCCTCATTTTATCAGTCTCCCTTTTTAAAGTTAAATGCTACTGCTGTACTTTTGTTTGTCTTTCTCACTCCAGAAATTATGTCAAATGTGATCATATTATGATCGCTATTGCCTAGTGACTCCACCACAGTTACCCCAATGCACCAGGTCCTGCGTGCCACTCAGGACTAAATCTAGAATAGCTCCTCCTCTCATTGATTCCAGAAGCAGCTGTTCTAGGAAGCAGTCATTTACGGCATCCAGAAATTTGACCTCTACGTCCTGCTGAAATGTCCCGGGGAAACATTCACCCAATCAATATTAGGGTAATTGAAGTCACCCGTTATTATTATGTTGCTGACTTTAGTAGCCTGTCTAATCTCTTTTAGCATTGTTTTATCAGTCTCTCCTGGTCAGGGGGATGATAGCATAGTCGTACTGCGATACTCTTCCCCTTTATACCTGGAATTTCTGTCCGTAGAGATTCTAGGGAACAGTTTGCATCCTTTAAATTTTTAATTGTACTTGACTCAATGTTGTCTTTTACATATAGAGCCACCCCACCACCAACTCTATCTACTCTGTCATTCCGATATATTTTGTACTCTGGTATTATGGTGTCCCGTTGGGTTATCCTCTTTCCACCATGTCTCTGTGATGCCTATAGTGTCTAGATCTTCATTTAGTGCCATACACGCTAATTCTCCCATCCTACTTATTAGGCTTCTAGCATTTGCATATAGACATTTATGTGTATTCTTTTTATTCTTCTTACTGTGCACATTATAAGGGACTGTATCAGGCACCCTGGAATTCCACCTGAAGCCCCTTAATTTTTATCCCTTCCTCAGTCTTAAGCATCTCTAAATCCCCTAAGTTAAAATCATCCTGTATAGTTTCCACAGTCCACACTGTGCACCCCACAGTGCCTATTGGCTTTCCCCCAGGTTCTAGTTTAAAAACTTCTCTATCACATTTTTAATTTTTAGCGTCAGCAGCCAGGTTCCATTCTGGTTAAACATACTCAAAGAGTGATCGTGATCATAAGTGGTTCATTCTCAAACTAGATGGAAGTGTCAAGTGGGGTCCTGCAGGGATTTGTCTTGCGTCTGGTGCAATTCAGCATCTTTATTGACTTGGAGTAAGGAGTGGAGGGAGTTATTGTGCTCAGTTTTGGGCCCCTCATTTTAAGAAAAAGATTGACAAATTGGATCAGAGGAGGGTGAAAAATGATAAAGGGTTTGGAAAGCAAGTCTTATGAGGAATGTTTGAAGGAACTAGGTACATTTAGTGTAGCAAAAAGAAGACTAAGGGGAGACATAGGAGTCACAGGCAATTTGTGGGAGGCATGGGGAGGCGCATACCCCCCAGATTTTCAGAACCCCTGCTCAGCCCCCAACTCACCCCCACTCCTGTGTCCCTCTCATTATTGACAGTTACCAATCACCTATGACAGCAGTTTTCAACTATCTCAGGGGCTGCCACCCAGAAGGTAGCAAGGGACGGTTCTGCAGGACTAGAAACAATGGGCTCAAGTTACAGGAACATAGATTTCGGTTAAATATCAAGAAAAACCTCCTAGCAGTAAGAGATGTGCAGCAATGGAACAAGCTGCCTTGGGAGGTTGTAGGCTCTCCGTTACTGGAGGTTTTCAAAAAGAGGCCAGACAAGCATCTGTCTGTTATAGGTGTGGTCATCCTGCATCCAAATAGGTTAGACTAAATGACCCTCAAGTTCCCTTCCAGCTCTAAGATTCTATAAAAGGTTATCAACCCCCTCCACCCTCTTCCCTTTCTGCTCAGGATCTCGCATCATTCTTCACCTCAAAGATCGACAAGATCCAACAGGACATTGCATCTCATCCATCTCCTCTTCCCACTCCCTCACCACCCCACCCCCCTCTCTCCTCACCTCCTTCCCCCCAACCTCCCTTGAGGAAGTCTCCACTCTGCTCTCTTCCTCAAACCCCTCCACCTACCCTCTTGACCCAATCCCCTCCCACCTCCTAACCTTTATTGCTCTCACTGTTGCCCCCCCCTCTACATGTCATGAATCTCTCCCTCTCCACTGGCTCCTTCCCCTCCGTCTTCAAGCATGCCACTGTTTCTCCCATCCTCAAAAAGCCCACCCTGGACCCATCCGACCCCTCTAGTTACCGGCCGGTGTCCCTCCTTCTCTTTGCCTCTAAGCTTCTGGAACATGTTGTCTACTCCTGCTGCCTAGACCTCCTCTCTGCCAACTCCTCCCTGGACCCTCTCCAATCTGGCTTCCTCCCCCTTCACTCCACGGAATCTGCCCTTGTCAATATCACCAATGATCTACTTGTCACTAAATCTAAGCATCTCTACTCCATTCTTGTCCTCCTTGACCTCTCTGCTGCCTTCAAAACTGTTGACCACTCACTCCTACTGGATTTGCTTCGCTCCTTGGGCTTCTGCAGCTCTGTCCTGGACTGGTTCTCTTCCTACCTCTCTGACCGCTCCTTTAATGTATCTCTTCCCAATTCCAGCTCCTCCTCCCTCCCCCTTTCAGTTGGGGTTCCCCAAGGCTCTGTCCTTGGCCCTCTCCTCTTCTCTATCTACATCCTTTCCCTTGGCAAACTCATTGCCCCCATGGCTTCCAATATCATCTCTACGCTTACAAAACTCAGCTCTATCTCTCTACCCCCTCTCTCTCCCCTTCTGTCCACTCACGCCTCATCAACTATCTCACAGACATCTCCGCCTGGATGTTCCCAATGCCAGCTCAAACTCAACATGGCCAAGACTGAACTCCTTATTTTTCCTCCCTCCTTTTCCTCTCCCGCTTCCCTGTCCATCCGCATCGATGGAGCTACCATCCATCCTCTTCCCCAAGCCCATAGCTTGGGCTTCATCTTTGACACTCATCTTTCCTTTAAGTCTTACATTGACTCTGTTGCCAAGTCCTGCCACTTTACCTTCCATAACATTGCTTGGATCCACCCCTTTTTCTCTATCTCCTCTGCCAAAACTCTTGTTCATGCCATAGTCATTTCTCGCCTCGACTACTGCAACCTTCTCCTCCCTGGCCTCCCTCACTCTCACCTGTCCCCCCTTATCGCCATCCAAAACTCCGCTGCCAGGGTCATCCATTCAGCCCATCGCTTTGACCACGTGCAGTCTCTCCTCTCCTCTCTCCACTGGCTCCCCCTTCTCGAACGCGTCCGGTGCAAACTCCTGGTATTCACCTATAAAACACTTCACAGCCAAGCTCCCCACTATCTCTCATCCCTAATCTCCTTATGCACTCCTGCATGCACCTTCTGATGTCCCCTCCCTCACTCTCCCCTGTCTTCTATGCTCCCCTAACTGCCTTTGTCCCTTCCCCTTCGCTGTCCCCCATGCCTGGAACTCCCTGCCTACCCACATCCTCCTCGCCTCCTCCCTCTGCACCTTCAAATCCCTCCTCAAGACCCACTTCTTCTGTGCCACCTTTCCCAATGCCTGCTAGTTGTTTTTCCCCTAATACTTACGGTCTGACCTCCTCTGCAGACTCCTGCCTAACTGTAACCAAGCCAAGAACGCGCACCTGAGACTTCACAGCCACTTGCATTGTTTGTTTGCTTTTCCCTTATCTTCCCTTTGTCAGCTCTCCTTGTCGCCCCCTCCTTGTCTTTTTAGATTGTAAGCTGTAGGCAGGGACCACGTCTTTATCTTTGTTCTGTAAAGCACCAGGTACATGGCTGGTGTTATACAAATGTTAAATAATAATAATAATAATAATAATAATAATAATAATAAAGTTTGCAGATGACACAAAACTTGGAGGCGTAAATAACACATTGGAAAATAGAATTAGAATTTTTAAAAAATCTTGTTCAGTTGGAAATCTGTGCTGAACTTAACAAAACAGTTGCATTAACAGAAACATTTTTCCAAGTCAGTGTAAGTAATAATTCTATTCTAATAATTCTATTTGGCACTGGTCAGACCTCACCTGGGATGGTGCCTCATTTTAAGAAGGACATTGAGAGGGTTCAGAGGAGGGTAAGAAAGAAGATAAAGAGTCTTGAAATTAAGACTTATGAGGAAAGAGTGAAGGACCTGTGTATATTCCTTCCTTCCTTCCTTCATTTTAAAACATTTAATATCTTGCCCCTCCTGCCAGGCAGCTCAGGGTGGTTTACAATACACAAACACATATACAATCCATATAAAATAAGAGAAATATAAAAGGGGTGGGAAAAAGGAAAAGAGGGGAGAAGCATCACCCAAAGGAAGAGGGAAAGAGGGGATACCAAAAACATAAAAATTCAAAATAGAAAAAAAAAATACATTTCCCACCCCAAAAATAAATAAATAAACCCCCACCCTCACCCGTCTCCCTCACCAAAGGCCCAGCGGGACAGCCAGGTCTTGAAATAATGTCAAAATGAGGAGAGGTCCAAGATTACCCAGGCCTCTTCCGGGAGCGAGTTCCACAGTCTCAGTGTGGCCACCAAGAATGCCATCTCCATAGTCCCCACCTGGGAAAGCCGCGGGACTTCGAGAAGGGTACTCCCGGCTGACCATAGGGGCTACTCCAGAGCACAGGGAGTGAAGCAATCCTGCAGATACATGAGTCCCAACCCGTGTAGGGCTTTATAGATAAGAACCAGCACCTTGAATTAGGTTTTATAGATAAGAACCAGCACCTTGAATTGAGAATGGAGCACTGGTGTAATATGCTCCTGGCAGCCTATTCCTGTAAGGAGATAAGCCACCACATTCTGCACCAGCTGCAGCCTCCAAACCATCATCATGGGCAGCCCCACGTAGAGCATGTTACAATAGTCTAGTCTTGAGGTAATGAAAGCAAAGATGATAGTGGCCAGGTCGGAGTCAGAAAAATATGGCCTAAGCTGTTGCACCAGATATAGTTGGTGGAAAACGCTCTTCGCCACAGATCCAACCTGGGGATCTAGGTGGAGCTGTGCATCAAGGAGCAATCCCAAACTCCGAACCTGGGGAACCAATTGGGGGCGAACCCTGTCAATGACGGGGGACATCACACCCATCGCCTTCCCCACTAGCATCACCTCCATCTTGTCGGGTTCAACTTCAGTCGGTTCACCCTCATCCAGCCCCCCACAGCTACCAGATATCGTGTGAGCACTGAGACTGTGGGGTCAGGTTTGGATGAAGAAAAAGATAGAGAGAGAGCTGGGTGTCATCAGCATACTGATGACACTGAACTCCAGAGCTCCTTATGACCTCACCCAATGGCTGCATATACACGTTCAACAGGAGAGGGGACAGAATGGAACCCTGCAGAGAGGTCACAGGGAGAAGAATGGAACCCACACAAGAGGTCACAGGGAGAAGAAAAATGATTCCTGAGCACCACTCGCTGAGTTCTTCCAGCCAGGAATGAGCGGAACCATTCAAGAACAGTCCCACCCACCCTGGCTCAGTCTCGTAGGTGAGTCACCAACATCTCATGGTCTATGGTATCAAAAGCATCCAACAAATCTAATAGAATCAGCAGGGTCAAATGACCCTGATCCACTTCACAGCAAAGGTCATTGGCCAAAGCACAAAGGTCATCAACCAAGCGCAGTCTCAGTGCCATAGCTCAGATGAAATGTGGACTGTGAAGGATCTAGAAAACTGAGCTGATCCAGATGCTCCTGTAGCTGCTGAGCCACTACCTGTGGTTAACTATTTAGCCTAGCAAAGGAAAGATTAATGGGAAACATGATAGGAGTCTTTGAATATCTAAGGGGCTGCCACCAAGAAGATGGCAAAGAAGATGCTCTTCACAACCTTGCTCCCCCCTACCTCTCTGCACTTATCGCCCTCCATACTCCAGCCCGTGCACTTCGCTCCTCCTCTGTCTCGTCTCTCACCCTTCCACACCTTCCCTGCTCCCCTAAGCGCCTTCGTCCCTTCTCACTTGCTGCCCCCCATGCCTGGAACTCCCTCCCTGTCCACATCCGCCTTGCCCCCTCCCTTCATACCTTCAAATCTCTCCTTAAAACTCACCTCTTTCGCTCTGCTCTGTCTGACTCTTTATCCTGCTGAGCCACTATTCCTATACCTACGATCGGTTTACCCTTATCCTTGCAACATGGACCTGCCTGCTGTCATTCTCATCGTAACCAAGCCAAGTACGTGCACTTGAGACCTCGCATCTTCATGAATGTTAGACCCCTTGTCTCTCCCTCTGTTCCCCTTCCTAAGTCTCTCCCCCAGCTCCTGTCTCTCAGATTGTAAGCCCTAGGGGCAGGGACTGTGTCTATTTTATTACTTTGTAAAGTGCCAGGTACACTTATGGCGCTATATAAATGTTTGTTAATAATAATAATAATAATAACAACTGTTCTGCATTGCTACAGACTCAGAGGGCAGAACTAGAAATAATGGGCTCAGATTAGAGGAAGGTATATTTTGGTTAAATATCACAAAAAAATTCCTAACAGTAAGACCTGTGCAGTGATAGGACAACTTTTCTAGGGAGATCGTAGATTCTTTGTCTCTGGAAGTTTCAAAAAAGAGTCTAGACAACCATATGTGCAGGATATTGAACTTGTAGTCATCATGCATCCAAGATGGGAGTTGGACTAAATGATCCACAAGGGGTGCAGACATACTGCAAGGCCAGCACGGGGAGCTGGGCACAGTCATGGAGAAGCTGAGCGGGCCAGCTGCTACTAGAACTGCCATCACATCTGGGGTGGGCTGCGGCACCAGTACATGAGCAGATGTTAGAGCAGCCTCCCCATACTTGGCAAAGGGCATGGGCATTGGACTCAGGATTTCCCCCCCCCCAAAGAAGTCAGAGAAAGGATCAGGCCCAGCCACCATGGGACCTAGGAAAAGGGAATCCACCCATGGTGCATACCAGCCTGATCCAGGAAGGAGGTGATTAAGGGGAGATAGCCCTCAGTAAGTATGGGGCCATTAAGAAAGGGCGTTCTCCCTGTTTTGAGAAAACACTGGTGAATAGAACCCAGGCTAGCAACAGCTTCAAAGACATGGAATATTAGTATCCCCCCTACCCCCCCCAAGCTCAGAAACCCACATGCAGCCATTAACCTTGGGTCCCTCTCACAACTCCTCCCAAATCACCAGAATGTCCTCTCCCCATTCATGCCCAGGTGTGTCCATTGTGTGTCTGTTGCCCATGACTCCCCTAGGTCTCTTCCCTTTTGTGACACCTAAGCACCCACCTGGAGTCCCCTTTTGTCCCCATGGTTCACATAAGCATCTTTCCTTTTGTCTCACTTAGAAACCCACCCATATGCCCCGATGGGTCATTTGTATCCCTTTGTCCTCCCTGTGTGTCTTTTGTAACACCCTTGAGCCTATCCCAAATATTTTATCCTGAACGCTATAACTGCCCCTCACTTCCCCCATGCAAACTGAGAAGCTTTGGATACAGACATGTGCAGGCTACTCTGTGCGTGTCTGTGTCTCGAAGGGTCTCCCAGACTTTGGTCTGCCCCTTCCCTTCCAACCCCGACTTCACTGGATTCGTGGGCCACCTGTCCCCTCTGCAGCAGGAAAGGAGAGGTAACCCACAGATCCAGACTTTCTCTCTCGCCCTATCTCTCCCTTTTTCTGTATCCCCACTGTATCTTCCTTCCCTCGCTTCCCCCCCCCTTTTTTGTACTTCTGTTTTCCCCGCCGCCACTTGTGTTTTACCTTGGAACCTCCAGCCAGACTGGGTCTGTGTTTTCCTATGCTATCTATGTACTTAAATAAACCTTTTTAGTTTTTTTATTGGATATTTGTCTCCTTCCTTAATTTCACCTTTGGGGAGGGTAACGTAAACTGTCTGTAGCGCTCATCTGTCCTCGGACTGATCATTAGGATATGCAGGGACCCTGGTTTAAGAAATTAAGCTAATTCCCCCCCCAAAGTTAAGGAACGGTGGATATTGGGGTATCCACCCCCCAATAGTCACGAGTGGGAGGAGGTTCTCCTGTTAACAGATTGGTGGAGAATGCGGGCAGTCACATGGTAATCCACTCAGGACACATGTGGAAAATCCACGGAGACGTGTGTAGCTACAGTCAGTCAAAACCCCCAAAACTTTCTCTCTTTGCTTTTCTCTACACCCTTTTGTGTGTGTGTGTGTGTATGTACCTGTGGATTTAAATGTTTGGGGAGAGGGTTGTCAGGGAGAATTAGTCTGGGAGTGTGGCGTGATCTTGGGACTGTATGAGGCAGTTCAGGGACTTGTAAAGAATTGTGATCTTGGGACTGTATGAGGCAGTTCAGGGATTTGTAAGGAACTGGGATCTTGGGATTGTTGGAAGCAGTACAGGGGTCTGTGAGAAGAAGTGGTCTTTAACTTGTAGTGACAGGTTTGGGGCATTTGAAAATGATGGAAGGAGTCTGGTCTTGGGGGGCACAGCCTCAGCCCTGGGATTTTTGTGGTCTTGAACCTGTAATGTCAGGTTTGGGACGGTGGGAGAGCGCTGGTCTTGGGGTTGCATGGGCAGCCTTGGGATTGTTGTGTCTGGGAGCCCTAGTGTGGGTCCCACAACTTGTGAAAAGTTGTTGGCGGGGGACTGCTTCGGCAGCCAGGGGAGTGTACCACTAGGATATGGAGGTGCTAAAAGACAAAACTTGGAGCTATACCAGAATAGGGTCTGGAGTGACCGTTAGTGTCTGGGAGGTGGAAGGCATGCTCTGAAAGGAGCAGGGAAAGGCAAAATTAGAAAGATGGGCAGCCAAAAAGGGAAAGTGCCCATGGGAGCTGGGGTGTTTTAAAGGTGAGGACCCAGTGGCCTCGGTAGGGGAGGCATATGCAGACTACTGCCGGAATTTTAAACTGAGAGGCAGTAAGAAAGATGCTTGTGCTGCCTGGGCATTATGGTATGCATGTTACGACTTGCAGGAATTACTGAAGGAGACAAAACAACAGTGCCAAAAGGAGGGGGAGAGGGTTGAGAGGCTGGAGGCAAAATGTGCAGAACTGGAGAGGGACAAATGTGAGTTGGTAGGGGAAAAATGGAACTTGACCTCTTTCCTAAGAAAAGCCCAAGAAGAGAGTAGTGGGGCAGTGGAGCGAGAGGGCTGAGCAGGCTAAAAAGGAGCTGGAGGGGTTGAGGGAACAATTAGGGCAAGTCCGGTCAGCGGCACGCTTCTTGGCTGATCAGAACTGGACCACTAAGGTCGCGGCTAGCCATGAAGCTTGCGAGGAGACCATTTGGAAGCTGCGGGGGGAGCTTGATTTGCACAAAGGTTTAGTGGCCGCCATGCTAGTTGAGGATCTCCCTTGGTGGGGCCCGATTCTCTCTCCCCTTGGAAAGTCCACCTGCCTGTAGATGCCATTCCAGAGTCCCCTTACAACCCCGCATGGCAAGCGCCTGAGCCTCTGACCCCAGTTGTAAGCCTGGATGTTGAGTGTACGAGGGGAAGAGGGGGCGCAACCCATGAGGAAGTAAGGGAAATGGTTCGGTGGTCCCCCACTCAGGCAAAAGCAGTTGTCGAGCAGTTGGGTCCACTGAACCAGGACACTGTGGTCTCATAAGTGGCCAGGGTGTGGCAGATGTATCCCACAGAAGATGGGGTAGATCTGACACAGTTGGCCCGGTCCAGTGCGTCCCTTGCAGATGCACAGGTTCTGGAAGCGGGGCTAGGCATGGCTGACCTCCACTGTGCTCACTGCAGTGAGTGGATGAAAACGGTGGTGCAGGTTATGCTTCCAGGCCAGAACCCCCACAGGTTGTTCCTTTTAGAGACACAGACCCCGGGGGAACAGCCAGAGTCCTATTTAGTTAGGAAAAAGCTTTTGGGAGCCCTAGCGGAGGTTATGGTTCCTGTTCAGAGGGATGGGAGGCAGGTAATGCAGTATGACAGCAGGGAATGTATAGAGGCCATAAATGCAGGGCTTGCTTACCCAACTAAAATGGCATTGGGGTGAATAGACCTAGTGCAGTTTATCTGGGATGAGTTATCCACAGGCATTTGGCAGGTGGCTGATTTGATGAGGGGGGGGGGGGAGGCAAACGTACCACTTGCAAGCAACAGCTAGAACGGGTACAAGCTGTCACCTTCCAGAATAATGGCCCTCATTCTTCAGCTCCCCCAGGACAGGCAGTGAACTCCCTACCTAGAGCCAACCTCCAGAAGGGACAGCTGGGAAACACTGGTGGAACTCCCCCCCTCCCCCGAGCTTACCCTAACCAGGAGCCCGGGAATCCCCTTCGTGCCTATGTATGGGGGGAGTTAAAAGCATTAGGGGCAGACATGAGGCAGTACCACCTCCAACCACTGCATGTTTTGATAGCGGCAGTGGGGGAACTGCAAAAACAGTGGGCTCAGGGTTTTAACCATGGCTCCCCACAACCAGTAGCCACAGTGGGATCGAAGGATCCGGGCACCAAAACCTGGACACTGGAACAAGAGCAGGTGTTCCAGGAGGTCCATACTATCTGCTAGGGCTACCTGATTCCCAAGGGTCCCCCTCAGGTAGTTGCAAAACTACACCCAGATAGATGGGGGAGACCCAATGTCAGGGCTAGCATTGGGAATCTGGGAACTCAAGCCCAGTTCCTAGTAGATACAGGGGCCTCTGTAAACATTTTGGACCCAGACTGGGTAAATGCAGGGGAGCCTTCCGGCAAACAAGTTAAGCTCAGCAGGTATGGTGGAGAAACTCAGGAAGCCCCGGTATGGCAGGAGGTTCCCTTTGAATTGGGTAAACTAAAAGCGACCATAGAAAGTTGTGTACATAAGGATAAAGAAAAAGGTATCATAGGGACTCAATTTCTGAGGGAATCCCAACTAACAGTAGACTTAACCAATGGATTACTGTTGCAAGTCCCGGAGGGGCCCCCAGGAAATCTCCACCATATACCACTGCGCAGCCCTTAACGCACCCCTTCCCATTCTCCCCTTGATTGATGATCCATGGACCCAAGAATTTCCCCGGGTGTGGATCAAGGACAAGGCAGAGTGCGGGAAGGTAGAGGATGAGGTGCTAATCCAGGGAGATGATCCCCCTCCCCAGAAACAATACAAATACCCAGCGGAGGCAGAGGAGGGTATCCAGGCTACCATAGATAGCTTGCTAAAACAGGACGTTATAATACAAATGCAGTCTGTCTGCAATGCCCCCATCTGGCCTGTTATCAAGGCAGACGGGGTGACTTACATAATGACTGTGGACTATCGGGCTTTGAATTCTGTGACTCCCCCTTTTGCCCCGGTAGTGGCTAAATATAATGAAATAGTTGCAGCAATATTCACTGGATCTCGCTGGTACTCAGTCATTGATTTAGCAAACGCTTTCTTTGCCATTCCACTCCACCCCACTTGTTGGTATAAATGTGCTTTCACCTATAAACATCAGCAATACACTTTTACAAGGACACCCCATGTCTTCCATTCCTCCCCTAGCATTTGCCATTCTGTTGTTTCAAGAATGTGGGAGGAATTGAAGCCAGACTCAAGGAATTTTGTGATTTCTTATGTGGATGACATTCTGGTACACTCTCCAGAAGAGGAAACAACTTTAGAAAATCAACAGGGAGGTACTCTCCATAGTAAAGAAAACCGGGTTCAAGGTTAACCTGGAGAAAGCACAATTGGCACAGAAACAGGTGAAGTACTTGTGGATTAGTTTTGGGGAAGAGGGAAGGTCCCCAGACACCCAAAGAATAGAGGTGATCTCAAAAATCCATGCCCCCACTGATTTGCATTCCCTCCGAGCAATACTAGGCACCCTGAACTTTCCCAGGGATTTTATAGAGTTCTTTGCAGAAAAGGCAACTCCTGAAAAAGGGCACATGTGGGAATGGGGTCCCAACGAACAAGAGGGCCTGGCCACTTTGAAATTGGATTTAGCAAAAGCCCCCGCACTTGCCCAAGCTTCCCTTTTTCATCCAGTTAGCCACAATCGAAACATGCATAGGAGCCACTCTAAATCAGCAGCAAATGGGGAGACAGGGTGGTAGCTTACGCCTCTAGGTTACTCAATGAGGTGGAGCAAAGGTTTCTCCCCTGTGAAAAGGCTTGCTTAATCTTGGTCTGGGCCCTGAAGCATTGGGAGTTTATCATTGGTGGGTCCAAGGTTATTGTGAAACCCCCCCCATTCACCCCTCAAATACATTATCTCTGGGAAAATTCAGGACGGGCAAGTCGCAACCCCCACATCGCCCAATGGACCCTGGCTTTGGTAAATAGGGGAGTGGGGTTCATCAAAGAACAGAAAGAGACCCCTGCCCCCTATGGTCTGCTCATAGAAGGGGAAGAACACATATGCCCCCTCCCTGAGCCCCAGCACACAGAGTGGCCAGCACAGTGGGGGAAAAGCCAGAAAGAGGCAACAGAAAAGGGATTGACTGTGTGGTATATGGATGGGTCATCTTTTTATGATCAAGGAAAACCTAGAACAGGCTGGATGGCTGTTTGGGTGCTAGATGGGCGGGTGCTACAGGGGTCAGCGAGCCCCTACTCCTCCCAGGTAGCTAAAGTCCAGACTGTGTTCGTGGTCCTTGAAATCGAGCCCCTGGAAATCTCCCTAGCCATTTACACAGATTCTGATTGGACTGCACGTACAGCCACCACGTGGCTTCCAATCTGGCTAGGGAGAGGTATGACTGCCTCTAATGGGAGACCAGTAGCCCATTCAGAAAAATGGAAAAAGATTGCAGAGCTAATAAAAACCAGATCCAGCCTGACCTGGGCTGCGCACACTCCAGGGCATTCCAGGAAGCCTACAGACTCGGCTTTCTGGAATAGTCAAGTGGACAAATTGGCAAAGGAAGCTGCCACCCAGAGCAAGCCCCCCGACCCCGCAGAAGTTACCCCTTCTGAAATACCCTTAGCCTCAGTCACCACCAGAGCCCATTCTCTAGGAGCAGGAGTCACTATCCTAGGCTTGGGGACACTACAGGAAGGGAATAGGGAAATAGAGGACTTTGCAGTAAAAGGAAAAGACAGCATGGGGAAAATCACAATCACCAAGGACAACAATGTGTGGTGGGCTTTTGATCCCAGGGGTAACAGGCATTGGATAGTCCCAGGGAAGGTATGGGGGGACCTAATCCAATTTGTCCAGAAACAAGGACACCGGGGCAAACAGGACACTCTAGACAGGATTAAAGAAACTGGATGGTGGCCCAAGATGAAGGCGGATGTTGAGCAATGGTGTAACAATTGTTTGTCCTGTGTGATGGTAAGCGCAGACCGCCAAACAATGAAAGCTCCTATTCAACATCAGCGCATTGAAGGTCCTTGGGCTAGAATCCAGATAGATTACATAGGCCCCCTCCCCACCACTGCCACAGGGTACAAATATTGTCTGGTAATTGTAGACACCTTTAGCAAGTGGATAGAGGCACTCTCCTGTAAAAACAACACCGCCCACACCACCACTAAAAGTCTCTTTAACATTGTCTTGTCTCAATGGGGAATCCCCCACTGCATCGACTCAGACTTGGGGCTGCACTTTGTCGGGGGAGTGATGCAGGAGCTGTGTAAGGCTTTAGGGATCAAACAGCGGTTTCACATAGCCGAACATCCCACTTCTTCCGGCTTGGTAGACAGAACTAACCACACGTTGAAAGAGGCATTGAAAAAACAGATTAATCCAGCGGGAAAAAATTGGGATGAGAAACTTCCCCCTCATCTTGATGGCCTTGAGGGAGTCCAAAGCAGTTCATGGATACATGCCCTTCGAGGTGATGACAGGGAGGCGAATGCGGATGCCTGAGGCTTGGTGGTTTGGAACTGAAATCCCAAGTTCATGGGAGAACAAAGCTGTTTCTGATACATGGGTCCAGTCCTTGGTAGAGGAGATAGCAAAGATACATAGGCAAACTGCCCTCCACCTTGGAATAGCACAGCAGGACATAGATAAAAGACTAGGGTGGGTTAGGAAGCCTGTTGTGTGGGAAGTGGGACAATCAGTAATGTATCGAAAGTTCTCAGCACAAGAGCATTCTTTAACCCATAAATGGGAGGGCCCTGTAAGGATAGTTAATAGAATCAGTCCAGCAGTTTACCAGGTGGAAATTCCAGAAGGGAAAAGGGGGCAGCCTTGGAGAAAGTATTTCCACAGTTCGCAGCTCAAAGAGTGGGCTGGCAAATCTGTGGATCCCCCTGAGAGTGTTGACAGGAATTTAGAGTTAATAGGTTCAGGCTTCTGAGGCCTGGATCATGGTTTGCATATTAGGGATATTTACTCACTTATATCTGCTTATGTATTTAATCACAAATATATATATGATTTGTTAGAAGTTATTAGCATTTGGAGTTTTTAGTTAAAAGTAGAGTAAAGTTAACTATAGAGTATATTAAAGGCAGAGCAGAGTCAGGTCACCTCAAGCCAGTTGGAGGTGGTGAAAGTGGGTTAACAATCGGGAACTGTGAAGTGAACAACAGGAAAGAACGCTTGAGAGATAGAGGCCTGGAATTAAGAAATAAAGTTTGAAATCAACTTTTTATGATGATGAAGCTCAAAGGCAGGAAAACTGGCTCACCGCAAGATGTAGACATGTTTGTAGCAACATTTGAGTAATGTTCCATGACATGTTCATGGAACGTGTACCATTTACGCTTTATGATTGGTTAGTGGCTTTATGATTGGTTAGATTATTATTGGAACACGTAAGTTTCCTGGGTGGATAATGGGAGGAGATCAAAGGTAATAAAAACAGTGGACCAGGTGGCAAAAGTCACTTTTTACTTCATCTACTTCACTTCACTTCCTTGACTTCCACTTCCTTCCTATCGATCGATCGACTCCCTATCCACTTCAGAAGCAGGTCTGCTGAAGAGTAGGTAATTATATGTAGAACTGAGAAATGCACAGAACCCCCAGCATTCTTTATAGACCAGGGCCCGACAGTGTTCCAGAATACTTTCATGCTCTATATGCAAGATATTGGCCCATAAGATTATATGTATTCTTGTCAATAATATCAATTATATTTGTCTTATTTTATTCAGGAGTAGAGTTTTGCTTGTATCTTCATTGGGCACTTACTTCTAATAAAACAGCTGATTATCCAACTAATTTGACTCAGTCAATGTCTCTGAATTAGTGTTGGCCAACAGGAGAACCCAGCAGGAATAAATAAATGAGATCCTAAGACAAAGAATTAGAGCCTCCAAACATAAAAAGTAATTAATAATCCTGTGGGCAACAAGAGCGAGCCCCCAGATCCGGCTGGCTCTTCCACCCTCCCTCAGTAGAAGGGCTCTCGGCCTCAGAGAGGCACCAGTGTCCCAAGCTTGCACGGCAGTTATGAATATGAGATTAAGATCCAGGAGACCAAGGGGGCGGGTGTATCCTCACTTGACTCAACCACGGAATGGCGTCTTGGTGAATCCGGCCCTGAGACTCGCAGCAAGGGTAAGCAGCCTAATCATCAGGCAAACTTTTCATTTCAGGTTCTGTTGAGCGTAGCATTGGGACCCGTGCCTGGAGACGAGCCGGTGAGAAGCTTTGCAAGCCCCGGGAGGAAATGGAAAGGTGTCACCCCAGAGAGCGATGCCAGGAGCGGAGTTCACGGGTCAGATGCTCCCCCTGGATGCGTGCCGGAACCAGTCCTGGGCTCGGTGTGCAGTTTCCAAACAGGGACAATGGGGCGGGATATACCCAGGAGAATATGGCCCCAGCACAAGCCGCCACCCTGGAGATTATGAGTTGGCCACAACTCCAAAAGAAAGAACTCCTCACCTCTGGGTCTGATGCAAGTCCTTCAGCAGAGCCACCAGACAAGGACTTGGGAACTAGTGACTTTGTAGAAGCTCCCCGCCACCCGGACAATTTGACCCTCTATTGCATGGCGGAAGGAGCAGGCATCAAGAGCTCCTGAACTAACAGCCAAGAAACCTTTTTAATTACCCCAGCTTGTCCAACAGCTGGAAATTAAGGACAACTATGTAAATTAAGGTACACCTGAACGGAATTATCCCATTGAACGGAGCTCCCTGAGACAAATACAGACTGGTAATTTGTTTCAACATTTATGGCTACATCCCTTTAGGGTATTGAATGGGTGGGTGAATTAAAATTCGGAACAGGGACCCAAAATAAAGGAGAGATCCACCCTTTGATTAAGCATGCAGAATCTCTCCAGAAATGAATAAGCCCTGGCGATGGACTCACATATATCCAAACTAGACCAGCCTGTGGCCATTTGAAATCCTCAGGTCTCTCTCTGGAGGAAGCCCAGGTGAATCTAGCCAGAATGACTATGTTACAGGCAGCTCCCAGGTGGACCCCCCCACCACCCATAAACATATTGTGTTCCCTTTTATTCTCTTTGGTTTAGATACAGTGTTGTAAATAATTGTAGTATTGTAGTATTTTAGTAATTATTGTAGCATGTTTATTGTTTAAATAAGTAACCTCGGTATAGACTGCACAGCCATTGTTCCCTTCCCCTGTTGCCCCCCCCCTTGGAGTTCATTTCCCTATCCATGAGGTTTGTGTCTCCCTCTGTCCAAAAACTCTCCTCCCCCATACCCCTCCCGCCAACCTAGTTGTGTAACCTCACACCTGACATTCATGTCTATTGGGAGTCCTTGCTGGGCTGGGATTCACAGTGCACCAGTGTGTTCAATATCAGGCCCCACCTGATTGCATTGATCTTAGTCTTCTGGAACGGGCTGGTACTTCACAAGGTGTGAGCTAGTATGTTAAACTAGGCAAACCATGGCGCAGTTGTGGCACCATAGAGTGCTTCTGACAGTAATGTGGGGGCGGTGGTTAATAAATAACAATGCCCCCAATGGGGGGAATTGTTAGAGCAGCCCCCCCCCCACATACTTGGCAAAGGGCATGGGCCGGTGGGCATTGGACTCAGGATTTCCCCCGCAAAAAAGTCAGAGCAAGGATCGGGCCCAGCCACCATGGGACCTAGGAAAAGGGAGTTCATCCAGGTGGATACCAGCCTGATCCAGGAAGGAGGTGATTAAGGGGAGATAGCCCTCAGTAAGTACGGGGCCATTAAGAAAGGACATTCTCCCTGTTTCGAGAAACCACTGGTGAATAGAACCCAGGCTAGCAACAGCTTCAAAGACATGGAATATTAGTATCACCTATCCCCCCCCAAGCACAGAAACCTAGGTGCAGCCATTAACCTTGGGTCCCTCTCACAACTCCTCCCAAATCACCAGAATGTCCTCTCCCCATTCATGCCCAGGTGTGTCCATTGTGTGTCTGTTGCCCATGACTCCCCTAGGTCTCTTCCCTTTTGTGACACCTAAGCACCCACCTGGAGTCCCCTTTTGTCCCCATGGTTCACATAAGCATCTTTCCTTTTGTCTCACTTAGAAACCCACCCATATGCCCTGATGGGTCATTTGTGTCCCTTTGTCCTCTCTGTGTGTCTTTTGTAACAACCTTGATCCTATCTCAAATCTTTTATCCTGAACCCTATAACTGCCCCTCACTTCCCCCATGAAAACTGAGAAGCTTTGGATACTGACACATGCAGGCCTGCTCTGTGCGTGTCTGTGTCTCGAAGGGTCTCCCAGACTTTGGTCTGCCCCTTCCCTTCCAACCCCGACTTCACTGGATTCGCGGGCTGCCTGTCCCCTCTGCAACAGGAAAGGAGAGGTAACCTACAGGTCCAGACTTTCCCTCTATCTCTATCTCTCCCTTTTGCTGTATCCCCGCTGGATCTCCCTTCACTTGCTTCCTCTCCCCCTTTTTTGTACGTTTGTTTTCGCCGCCGCCACTTGTGTTTTACCTTGGAGCCTCCAGCCAGACCAGGTCTGTGTTTCCCTATGTCTATGTACTTAAATAAACCTTTTTAGTTTTTTTATTGGATATTTGTCTCCTTCCTTTTTTTCATCTTTGGGGAGGGTAACATAAACTGTCTGTAGCGCTCATCTGTCCTCGGACTGATCCTTGGGATACGCAGGGACCCCAGTTTAAGAAATTAAGCTAATTCCTCCCCCGCCCCCGAAGTTAAGGAACGGTGGATATTGGGTATCCATCCCCCAATAGCCACGAGTGGGAGGGGGTTCTCCTGTTAACACAAGTGCCTGGCCCTACCCCACTTCCCTCCCCCTGATGGACCAAAATCCCATCCCCAGTCACACACATGCAGTGGACAAAAGCACCCACTGTTCACAGCCCCACCACTGCACAGCAGAACAGAAGCAGCCTGGACATGAGTTGCCTCACTCTGGGCAGTCTTATTGCATGTGGGCAGCCTTATTCAATGATGCTTCCGTGAGGATGTGTCGGCCAGCTGTAGAGGCCTGCTGTTCACTAGGGGAAACATCTGGCAACTATCAGTCACATGATGCACTACACAGCGGCATAGCTAGGGTGGAATGGGTCCCTGGCCAAGAAGTTAAGATCGGCCCCCTCTTTGTGTTCCACCGGCAGGCCTAGGAGCGCCACTCAGCTGAGCAGGCCTGGGGCATTGCTATCAAACACACAAGACACCCAAAATGCAGCCAGCCTATTAAGAGACATATATAACCAGCTGCCATGAAACGAGACATATATATATATACGTCTATGACTATGTGATGGTCTCCAGCTCCTCTAGTATAAAAAGCACTCTTCCCACTCGGAATGACAGTTCCTTCCAACCCTTTCTAGGAATATAAGAAAATTTCATGTGCGGTTGGAAGGGTGGGTATTGTGAGAATGTTGAAGCCATCTCAAAGAACCTTGTTTACAAGGCAGCAATCTTCTGTTCTTTGAGTGGCTCCTCGCAGGTTGTTTTTACATGACTCTGCTGGGTGGGGTGTGCGTGTGTCTGTGGGCGAGTCAGTGCGTGGGTGTGCACATGGCCGCACACACATCCCCACTCACCCCCACCACACCACCCCGCTCATCCACACCCATGGAGCAAATGCCATTTCCCCTGGTTGCTCCATGCTTGGGAATGAGTGGGGGTGTGTGTGAATGGAGATGCATGTTAGATGCGTGCGCACACGCACACTCATCTACCCTGGGCACACGCGCCACATTGTTCACACAGGGCTCTCCCACCCATGAACACGCAGAAATCTGTGTACTCATGGGTGGGAGAGGCATGTGTAAAAAGGACCACAGTCTCACAACTGTCTTACTTATACTATCTTGGGTAGGAATTTAGGATGTAAAGCAAAATCTATTCCATCTTGGAAAATCTGCAAATATGGTTCTGAGATTATTATGCCTGCTATTTCACTAACTCTTCTTAATGAAGTTATTGCTAACAGGAATACTGTCTTTAAACCCCCACCCCATAACCAGTTCATTTGTGCTCCCCATATAATTAATTCACGCTGCTCTGGGGGTTATATATATAACCAGTTCAGTTGTGCCCCCATAATCAATACATATTGTCCCTACCCATAACAAGTTCATTTGCATCTGTGCCCCCATATAATCAACTCACACTGCCCCCCACCCATAACCATTTCATTTGTGCCCCCAGAGCAGCGTGAATTAATTATATGGGGAGCACAAATGAACTGGTTATGGGGTGGGGGTTTAAAGACAGTATTCCTGTTAGCAATAACTTCATTAAGAAGAGTTAGTGAAATAGCAGGCATAATAATCTCAGAACCATATTTGCAGATTTTCCAAGATGGAATAGATATTGCTTTACATCCTAAATTCCTACCCAAGATAGTATAAGTAAGACAGTTGTGAGAATGTGGCCCCTTTTACACATGCCTCTCCCACCCATGAGTACACAGATTTCTGCGTGTTCATGGGTGGGAGAGCCCTGTGTGAATAATGTGGCGCGTGTGCCCAGGGTGGATGAGTGTGCGTGTGCGCACGCATCTAACATGCATCTCCATTCACCCCCCCCCCCCACTCATTCCCACGCATGGAGCAACCAGGGGAAATGGCATTTGCTCCATGGGTGTGGATGAGCGGTGTGGTGTGGTGGGGGTGAGTGGGGATGTGTGTGCGGCCATGTGCACACACACGCACTGACTCACCCACAGACACACCCCACCCAGCAGAGTCGTGTAAAAGCAACCTGCGAGGAGCCACTCAAAGAACAGAAGGTTGCTGCCTTGTAAACAAGGTTCTTTGAGATGGCTCCAACATTCTCACAATACCCACCCTTCCAACCGCACATGGAATTTTCTTATATTCCTAGAAAGGGTTGGAAGGAACTGTCATTCTGAGGGGGAGAGTGCTTTTTATACTAGAGGAGCTGGAGACCATCACATAGTCTATTCTTTGAATATGGTGATCATGCACAACCCAGATGTGAGAATGTTTGGAGCCATCTCGAAGAACCTCCTTTACAAGGCAACAACCTTCAGCTCACTCACATGGTGAGTTGTTTGTAAACAAACAGCTTTATCTCCCAGTCCAATCGGCTGCTGCAGCACTACTAGCAGGCAGAGGCAGGTGAGGGTGGGGACCATGATGTAGGGGTGCCCTGCACCTGGGCCTCCTCCAGCCCAGCCTAGGTCTGCCCCTGCAGGGCCAGGCAGCAGCCCCTGGGGCCTAGAGACCCTGGCTTTGTGCCAGGTTTGCTCAATGGACGCTCTGCCTCTGGCTGCCCAGGGAGGGGTAAGGCAGGCTACTCAAAGCATGGTAGACTTTCCACTCTGTCTCCTGTGGCCTCACCTAATCTTCCATCCAACTTTCTGAAAACATTTAGCAAGGGACAGAGTTATGGCAGCAGCTTTGCAAATCCTCCTTTTCCCACCAGTCAGAGATTCCTGAGTTGAGGCTCCAAGTGGGGGTCCTGCTACCCCTGGATAACGTAGCAATGTTGATTATTATAATATGACAAATTTTGCTATCTGGTGTCACTGGATTATACTGAACTCTCAAAGTGGGATCACACAAGGCACACTTTAGGGGACCCCTGCCCTCGGCCCCTGCGTAAACTCATTCAGTACATTGTACGGGAAGGGAGCGGCCACGGTAGCACATGGCGGGCCAGACAGGGCGAAATGTGCTGCAGCATCGCCTGCTGCGGGTGGGGCGGTGATGGCTATTGTTCTTGAACAAAGGCATCCAGGCTTCCCACGCAAGCAGTGGGGCTGAAAGGACACCAGGTAGCTGTCTGTCATGGGGAGATCTCCTCGCTCGACCCCCTACCCAGTTTACCCCGTCTGTGATGCTGCAGGCAGGCGCTGCTCTGCGTCAAGGGAGGTGCGGCTCCTCCCGCTCAGCCCTGCCTTCTTCCCCCCTCCCCCCCTCTCTTTCTTGTCGGTTTTTATACAGCGGCTGCATCGAGAAGGCTGGGCACATGTGCGTCTCCATCCCTCGCCCTCTCACTCACTAGTATCCCCGCTATTCCCAGGCAGAAGCCAGGGGCTGGTTCAGGGATTCGCCCCGGGGGACGCCCCAGACGGAAGGTAAGCCGATCCCCATGCCACTTACTGCCGACTCGGAGACTGGGGGGTGTCTTGGGAGGGAAAGCCGCCCCGGAGGCTTCGGCCCGGCCCGGTGGAAGCGGGAGGGGGAGGGGGCGCAGCGTGGGAAGCATCCTGAGGAATGGGGACGCCCCGGGGCCCCGATCAGCAGGCACGCGTTGTGATGGGGAATCAGTGGGGAGTTTGCGGGGCTCGGTGCCTAGTGGAACTGAATGAATGTGCCTATGGCAGCCCCGGCAGCATGTGGTGCCAGAGAAGAAAGCAGCCCTAAGGAGAGCCCCTCGCTAAATCGCAGTCCTTTCCTCTTCGAGGGAGAGATGGAAAGCGATGCCCCTATTGTTGAATGGAGGGAGGGTGGTTTGGGCGGGGAAATTGCTTCCTCGTCTTGCATCTCAGGCGTTTCCCGCGTGGCGATTCAGCCCCCAAGAGCACGAATTGGGGAATCTTGTGTTTATGGGTGTAGCTATTCTGGGGGCTCCCAGGCTTATTAGGAGGAAGTTGATCTTAAGCGTTTAAGCCTTGGGGGATCAAAGGAAGGGATGTCAACTGAGCCGGTAGTGCGCCTAAAGCGCATCGTGAATTTGTAGAGAGGAGAGGAGTTATGATGAGGCAGGCAATTCGGAAATGTGAAGGGGGGAAGTGTGCATCTGGGGAAGAAGTGTATGTATGGGGAGGAGGTGGGAATGGTGTGGGAATCAGGATCTGAAATCAGAAGCAAGAGGTGGGTACGGATGGTTGGAATTTGGATGCTCTCTCATTGTTGCTGTTCATTTCATGTAGGCTAGTGCGTGTCCCTCCCTTCTCCTCCTCCTGCATCCCTAATCCTAGTCTGGCTGGAGTAACCCAGGGCAGGCTCAAGGCTGGTGCACAGTAATGTCAGCCATATTTGGGTGGGTATGTTAATGAGGCCCTCTGCAACCTCTGTTTAGCTCAATTTTTGGTAACCTTTTACCCTTTTAAAAACATACTCCAAAGAGAGTGGAAATGTATGCCTACCATTTCTGTGTTGTTATTGGAGTTTTCTGTTGGATATGGGGTTGCCAGATGACAACTGCAAAAATCAGACACTGAGGCTAAGGTGCTGGGAAGCAGAAATATTCATTTAAGTCTGTGAAGCTAAGATGCCTTGAAATAAGTGATGCTCACTCATAATAAGGGGCATTTCCATCAAATAAGGGACAGGTGACAGTCTCTTTATCATGATCCTCACTTCCTACATATCCCTTTAAGTAAATTTGCTCTGGATTTACTGCTGTTGGAGTGAACAGGAAACCCCACAATGAGATTCTGGATTTATCTTGTGTTTTTTAAGGCAGTGGCTGGGATTTTGTCTACCTGTTCAGCAAGGTGGAAGGATGCAAAGAAATTTAGATTTTTATGACAAAAAATTAGATTATATTTTCAAATTTTTCATTCCAGGTCCTTTGGAGAAGAATGAGATATAAATTAAATTAATATAATACCTTGCTGTCTGGCTCACCTATATTAAAGTGCCCAGTATTTACTATTGCTACATGTTTATTAGTTAATTGGTTTATAGTCATATTGGTTTATAGTCATATTTTCATTATAGTCATATAGTAATTATTAGTCATATTGGTTTATAGTGGTTGCATAATTCACAGAATGTCCAAGGGAATAAGAAGGCATTATTTTTTATAAGAGGACAAGAAATACTATTTTCGCCCTGTTTCTTTTGCCCCACGTGTATTCCAGTTATGAAGCTGAAAAGTAATGATGTCACAAGTCGGATATTTCATCAGCCTAATGCTCTGATATACACTTGGATTTGTTATGCAGACAACTTTTACTCCTTTAGTACAAATTATGAATGTCCCATAAATTCTTGTACAATTCAGATTACTTCCCAAACATAGGACTGCATTAGTTTTCCTGGAATTAAAAAGGAAATTTGGTGACTAAATGCTAGCTGTACCGAAGTCAAAATGTCTCAATTTTGGATTTCCTTTGTCATTTCCTTGTTTGCATTTATATACAGTAGCTCTTAAGATACCACTATGTGGTATATTTGGAGCCAATTTCTTGCACACAGAGAAATCCCTGTAAGCTCAATTCTGTATTCCAAATACAAGAAAAAGCCCTCATTGATTTAATCGTGTGTACCAAATTGGGCTTTGCATAGATGTGCAGATGCACTACCAGCTGTAGTATCCAGCAATAGAGACTGCTGATGCAATTCCAAATTACTCTTGCAGAATAGAACTGATTGTCTATCTTTTTATTGTCACCGTTTTAATTTCTATTCTTGTTACAGTTTTGCTTTATTGCTTTGAGGTGAGCTAAGTATGGGTGATTTCAGACGTTACGGCCAGCAGCATTGACCCCGGGCCGTGGGGTAGTTCAGACCATGGGCAGGGGTGAAGGGGTGCGCCAACAGATGTTCACCCCTTTGCCCCCGGCCACGGGGACCGCCGAACCACGGCCCAGGGTCAATGCTGCTGGCCGTAACGTCTGTCGGGCAACCCTCCCTCCCGGAGGGGGCGGGGCCACGCGACACAGCGTGCGGCCACACAGCCCTGCCCCCTATGCTCCCCGGCCACCCGCCCTCCCCAAGACAGGCAGCTGCAGTGGCCTATCTGGCCACTGCCCGCCGCCAGGACTCCGGAACGCGGTGAAGGGAAGGTAACAGACATTACTTTTTCTTCACTGCGTTCCGGATTCCCCCTAACCATGCTTCGTTCGCCGCCGTGGTGCGGGAGAACAAAGCGTGGTTAGGTCCATCGTGGGGGGTGGTTGACTGAGGTGAACATCTGGATGCACGCAAACAGAAGTTCACCTCCATTCACCCCCGTTCACACACACACCCCCGCGGTTGACTGAGGTTGACTGAGGTGAGTTCAGACAACGTAACGTCTGAAATCACCCTACTTCTACAGATTGATAATGTATACTATATCGACAACGCTATCAAAGGTACCTTGTTGGGAAGGCTATTTCCACTGTCTTTTCCACGCAACTCTTAACAGGTTAAGATTTATCGGAAAACTGAGACTGGGCTACAAAGAGATAAATAAGGGAGATAATGTCAGGAGCATAAGTAGTGCCACACTGAGTCATACCAATGGTTCATTGAGCCCAGCATTCTGTCTCTGACAGTGACCACCTTCAGTTGCTTCACAGAAGTGCACAAAAGGCAATAATGGAATGATCCTTGTGAGTCCTTGCTAAGTCCTGCTATAAGAAACCCAGCTAGACACCAGCAGTAGACATGACTAGTCTGGGGTTCAGTTATGCCACTTGTACACATCCTCCCAGTAGGAAGTGTTGTGGAGCCACACCAACTTAGTCTCAAGTAAGCATAATAATTAGAGCCGTTTGGCCCCCAAATTGGGACCTTAGCATGACTGCATTGAGCCCGAGCCCCTTGAAAGTCTGGGTCCACTATGGCAGGGGTGACTCTGCATCCCACAGAGTACCATGATGTTATGACACTTGGTTGGGATGGGGATCACAGCACTCCATGGTGGCAGAGACTCCCATTGCTGGGGAGCCTGCCCTGAACTGAGCAAGAGCAGCATGGTCCAGGAGTGCATTTGCCCTGACCTGAGCCCAAAGGGACCAGTTGGGGCTTATCAGGGTTGGGTTGCAGGGCTCTATGTGGGATTCTTTCAGGACCTCCTTAGCACACTGGGAAAGCGTATCCATAGTTATGCTCCTTGAGGGGATACAGCAAGGGTGATGAACCTTGGTCCCAGGGGCCAAATGTGACCCACAGGTAGTTTATATTTGGCCCCTTTCCAGTTTTCATATCTGGCCCTGCATCCATTTCCTAACCTCAAGCACTGAAAGACAATGGGTATTAAATATACAGGAAGAGGACCCCCAGCAGAGCCCAGATACACTCTGTGCCCTCCCTACCCCACAGCTACCATTCAGAGACTTCAAAAGGAACCCCGCAGATAGACAGGCATTCCTTCCTGCTGCGGTCCATCCACGTATCGCTTCCCCTCCTCTACACCATAGAGTCGCGGGTGCTCACCTGATGCTCTAGGTTGCCACCCGTGACTTCATGGTACTGACATACATGTGTGCCCCAACAGATGGGGGGACATGTGGCGAACCCATGAGCACCCCATTTCTGTCCCATTCCCCCCAATACATGGGAGGTGGCCTCTGAGCAGCGCATTGTCGCACATTTCCCTGGATTTGCCTGCATGGCGGGCTCCACTTTCCCGGCAATGAAGTCATGTGAAGCAGCCCCGGGGCAGCCCCAGGGTGAGCATCTGGTGGCCTCAGGATACACAAGCGGGTAAATTCAGGGCTAATGGGGCAGTTGTGGGGCAACGTCCCGTTTTCTAACTAAGCTAATGCTAAGCTCAAGGTAAGGGAACAGAGGTGAGGGCCTGTACACTAGAATAGATGACAGAGCCATGGCACAGATCTGTAATCTAGACCAGTGATGGGGAACCTCAGGCCTGGGGGCCAAATGTGACTCTTGGCAAGTTTTTATGTGGCCCCTTTCCAGTTCCTGAATCTGACCCCTGGATCCAGTTCCTACTTCAAACCACTGAAAAACTAAGCTCAGGAAAAGGCAGCAGAGATGAGGGCATGCACGCAAGGATGGCACAGTTCCATGATGTGGACTCTTCTATTCTTAAATACAGCCCTTAACCAACCCCCACCCCCAACTTCTATGTGTCCCCCAGAGTTTGTATTCATTTTCAAAGTGGCTCCTGGGATAGAGAAGGTTCTCCACCCCTGATCTAGACTTTCCTTTTCCCCAAGTGTATCCTTTAAGTACTCTTACCCCCAACTTCCATTTGGCTTTCATAGTTCGTACTAGTTTTCAAAGTGACCCCTGGGAGGGAAAAGATTCCCCACCCCTGGGATACAGCGTGCATACATGCCCATTGCACTAGGCTCAGGCCGTGCCTCAAACGTTCTTAAGGTGCGAATGTATTGAGGAAACTTGGGGTTTGCTCTTGCTGCAGATGAAATTAAAGGCAAAACTTCTGTTGACTTAAAGTGGGAGCAATGCTGAGTGTTTAGTAGTTCTACTTTGACCAAATTCATATAAATATGGGTGCTAAAAGATAAAAAAGATCCTGCCATAGATCATGAGAGGAAGCTACATAAGAATGTGCCCTCAAAGAATGGATGTGCCCTCAAAATCAGATGCAGCAAAGAAAAAAATATTTATTGTATCTTATGATCAGGCAATTCATTTTAGATAAGGAGATTATGGGGCTGATCCTAAGACCCCGCACATCTGTGCAAGTATGCACGTGTATGTTGCATGCAGTTTTGTGCATATGTGTTCATGCCATATTCCCCATAAAGACGATGCTTGCAGGTGGTGTGTGAATTGCACATGCACACTGTAAATGGCGCGCACAGCGCACACACAATGCACAGGGTTTAGGATCAGTCCCATTGAAACTTGTTGAATTGCAAATTAGTATACAGGTAAACAACCTGAATTCATATAAGAAAACATAAGTAGGAAAAATGGGGAAATGTTTTTTTGTTTGGTTTTTTTTTTTACATTGTTGTAAAGTTTTGACCCTCATACCATTGTTTTTTTAATGTGCCATTACATTACTTTTCTTTGTACAAGATTCTTCTATGCCACCACCCTCTTCTTTTTGTAACTATTCTGTACTAGCTTCCCAGACAATTGTATTGGCAGTTATGTAGCTAACTCCCTGGAGGCTTGTCATGTGGCTAAACTATTTCTGGTGATTTCTGTAGAGTGCTTTGTCTTCCCTTACTACGTTTTCCATTTTTAATCCCCTTTAATACAGAAGAGTCTCAGAACTTTTATTTCTAATTAAGTTTCCTAAGATCTAGGAAGTTGCCTACAGCTGCAGGAATTCAGGTTGGCTGACTGAGGAGAAACACATCTAGTTTACTCTGGTCATGACAGGCAGAAACACAAGGAGTCATATTTAAGATATATTGATGTCCTTGCCCTCTATGCGTGCTACACATTTCAATAAACTTGCTTGTAATATTAATGGCAATCTGATGGGGTCAGTGGAAAAAAGAACCCCCTCTGAATTTGCTCTCAGATGCTTTCTCCAGTAGGCTGATGAATGATTTCCTCAGATCTACTTGCCTGTGTGTGACTCTCCTCCTTACATATAGCAGGGGTGAGAACTTAAGGGGCGAGTAAGAGAACTCCTTTTTTCTAACTTCCTTAAGTAAATGACTTAAAGATTCTACCCAGAAATAATGCACACTCATTACGCAAGACTCAATTAAGCCGAGCTGTGTGTACATAACACATCTGTAGAAGCTGTTGAGGACACTGGAAGGCACAGGTCTTCATCACATACCATTGTGATGATCACAATAAGTAAGGTGCAAATGCAGAGAGAGGGAAAAAAAAGTCATTCAAGAACTCTTTCAAATAATTTTATCCTAAAATTCCCCAGATGTCAAAGGGAAATTTCACAAAAAAATCTCATTTTTGGAGTTATAAATCAAATGTAATAATAAATAATAATCTATTTTAAAAGAAACCTACCAGTTTATTTCATGATCACTAGAGAAGAAACATTTTAATGAAATTTTACACGGAAAAGTATAGATTTCATTTATTTATTTAATTTATTCAAATTTATACCCCACCCTTCCCATATGGTTCAGGGCAGCTGATCATTTTGTCTGATAATTACAGAGAGAGTTTTATACGTATAATTACATATAAAATAATCTGGTAATCCTAGATGTGATGAGACAACAAGCTGGAGAAAGGGCCAGCGTAGCCTAGTGAATAAGATGTTGGGCTTGGACGTGGGCGACCGGGGCTAAAATCTTGGCTTAGGCATGAACTCACTGAGCAGCAATGGGCAAGTCACAATCTTTTGGCCTCAAAGTTCCCCATCTGTAAAATGGGAATATTAATGACCCACCTCATGGGGCCATCTCTCTATGCTTCTTTCCTTGCTCTCCAGTCCCCCTTCAGCTTTGTTCCTCCCTTGGTTCTCCTCAGCCTCTCCTTTGTAACTGTGCTGCCTGTATTTCTCCTCCTGGTCCTACCTCGTTTCCCCTCTGGCTTTACTCCCCTCCTTGCTTCCTGACTTCTGACTCTGATCCTGCACCTCAATCCCCACATTTGTCCATTTCCTAGACAACCCCCATGTCCCCCGATCTCTGTTACAGAGCGTGAACTAGATGAAGGGTGTTTTTAAACAAGCAAGGCTGGAGTAGGGCTCCATTGCTATGGCTGTGGAGCACCCTCACATGTTGAGTGAGTGAGGAGGGATTCTAACGGGTGGCTCCCAGGGTGGCCACCGTGCCCATTTGGGCAGCCTCCATGCATTCCTGCCACCACAGCCCTGCAAACAATACAGGTGGCCATTCCCTCACCCCAATACTCAGCTCCCAACTGCCTGCCCTCTGCCATGACACACAGCTGCGGACACCATGGAAACATGAAGCCGCAGCAGTCAGTAACCCCTTCCTGCCCATGACCTGGGGAGCCGCTCCAGCTGCTTGCACTCCCAGGCAACAACGGAGGCACATACTGGGCGGGACACATGGGAAGCTGCTGTTCAAGTTAATGTCCTGCATGGCATTGGTTCTTCTTTTGTGTGTCGCAAGTAAGGGTGGCTGTGTTTCGAGCCAACATGGTGATGTATTTTGCACACATATCCTTTAAGAGCTCCCCAGAGAGCTTCCGGCAGGGCTGTGGGTGGGACCAGGGAGGTGACTGACTACAGACCTGTCTGCTAGTGTGGGTGAGTGCCCCGGTTCACACAGGCAGGAGATGCATGGGTGCTTGTCGTCATGCACCTTTTTGACTCTGGGTATTTTGGCAGTGCCCTGTGAGTGGCCGTGAATGGGTGCTGTGTGGGTCATGGGAGCATGCATTCCCCCGCACCACCTTCAGACAAGCAGTTGCATGTGGAGTTGATGGGTGGCCATGCACGGTACCATCTTATTTAAAAACACCCAAAGATTGTAGAGCACTTTGAACACTGAACATATAAGAGAGATATAGAAATATCAACAAGTAAACATCCCTGTTTCAAGACATATCTCAGATTGACTTTTCATAGAGTTTGGAATTCAAATTCCCTGCTGGCATATGTGAAAAAAGCTACATTGAAGCCAAATGAATTGGTCGTACATTGCTGCTGAATTTTGCTGTTTTAATAGTTTGCCAGGGCATACATTTTTTATTTGGTTTGTGAGAATCTATGTACAAATAAACATTAATGTTTTCTCAGGCTTACTGGCCAACTCATGTCCAACAGTATCATTTCTACTGTACTATATGAATTCTCTCTTATATTCCTGCAAGTGCCAGTCATAATCACAAAGAAATGTATATAACTGTATGCTCCTATATTAATCATTTGGCAGCTTCTGTTAGGGAGTGATCGAACCACATGCAGCAGAAGTCTTCAGCTGCTTCTACCAGCTTGGGTGACAATTTTTTGGAGAGGAGGTTTGGAGAGAATATGAATGATACCAAGTACATCATGTTTCCCTAACAGATTTCAAATAGTCTATAGTGAGAAATATATCATTCTATCATCTACAGCAAAATCCTAGAGCATTCTGCTCCTGCTGAGGATTGGCTTAAGGGCCGCAGCAATGTATTCTGTCCTGTTGGATGCTTAAAGGAGAGAGTCAGATTGAGGAGAAATAGTTCCTGCAAGGAACACAGTTTGTTGCTGTTCTGTAGCAATTGTTCTGGTTCCATTACGCAGAGTGATTCAATGTAGCCTTTCCTTTGAGTGATTCACTGTTTAAAGTCAAGCTTCACCAAACTTGCCCATCCTTCACTATCATAACTTGCATCATTCTTAGTACACTTTCCCCATAACCTACTAAACATGCTGATTTGATCAGCAGGTCCTGTTTCTTTTGTACCTCTTCTTTTTTCCTCATCTTCTAACTGCACACTTGTGCTGTATCCTCCCCCAGCCCCCATCCCAGCACCAAGTATAATTAGAGCCTTCTCTGTATCTGAACTTAATCCAGCAACGTGCTAAGCCCTCATTTTAGAGCCCTGCTCAAGGTCAAAATTCAGCCCCAAGCCTGGTCCAAGCCCAACTGAGGCTGCTTTTAGACGAGCTATTTAATTCGCGGACTTTAAAAATGCGCCACCGCCGTAATATGCGCATAATAACCCACTTCCGTCTCGTCTAATTAGATCATGCGGGCGTTTCAAAATATGCGCCATGGCGATGCGCAGTCGCGCGCCGCTCGTCTAAAAACGGCCTGAGATAGGACTGACCTGGGGCCCAGTTTCAACACAGCTGGGCTCAGTAGGGGAAATTCTTAACCTCACTCCTTTTCTGACACAACTACACCTCTGTGGAGTACTATGATGTCCTGGTGCTCTGGGAGGGGCATAGGACAGATCAGGGTGGGGCTAAGGCATGTGTATAATGTTGTGATGTCCTGGTGTTCTGGGAGTGGGCAGGATTTCTCACCTTGGGGAGCCTGTCCTGAGCCCAAGGGGCTTGACCAGGGAGGGATCCTTAACCAGACTGATTCAGGTCCCACTGGTCTTGGTTTAGCATGCACGGTTCTACTTCATTTTAAATCTTTTGCGATCTTACATAGGGTGTTTTTTTACTATGTACTTCCATGTCTGCCCACGTTCAGCACTGCCTGGTTTGGGATCAGACGGACCCAGCGAGTTCCTCACACTGTGGTCCGCCTGCGCAGAGCCCCCTCCCAACACCATAGAGTTGTGGCCGCTCAGCTAACAGTGTAGGGAACTGAGGCATGAAATGGTGAAATGATTTGTTTAGGGGACTCTAGGAATAGAATCAAAAGCTAGAGACTTAATTTCCAGACCAGCATCCTCCAGTGAAGTCGAGAGGAGGCTTTTCCAATGGAATGTATCCTGGAACCTGGGCTTCCCAGCACACATGGCCAGTTCCTGGAGTTTCAAAGACAGTGTTCTATGGCCCTTTTTACACGAGACTCGCCCATGCAGCCCTGCTGTGTGGGTGCCTCCCGTGTGAATGCTGTGGCTGGTAGGTGAGCGCGTGTGTGTGCCCATCAGTGCCACCCATCACCCATGTATGGACGAATTGGCCAAAATGGCAGTTGCTCCGTGCATGGAAATGCCGGGGGGGAATCGGTGTGCACCCGTGTGCACCGCCTCCCCTGTACTCACCATGCTGCGGCACATGCACTGATCTCCTATGCAGTCGCTGCCCATTTAAAAAGGGCCTATGAGTTGTGGGCCGGTCTGCTGACATGGCTGGCCACCCCAGTTCATACCGTCAAGGGATCCATGCTATATACTTTTTTGCCACTGACCTTTTTGGCTTGCACTCTGGATTTTTTGGCAGTGTGCCCTGCATGGCCGTGATTGGATACTGTGTGGCTCATGGGAGTGCTCATATCCCTGCTCCACCTTCAGATGGGCGGTTAGATGAGTGGCTCCTGGGTGGCCATGCATAGTAGCACCTCATTTAAAAACACCCCTAGAGCCATTTTGGTCACAACACATCCTTAGACAATCTAAACTTAGATTGTCCAGCATTGGCCTAAATACTTTAGGAACTTCCAACTTAAAATTATATTAATATAGATATATTATTGGTAGGGTAAGAATAGTACCTACCCAATATATGGGTAGGAATAGTTCATTATGACTGAGGATTTAAAAATGAGAATATAGTTCTGTCTCAGCTTTTTGGTATTCTGTTTGTAAACTTTGTAAGTAATTAACTTTTTTCTTTGTTTCCCATATATAAATGATCAAATGGAAACTAGGATTATTATTATTTTTTATTATTTAAGAAAAGCAGAACTGTTTATCATTCATTAATTGCATGGTGCTTTCCCGACCTTGTTGATGGTTGCCTACAGTTTGGCAAAACAAAAATCCCAACCGAAATATTTTCCATTTAATATACCTTCTATTAAAACATGGGACGGGAATGTGTTAAAAAAATTAAAGGGAGAGAATGCTCAATTTTAAAATCCTAGATGTGAGAACAGGATTGTTCTACTTTACTTATGTATTTATTTAAATTTATACCCCATCCTTCCCCATAGGCTCATGCTTTTGGTACAACTCTGTGCTTCACTGTTGAATTACAGGAGAGCATAGCTCAAGTGGTAAGAGCATGTTCTTTGCATGTATAAGGTCCTAGGTTCAATCCCCAGCATCTCCACCTCAGGATGCCTGGGTGAGGCCTCCACTGGGGGCTTGGAGAGGTCTCAGGTACCACACCAAAGACCCTGGAAGAGCTGGATTTGGACCCCAATTTGAAACCCCTGCTGCTGTGTCAGGTTGTGACAATGCTGGGCTAAGGTGGACCATTGGTCTGACTCCCTTAGGCAGTTACATTAAGCAATATTATACCAAAATGTCCTTACAAATAACCTTGTAGCTAAAGAAGAGCTGTAATTGCAGCAATAGGATCTATGGGTCAGCTGCATTCATTTTACTTCCAAATTCGTATGCAGATCTACAGAAGTGTTGTGCATCTTTCCCCCTAGAGGCTTGAAAATCCACCAGGAGCATCACTTTTTAATTATGTATACATATTACACCTTTGACAGCACATGGAATATAGCATATATCTAGAGAGTTTTGCTGGGTACGCCTTAAATGAGGAGGCTAAACTCACCAGTTTAAATGCTGGATCTAGGGTTTAAGTACTGGAGAGGTTCCTGGTGGTGAAGTGTGTCAAGGGAATAAGCTGTGGCACTACAAACCAGCCACAACTCCAGTAATTGTGGTCGAGGGGCCATCCGGAAATAACAAGGTCCAAATCACAGTAGCAGAAGCCTAAAACTGGATAGCTGAGCCTGAGTTGAAACCAATGGTCTGAGTGTGGTAACCAAAGCCAAATCAGTGTCAAGAGTTGGTGGTTAGTAGCCAGAATCAGGTGTGAAACCAGGTAGTCAAGCAGGCAAAGTTGAGGTAGGTCTGGAGGCAATGGCAGTGCCAGAGGCAAGCCTGGGAGCAGAGGGTCCTCAGACACTCTGTGTAGCTATTACATTCTACTTACACCTCCAATTGATACTGCTTCCTTATATAGCTTTAGTTATAACCTGCTTTAACCTGCATGGCCGCCTGAGGTGCCGTCACATCTGACCCCGCCCTCCCAGATGTTTCCACGGGGGAGATCAGGGCTGTCCCTGGACTGTGGCAGGGTTTAGCCCACACAGTTACTTGGTCTCCCTGCCAAATCACAGCATGGGCTAAGTGGTGCCGTGGCAAGGGGAATCCATCCCCGGACTGGGGTAGAGTGGGCCGTCACATGTGATGGCCCGCTCTACCTGACTTCAGTCTGGGGCCGGAGCTGATTTGGGCGGGCTGCACTCAGCAGTGCCGGGGGGGTTGGAGGGGACTGTGCAGGTCCACGTCTGCACATTCCCATACCCCTTCCCTGGCTTGGGCCGCTGGCACGTCTGTTCAGCAGCCAGGCCAGATCCTGCCTGGGGTGAGGGCTCTCACTCCGGGCAGGATCAAAGCGTGCCATGCGCCATGGTGCCATGCGCCATCACATCTGAAAACACCATGTGTAGCTATTGCAGTCTACTGACACGTCCTGTTGATCCAGCTCTAATTGCCAATAGGGAGTAGACTCTACCAGCCAATCAGACACCAGGACCATTGATGCAGAACAGTCCTAATCCCAAGAGGTCTGGTTTGCAGGCAGCGTTTCTTGTGGCACAGAGCCAGAACATCTGCACAAAGCCTCGTGACCCTGGGTTTCCAGTTCACAGGTTAAATATTACAGCAGATAATAATCCAGAGGGAGTATGGTTATCGTGTTGGTCCCAAGTGACAAAGAGAAAAAGTGGTTCAAATGATATCTTTTGTGTGACCAGCTGTTGTTGTTGGAAATAAGCAAGCTTTCAGGCCACACAGGGTCCTTCCTCAGGCATGTAGCATAGCCAGTAGGCAGGTTTCTTTTCTTTCTAAATCCAGCTACATAACGAGTGTTATCTTCCACCCATTGAAGTCAATGATAAAACTCCAGTTGACTTTAATGGTAAGTCTCAATGCTCTTCCCACTGATGTGAATAGCAAAGATCTCAGCATCTTCATTGGGCGAAAGACAGAGTTGATGATTTGCAAGATGTCTGAAAATTAGCATGGTAATTTTGGTTTTTCAATATGAGAAAGGAACATAATTTTCAATTGTAGTCAAAAATATTTCTAAGACAAATCATTCATTAGTTAAGTGGAATTTTTCAAATTTGCATTTAAGTCATAGAGTAATGTTTCCAGTAATCAGTGGCTGTGGAATTTCTCCAAAATGTTGATCATGCTAGTTCAAATGATTAATCACCCCTAGCATGACCAGAGCTGTTCATTTCATTCTAACAGAAAAGCTGGGTTACACATTACAGATCTCCTGTGCCAGAAATTGCCATCCCCCCATTTTTAAAAAACAAAACACAGTATTCCACTGCATTTTTCCAACTTAAAACGTTGTAACACTTCTATAATGCAAAGAGAACCACAAAGTGAAACTGATAGCTAACAAAGATAAACCAGACTATTTCACTATTTAAACCAAATCTAACACCAAAATGATTTTACACTGAAAAAGATGGTTTTACTGTTATAATGTAAGTAGTTTTGTTGTTGTTGTTGTTTTGTTGTTTTAAAAACAAATCTGTCCTTTAGATTTATGGCAGCTTAAAATGATCAATACCAAGTGTATTAGACCCCATCCTATTTTTTCCTTTAAAACCCGTCTGGATACTACCATATCATTCGGTATCATCCAAGCTTTAGAAAAACTCCAGAACAAGCCATATGGGAGATATGAAGATCTTTTGCTGTAAAGAAACTCTGAAATGAAGATGATGATGTTTTTTTTTCTAAAATCTATGAACCAGTGCAATAATGAAGACATTAGAGTTGCATGAGCTAGTGTTATGAGATCCCTTGCCCAGTTTAAAAACAAACAAAGAAACAACAAAACCCATGACCTTTCACTAAGATCTTTTCCCTCTGTGGCTTTTATTCTTGTCCTTTGTGATGTGCAGGTTTTTATAAACAAATTATCACTGAGGAAAGAAGAAGGAAGAAGGCAAAACAACTTCAGCCTTGATTGCAACCTTGTTCTGTGACAACTGGGTGTGTCACTGGCTGCAAATTATTTTCACAGAGGTCCCTAGATCCCCAACCCAGCGTGTGTCCTCATCTTTAAGCCTGTGGCAGCAGGTATGAGTAGGGACAGTACTAATACCCTGACAGGTGCTGCTCAGTCAGGTCCCCTGAATTCAGTCACAAGAAGTTAACCTTAGTTAGAAACTGGTTGAAAGATAGAAAGCAAAAGGGTTGGACTAAATGGTCAGTTTTCACAATGGAGAGATGTAAAAAGTGGTGTGCCTCAGGAATCTATATTGGGTCTGGTGCTGTTTAATGTATTCATTAATGATTTGGAAAAAGGTGTTAAGAGTGAGGTGATCAGATTTGACGACACCAAGTTATTCAAGGTAGTTAAAACAGTTTGGGGTTGAACATGTTAAATGATTAAGTCTAATTTAGCCATTCATTTATTTAGGACCCTGTAACTGCATAAGCCAGTCCAGATTGTAGCCTAAACTAGACCTAATACAGCGACAGAGCAGGATCAGGGGCAACTCTTCTTTGTTAATAACTGGCAGTAATGCCAGACTCAGGAGCTCAAAACTGATGAGAAAACCTAGTATTAGCTTGTTAGGTTTATTTCCAGTTTGTAATGCATGTAGACTCTGTTCCTGGAGTACACACCTGTATATGTATTACAGTAGCTGTACTAGTACCAAAACTGTCTTAGCCATGAACTCAATGAGTGACCTTGTACAAGTCACTATGGCCCTTTTCACACGGGCCCGGGAGGAGCCATGGTGCAGGGGGGATGCGTGGAGGCCACAGCAGGTGTGCAGCACGTGTGTGGCCGGTCGCACGGACGCACACCCATCTCCACCGATCTCAGCGCACAAAAGCATCTCAGTTTTTCCCAATGCCTCCATGAGTGGGAGATGGATGGAGTGTGGGAGCGCCCACAAATCCCCATCGGTGGTTGCACAGACTCCCCCCGCCCACCCAGTTGCCCACATGGACTGGGGGGGTGGGCATCTCATGTAAAAAGTGCCTCTATCTCAGTCTAAGTTCCTCCACTGTAAAAATAGGAATAGCAATGGTTTACCTCACAGGGTTGTTGTAAAAATGTACTTAATAAGGATTGTCAAGTACTTTGAACACTGAAAATGTAATGTAAATGATATCTAATAATAATAAACAAAGGAGCTATTTTGACTGTCCTTGTGAGAATAAGACTGCTTTCAGACACCCGCTCCCCTCCCCCCCGCACGCATATTCTGGCTGTGGGAGGGAATGCGCAGCCAGGATATGCGCGGGGTGCCGCCCGTCTGAAAGTCCCCCCGCGCGGCTTTGCCGGCAAACACCTGCAGAGCTACAGACCAGAAGGGAAGGTCTGAAAGCAGCCTAAGGTGAGAGTTTGAGAAAGTCACTTCTAAAACTCTTATCTAAACGTTTAACAGAGATGGGAAATCCACTCTGGCCTGTGTCTGTTTTCCAGTTCCTGGATCTGGCGGATCCAGTCCCTACCTTCAAGCACTGAAAGAGTGAGCTCAGGGGAAGGGCAAAGTGATGAGTGTGTGAATTTAAGGATAGGGGCTGTACCCATGGTATAGATCCATGATATCAGGAACCTCCTCTTCCTTCTCTGCCACATCCTGATCCCACCTCTTAAGTACACATGCTCCAAACTCCCATCTGGCCCCTGGAGCATACACTAACTTTCAAGGTAGAGGTGATCGATTTGGCTGGGGGCAAGCTAGGGGTGCTGCTGGTGTACCGGGCCCCTTCCTGCCCGGCGGCATCCCTTACCGCTCTAGCGGAGCTGGCCTCGGAGGTGGTGTTGAGCTCCCCCAGGACTTTGGTTCTGGGGGACTTCAACGTCCACGCCGATGCCGGCCTTGTTGGGGCGGAGCGGGAGTTCATGGCCGCCATGGCAACTATGAACTTGTCCCAGGAGGTGATCTGCCCGACCCACGTGGGGGGACATATCCTCGACCTGATCTTCGGCTCTGGCCTTGAGGCGGGGGGTCCGGTTGTGGGGGAGGTGACAGCGGTGCCCTTGTCGTGGACGGACCATTACCTCCTTCAGGCCGGTCTTTTAGCGCGCCCCCTCCAGAAGGGGAAGGGACCAGTTAGGATGGTCCGCCCTCGGAGGCTGATGGAACCCCAGCGGTTCCAGGAGGTCCTGAGGGAGCTTACCCTGGATGTGGACGGTCACTCTGTGGATGAGCTGGTCCGGCATTGGAACATCTTGCTGGAGGAGGCCATTGACAGGGTGGCTCCGAGGCGCCTTCTGCCTCGGTCTCGTCACCGCAGGACCCCTTGGTTTACTGAGGGGCTGCGGTGTATGAAGCGTGTGGGCAGGAGGCTAGAGCGACGCTGGCGTCGGACTCGGTCTGTCTCCGATCGTCTTCTCCATAGGGCCCATTTGCGGTCCTATGTGGAGGCTGTGAGGACGGCGAGGAAGGAATTCCTCGCCGTCCTCATAGCGTCTGCGAAGTCGCGTCCAGCGGAGCTGTTTCGGGTGGTGCGGGGGCTGGTTAGTCCGGCCTCCCTCCGCCTGGATGGGGACTTGTCCCGGGCCCGCTGTGAGGAGTTTGTCATCTACTTCGCAGACAAGATTGCTCGGATTCAGGCCGATTTCGACGCTGGGTTGATAGCAGTAGGGGAAGAGCGCGGGGGGGCGGAGGGTCCGTCTGGTCCATCTTTATGGGGTGAGTTTCAGGAAGTGACGCCGGCCGATGTGGTGGATGTCCTGGGGTCTGTGAGGGCCACGTGTTGTCAACTAGATCCGTGCCCGTCCTGGTTAATAAAAGCTTCCGGGGAGACGTTGGGGACGGTGCTGGCGAGGGTGGTGAATGCGTCCCTTCGGCAGGGGAGGTTGTCGCCTTGCTTAAAAGAGGCTGTGGTGCGCCCCCTGCTGAAAAAACCATCGTTGGACGTAGACGCGCTCGCCAGCTACCGACCTGTCTCTAACCTTCCCTTTTTAGGGAAGGTTATTGAGCGGGCAGTGGCGCTCCAGCTCCAGGGTCATCTAGATAATATCGGGCTCCTTGACCCTTTTCAATCTGGGTTCCGCCCCGGCTATGGCACCGAGACGGCGTTGGTGGCCTTGGTGGACGACCTCCGCCGGGAGATGGATGCGGGATGTTCGACATTTCTCATCCTGCTCGATCTCTCGGCCGCTTTTGACACCGTGGACCATGGGCTGCTGTTGAGACGACTGCGTGACCGGGGGGGTCTGGACGGGACTGTTCTTGAATGGTTCCGTTCATTCCTCTCGGGGAGGAGCCAGCGGGTGGTGTTGGGGGAGGAAACATCGAGCCCCCGCGCCTTACCGTGTGGCGTTCCGCAGGGATCGATCTTGTCTCCATTATTATTTAACATCTATATGCAGCCCTTGGGGGAGGTCGTGAGAGGGTTCGGGGTGCGATGTCACCAGTATGCTGATGATACTCAGCTGTACCTCTCGTTTTCTACTGACCCAGACCCTGCTGTCTCGGTGCTATCCCAATGTTTGGAGGCCGTGGCGGATTGGATGCGGCGGAGCAGACTGAAGCTCAACCCAGATAAGACGGAGGTGATGGTGGTGGGGAGGGCGAAGGGGGTGGTGGCCCCCCTGGTTGGGGGGGTTTGCCCCCCTGTAGCTCAGCAGGTCCGGAGTCTGGGGGTCATATTGGACGCAGACCTGCGGCTGGAGCGGCAGGTGGAGGCAGTCGCTAAGGCTGCCTTCCGCCAGCTTTATCTGGTACGTAGGCTGCGTCCGTATGTCTCTGGCCCGGACCTGGCCTCCCTCATCCATGCCTTCGTCACCTCGCGGCTCGACTACTGCAACGCGCTCTACGTGGGGCTTCCCTTGTTCTTGGCCCGGAGGCTGCAGCTGGTGCAGAATGCGGCGGCTCGTCTTCTTACGGGGACGGGTCGCCGGGAGCACATTACACCGGTGCTCCGAGCGCTGCACTGGCTGCCGATAGTGTGCCGGGCCAAGTTCAAGGTCCTAGTGATGATCTATAAAGCCCTATACGGCCTTGGCCCCTCTTACCTTAGGGACCGCCTCGCCCTTCGCGCCCCGGAACGGCTCCTGCGGTCTGCCGGGGGTGCCCTCCTGGAGGTCCCCCGTGTTAAGCGGGGGGCCACGATGGAGCGAGCATTCTCGGTGGTAGGGCCGCGGCTGTGGAACTCCCTTCCGGAGGAAGCTCGCCTGGCCCCAAGCCTTTTGACATTTCGGCGGAACTGTAAGACCTGGCTGTTTGCCCAGGCCTTTGGGAGGGAGGGTAGGGTGTGTGTATGATTTTAATCCCCCGCCCATTTATTTATTTATTTATTTTCTAGCCCTGTTTTATGTGATATGTTTTAGATGATGTTTTTATATTTGTATTTGAAGTGAATTTTAATATTTTATTGTGTTGTTAGCCGCCCCGAGCTGCATTGCAGGAGGGGGCGGGATATAAATCCGTAAAATAAATAAATAAATAAATAAATAAGGTGGCCCATGGGAAGAGAAAGGTTCCCCATCCCTGGTATTTTACTATTCAGAGTATAGTAAATTAATTCTCACCTAAGTGAAGTACTCTTTGGTTTGTTTCCCTTTTGCCAATCACACAGCAGGATGTAGATAGCGTTTGGAGGGGTAGGTAGCGTTTCCTGCCATGTGACATATCTCTCTGTGAAGTAAGCGGAAAAGAAAGGCACACCACCTTTTTGGCTGTAGCATGTTATTACTGGCTGTGATACACCTTTCTCTCCAAGAATATACATGCTTCAGTATTAGTCACAAAATGCTGCAACCTTCTATGTTGCTTTGAAGTCTGACACCTTGGTGAAGGCGGGTCTGATTTGACACAAGATCCAAGATCGGAGTTAGTGAAAATAATATTTGCGGAATTGTGATACAGTGATATTCTTAGACTACATTTGCTGGGATGCAGAATACACTGGAAAAAAAGCTGGAGCTCCAGGAATCAAGGATTTGAAACCTGAGATAAATAAACGTCTGGGATTTCATAACGTTTGGTTGTGATATGTTAGTCATTCTTTAATAAAATGAATGGACTGGAAAGGCCAATGTGACTTAGCGTGTTATCAAATGAGATGATAGTCCATTGGAGTCTGTGCTTGGTCCGTGCAACCCCACGTAGCTCCCAGTCACATCTTTAGTGCATCCAGCCTAATAAACGGGAGCCCCCTGTCCATATTTCATGTGCTTGCGACAGCTTCCACCAATGGTGCTAGCGATCTCTCTCCCTGCAGCCACCTCTTGGCTGAGAGGTGTGTACTAGAGATCTCCCTTCCCTCTAAGACTGTTCCCCTCACCTCTCAGCTGACTAGGTGCGCTAGGCGGGACTCTGTGTGCTAGCAAACCTGGATGCCAGTGAGGCTGTGGACAAACCTAATTGACAAGATGCAGCCACGTGGGCACCCATTAGCTCTTGATTAGTGTACATGGTGGACCAGCAATGTCCCTGGACTTCGCCATGAGTGTGTCATCTGCCGCCGCCGGGCTTGGGGGGGAATTCCCCCCAGGGCGTGGGCAGCGGAGTCACACCCCGACGTCGGTGGCCGTACAGGGGCGTGTCCTCGGAGCTCTGAGAGCCTGGCAGCCCCAGTGGCTCAGCGGGTCATGGCTTGGTTCGGCGGCTTGGTGTAGCCTGTGTTAGAGTTGTGTATTTGATTGTTGAAACCCTTCCTTCCTTGTGCCCCTGCAGGATCATAGAACGAGTGTTGGAGTGCGCGAGTGTGTGTGGGTGTCTGTGACGGCGTGTGTGGAATCCTTTCTCTCCCCTTCCCCAGTGCTGGACTCCTCCCCCTGCCTCCGTGAGCAACTTCCCCTCTTATGAACCTGGGACCTTCCCCCTGTTACCCGCCACTGCATCCCTTCTACTACTCTCCGAAACCCCCCTCCTAGTGTGGGCATGCAAGAGCAGCGTGAACGGTGTGGGCCTTGTCCTCCCTCAAGTTACCGTGCCCTATGATGATAGGGGCCTGGTCCTTATAAAGACCCTGTGGCCCACACACTATCCTGATGGGCATTTCCCCCATGATTCGACTGCCTCTAAGGGAACCCAGGACCAAGGTGAACGAGTGTAGTGTGTATCTCCCCTCCCACACCTGACAGAGTGGTGGCTCTGCGGTGACCATGTGGAGGCCATGTGGTGGACGCCTAATAAACGGGCATGCGCTATTGTCTTATTTGATTCCACCCCTTAGTATTCTTGTTTACTGTCTTTTAGCATTTCTTCCTTGATGGTGATACTTCCTAAAAGCGATACTAGCCTAGCTGGGTCTTTGGATACAAACATTTGCTTCAGTATTCATCCTATAAATAGCTGTTCTAATGAACTGCATTTTGCAACTGAAAGTCTTATTTAAGAAGTTTAGCTCATTGTCTGGAAGATTAAAATAGACACAAGTATAAGCTACATGCACATCAGTAGAAAACGTGGCAGGGAGCCCCTGGACCATGAAAGCAGAGGCCCATGTCTGCCAGGCCCCACCATTTATGTGCAGACTCATGGCTTTGGTTAAAACCATGAGATGAAAGCACACTAATGTGTGGGGCAATAGCCACCCAGGCACTGAAGAAAGATAGAGCCGAACAGTAGACCCAGCTCCACAAGTGGTAGGGATGCCGTGAACCAGTACCCTGCTGCTAAGAGTGATAGACTTGGCAGCTCAGCTTCTGCAAATACAGTCTTCTACAAAAAAATATATAGATATATTACTTGGTTTTGCTGGTTGACAGCCTGATGTACTAATTCCTTGGTGATTACCCTGCTGAGTATAGTAGTATGTTTTGTACATTGACATCCTAGTCAGACCAGGAAGCACACATGTACAAAGGTTGATCTTTTGGTTCCTGACCCAGAATGCTCCTTTGTAGTATGGGCTGCAGAACAGGTGTCACTCCCACCTTTTATTTTTAGGAGAGTGATGGTTTGCAGCTTGCATGGGTATTTCAGTCAGTGCCTATGTGCAGCATCTTTTGTGAGAAGATTGTGCTTAGAATATTCACTAAAGTGTACGTTGCTGATTTAAGGGACACGTAAAGACCTATTGTAATTATCCTGCTCTACAGTGCGAGTGGGAAACCTGTAGCCTGTGAATGGCTGTTTTTTATTTCCAATTCCTGAATCTGGCATGGAGATCCAGTTCCTCCCCTTGAGCACTGAGTGAGCTCATCAGTGGAAGAGAAAGGGGATGAGGACACGCTTCAAGGATAGAGGATGGACCTATAGGATTGTTCCATAATCTGGACCCTTCCCTTCTTTCCCCCATCCTGAGCACACCCCATATTCTGACCTCGGACTCCAACCTTGCCACAGTCATCCATGCATTCGTCACCTCAATGCTAGACTACTGCAATGTGCTCTACATGGGGCTGCCCATGGTGACAGTTCAGAAGCTGCAGCTGGTTCAGAATGCCGCGGCCTGCCTGCTTATAGGGACAGGCTGCAGGGAGCATATTCAACCACTGCTCCAATCTCTGCACTGGCTGCCTATTGTCTTCTGGGCCCAATTCAGGGTGCTGGTTTTGACCTTTAAAGCCCTTTACGGCCTGAGCCCTGCTTACCTGGAAGACCGCCTCGTCCCCTGGGCAGCCCCTGCAGTTGTCCAGGACCACCCTCCTGGAAATCCCACATTATCAACAGGTTTGTATGGACCAGAGGGCATTCTCCGTGGCTACGCCGTCGCTCTGGAATATTTTCCCAGCAGACATTCGCCTCAGCCCAGCCCTCTTTGCCTTCCGATGAAATTTCAAGACCTGGCTCTTCTGTCAGGCTTTTTGGGGCGGGGAGGGGGGGGAAGATGGGTTAGTTTATGCATATACCTGTTTTTTATATGCTGGTTTTTTACATTTATTTATATTTATATTGTTATTTTTTATATTGTTTTATTTAAATTTATATTGGAAGCCGTCTCGAGTAAGAGGGATGGGGTACAAATACTTTTCCCTGCCCCCAACTCCTATCCAGGCTGCACAGCTTGTGCTAATTTTCGAAGTTGCCGGTGGGAATGAAAAGGTTCCCCATCCCTGTTCTAGCGACTTGAAACTAAGTGTTTTATCTTCCTTTTCCATTTCTATTTAGCAAACATTTATTTGACTATCTTTATCAAGGCATGCACAGAAACTAGTTTCTTCATACATGATCTGGCTTCATTACATGATCTGTCATATTTGTTGATATGTATACAGCTTTGGCAAAGCCACTGTGCAGAATGGCAGCAAACTGGGATTCTGGTTCTCTACTCTGTTGGCCTCTCTTGCTTTAACCTTGCAGCGTTTAATTGTCAACTTGTGTTTCTCCGCTGTAGGTTCATCTCAAATAGCAAGTGTACACACTGACCTAGATTCACCAAGAAGGTACGTTTTCTAGTTTTTCATAAATGAGCTGTGACTTTCTAGTGCTGCATTTATTTTCCTTGACCTATTCTTGCGTTCAGAAACCTGTATGATGTCACTTTTAATTATTAGTATTGCATTTTGCCTTTACGCTAACACATCAAGGAGAAGGCTTGTCTTCAAGAAGGATCAAATAGTCCAATCAGAATTTCTGTATTACAGGTATAGTATTCTCCTGCAAGTTTCATTGGAATGTCAGACTTGTGAGACTTCCATTATTTGTGTTTTTTCTTAAAGCTGCGTCCCTGGAGTCCAAATGTCAGTTTTGATTTTAAGAAAAGTTAGTTTCCCCTATGATTGCAAAGAAAGGTTGAAACCATGAGATGAAAGCACATCTTAAAGAATCAGAATCCAGAAGACAAATAAGACGAGGTCAAATTTTATTTTCTATTTTTAAAAACTGATGATTTCTAAACTACCACCATGTTTCTTGGACCTGCTGCATTAGTGATGAACACTTGTAGTTGGCAATACTGTAGAAGCAACAGGAAAAAATGGCCAAGACACATGGGAAGGAGCAGAGATGTGTGTTAATCATCCTCAGATGTGGGATATACATCTGATCCACCAACATTTATATGTCCTATACAGTATATGAGTTGGTTAACTAGAGTAAAATACATTTATTTATTTATTTATCGACTCTCTTCTATCTTGCACCTTCCTGCTCACAGAGCAGCTCAGGACGGCTTACAACAAGATGAGTTGGATAGCCAGAATCTGGCTCCTTAGTTCAAGCTTTAGAGATCTATGTGCTTATCTCTGGCGGTATCTTGCTCTGTCTGTGTTGTGGCAACCAAGAGGGCAGCCATTATACTAGTAGTATGATTCATTCTTTCTTAGGTTTTGTTCAGATGTGATATGAGAGGTAAAAATACTCTGTAGTACATCCACAGTTACTTCATAATAGATTGTGTGAGCAATCAGATAAAATGCGTGCAATATTTTGGGATAGTTACTATGTGTTAGTGTCTTTTAGGGAGCTATGGTGTAGCGTGTACAGACTTACTTTGTAGTACTGTCATGTCTGAATATTCAGATGTAGTACTAAATCCCTACCTCAAATTTCTAGGAATCCTATAAACACTTTCTTCTTAACACCAGGCTCAATTCCAGGTTCTGTCAGAATTACAAACTCAGTGTCTGTCAGTCAGAATGCTCTAAGTACATGGTAATCAGAGGTAAAATACTATGTGATAGCCACTACATAGTATGTACCACATGCTTGAAATTACCATATCTGAACAAGTCTGCTCAAGCCCCTTTAGAGAGAGTGGGTGGCTGCCATGTTGTTCCCAAACATAAGAAATGGAGACAAAGGGTAAAACCACACGTGAAGTTGGTGTGCTGCCGACATGACCTGGGCTGGGTTGGGAACCCGTGCTAACAGGGCTGGGGTCAGCTCAGGCCACCGGCCACATGAGTGAGGCTGGGAGAGCCATTCTGCTGCCTGGGCAGCCTGGCCCAAACAGTGGCCACATCGGACATGCCAGTGGCCAGTCCCATCCCCACACAACTCCCAGCACCCTGCCCCCTACCATGGCAGACCCGATCTAGGCCAGGTCATGGCAGATCAAAACACACGTTCTAACCCTCTGTGACCTGCTTTGTCCCAGTCAGGTGGGCTGTACTTCAACTGTTACTTCAATTGTCTGCTGAGAGCCCAGGCTAGGCACCAACACGACCTGGGATACCCCCAGTCAATATCTGGAGGCTGTAAACCACATGTGGCAGTGGCCTGCAGACTGCAGTGGGTCTAATATGGTACATGTGAATATGAACACACCCAAATTATCACTATTGGCCCATTTGCTCATAAAATTTCTGAGCATTTGAAAGAGCTATAATTTTATAAGATCTTTCAGATCTTAACTACCCAGGTGGATGATCACAGTCCAAAGGTAAGTAGAATTTGGGAAATCAGTAGCTCAACAGAGTGCCCCTTTAAAATTTCTATTTGTAATGAAAGTAGTGGAACGGTTTGTATTTTCTAAAAACAACAACAACTAGATATTAAAGTAAGTATCCAAAAAATGAGCTGGGAAGTTTTGTTGTAACCTCCTGTAAACAGGCACAAGAACATAGGAATCAAATCAATTGTTCATCTGGCTTAGCATCCTATCCTTGAGAGGCCAGGGTCAGTCACTTCAGAGTGTGCAACAAGTTCCAGTGGAGTGATCTACTTCTCATTATTCACTTCCACCAGTCAGAGGTTGTGCCCTACAACACCTCCCCGACCAACTAGACTAATAGCCATTTATGGACCTATCCTCTAAGAACTTATCCAATACTTTACACCCAGTTACACTATTGGACTACCGAATATCCTCTGGCAACAAGTTCCACACGTTAACTGTATGTTGAATGAAAAGTAATGGTAATGAAAGTAAAGTAACAGCAATGAATAGATAAACTAAAACAAAGAACTGTCTAAATTACATTTTTGTATAAAGTAACAGTTTATTCTTTTTTTTAAATTTCACAGGTATTTATGGTGCAGCAAGCATTTAGAGCCAGAAGACTTCATTCCCTTGATTCCTCAGTATCAAAGACACTTCTGACATTTTCTTCACTGTACTTGTTCAGAAAACGTCCTAATATTTTAGGCTTAGCAGAAGGAAAAATATCATTGTGACTCGTCTACTTGCCTGAACTGAACTTGACCCAGTTTTACCTTTTCTGTACTGCAAATGCCTAAGAACAGCAAGGTGGTTAAAAGGGAAGTAGATGATGAAGTCATCGAGTCAGTTAAGGATCTCCTGTCTAATGAAGACTCTGCCGAGGATACTTTCAAGAAGAGTGAGCTGCTAGTTGATCAGGAGGACAAAGATGTGGATGTTGAAGAGGGATCTGATGTAGAAGATGAAAGGCCAGCCTGGAACAGCAAACTTCAGTACATTCTAGCACAAGTTGGATTTTCTGTAGGATTAGGGAATGTGTGGCGATTCCCATATCTGTGTCAGAAAAATGGTGGAGGTAAGGCTTCATGCTAACTAATTTGCCATGTTTGTCTTCATCATGACACACAGATGGATTGCTCCATTTGAAATTGGTCTGAAATTAATATTTACTTTTTGCTAGTGCTTACTCAGGAGGCTATGTTTTGTTTTGTTTTCCAGAAAACTGCTAAGGACAATATTAAATTGTTTAGATAAGCAACTTTGACATTGTGCAGCATGTCAAATTCTCCCCCCGCTATTATTATGACTGAGTTAAACTTAATTTTTTTTCCTATGTATTTTTACCCACCATCCCTATATGCAGGCTATGATATGCAAGATATTTTTGGGGATCTAATTTCCATTTACATAGGTTTTAGAGAAACGTGGAAAGCAAAAGCCTGTTTCCACTTTTAAAATAAGCTACGTCATGGTCTGTTACTAGCCTTTTGGAACGTATCTTTGGTGAACTGTGAGGCATAAGTCTAGCTACTTTTATTCATTCAACTTGGACAGTTTTCACTTCTCACTTTCTATGTCTGTCATCTTTCTGTCTTTGCCTCTGCACACATCCTCTGTCTACTAACACTACTTACATGCCTATTTCACTTTCTCTGTTCCTCTCCCTCTTAAAGTTCTGTGATATTTAATTTACTGTTTTGCTATGATTAATTCCATCTACATCACTTCGATATATGTAGAATCAGTGCTTCAGTTAAGAACTGATCCTTGTTCTCTGTAACTCTGCCCGTATGTGGAGCGAAAGTTAAGATGAAAACTTCTGTGTGAATTCCAACTTCAGAAATCCAAATTGTCCAGCAGTTCACAGTCCCGTTAAGTCTTCATGGCTGATGTGGGGTACATGGGACCTATATTCTGGTGTAGTTTGAAAGGATTGTTAGTTAGAAGAACATTTGCAGGGTATATAGATCCACCCAACTGATAAAAATGAGTTCACCTAACTAACATTTAATAAAGGAGTGTACGTTTTTTGAGCTAATGCACTTTCCCTCCGGTTCAGTTTTCAGCAACATGAATTTCTAGCACTCTGTAGAGTACATGGCAGCAGCTTATTTTTGAAGGGACAGAAGCATGATTCTTCTGTGAATGTTTGCATATGGCCAGCACTACCTGGTTATGAAATTTGCATAATGGCTGCTCTCTGTAGATTCTGGAAATATTATTTTGATGTGCTCAATCAAACATAGAAGTAGTATGTCACTTTGTGCCTATGCCTGCTAAATTAGTCCAGATGAAATACAAGTTCATGTCTGAGGACATGGATGTAAACAAACACTCGGTCTGCATTCACACGAGATGGTTAGCTTGGCAGAAAGCACTTCCCCTGCCTTAATGTTGGTCGGGTGACAGGTTTATGGTGGGAGATGCACTGGCTGTAATTCAGGAGAAGCGCTAAAAGTTAAGCCAGAAAAGTAAGGGTTGACAATTGAACTAAATCCCTCACTGGCATTCCCCTTAATGTGTAAGTGGATTAATTTACGTATCAGTCAGCCTTAATTGCTGTGAAGCCAATAAAGGGGATTTCCCCCCCTTGCGATAAATCCCCACTGCCTGCCAAATTAGGACAATGGGTGTTTTTAGACTGACAGGCAGCCACCAGCCCATGGTGACCCGTTCATCTAAAGACGCCCTGCCAAATGTGCAGGTTCCAGGGCAGCCCTGCTGACAGTGCTCTGGAACATCCTGGAGAGCTGCAGGCCAAACCCAGGGCACCCTCCTGAAGTGAAGCAGCAGTCCATCTAATGTGCAGGCTGAAGCTGCTGTTCCACTTCCAGCCCTTGGAAACACCATAGCATTGTGGACACTCTAGCCCGCAACTCTACGGTGTGTGTTTTGGGGTAGCATGTGGACTGACTGTGGGCAAGGGCAACTTCCAGGCCCATCTAAAATGGATCTCAGCAGGGCTGGTAGTGTACGGACCCAGGGGTACATCCTCAGAGTAACTCAAAAGTGCCTAATAGTGGAAAACCTATTATTGGCCACAGCACTACTGCAGTAGATTTTAAAGTGTGTTTGTGTGGGGTGGGTGGGTGGGGAGGGACATGTGAAACATTAAAATGCAGGAATGCAAACTTCTGCATCAAATAATATACCAGGGAGAGGAGGTGAGTATGCTCTCATGTGAATGTGTCCTCAGAGGGTAATTTCAGACGTACTGGGCCGCCAGGTCTGCCACGCTGAACCATGAACCGGGATCCTTTAGACGTGCCAGTCTGATTCTCATTGGGGAGGGGCTGCGCGGCACAATGTGCGGCCGCACGGCCCCGCGTTCCCTCGCCGCCCGCCTTCTGGGAGACGGGCGGGCGCAGCAACCAATCCAGCCGCTGCGCCTGATCCCGTCCCATCGCTGGGACCACGATCCGGCCGGGTTGCAAGTAACAGACGTTACTTTTGGCCCATCCCAGATCGTGGCCAATCCGATCACAGTTGGGGCCCAATCCCACCATGATTCTGGACCTCTGGGTGTCTGGGGCCTAGGGACACTGCCTGGGGGGCACTGCCTGACTCATATGCATGTGAATTAACTCTAAATTTAAAACTAGTGATTTAATCATTAATACTGTATTATAAACAGCTAAGAAATTGTGGAAAGACATACATACATGGTTAATATACAGAAACTGAACTTCCACACTGATCAGGAGGCAGCCAGGCTAACCAAGGGAAGGGTAATTTGCAAACCTTTTTTGTTGTTGTTCCACTTTACATGGTTATTACAACAGGTTGTGCCTTCTGTCATGCATCTTTGCAAATTGGTTAATCACAGCATCCTCAGAAATGGAGTCCACCATAGATTTTTCAATAGAAAGGACAGCAAGGTGCTCTAGTCTATTCTGTCCCATTGTGCTTCTCAGCCAGGTATGCAAACGTCTCAAAGCACTGAATGATCTTTCACAGCTGCAGCTACTTACTGGGATGGTTAATGCAACTTGGATAACTTTTTTTACAGTTGGGAAAATGAGTGGGTCTAAAAGATTATACACACCTCTCATGTCAAGGCTCCCATTGACTTCTACTTTACGAGCCACATAACTTTTATCCACGATTATTTCTCCATGTTGCAAGGCTATCTTATAATGGTTTGCAAGTGAGGATAAGGCAGGTATGGAAAGATAGTCTGCAGATGATGGGCTGCATGCTTGAATGCTCTTCGGAAGGTCTGTTTTTACATTAGAAAACAGCTGGTCAAGTTCAGAAAGCATTCGGTCTAAGCAGGGATAAAAAAACTTGGTTCTAAAATTATCTGGTCCACTGATATCCTCAGTTCCCCCGCATGTGGATTCTACAAGGAAGTCATCCATAAGTTTTTGTTTCCTCCTTTGTGTGGGAGTTTCTATAATATTAATATTGTTTGAACAGAAGGTTTTGGCTTTATCATATAATGTTTTTGCCATTTCATTTGTTCTCATGTTCTGCAGAGCACTGTACACAGTTTCTTTAAGATCTGAGGCTTGCACCAAATCAAGGTTTTCTTTTTGGAGAACCTTGTGAAACCCCTCTGTTGTGCCAAGCAGAGACTGGAACATGAAAAGACAGCAAACTGTAGGCAACTTATGCAGGCTTAAGGACTAAAAAGGAGCTCAGGGTGGGAGCAGAGGTAAGGACATGCACACAAGAATGGAGGATGGATCCATGGCAAAGATCCATGATCTATTCTGAACTTTCCTTTTTCCCTACCCTGAACACACTCCTTAAGCACCCCACCTCCAGCTTCTTGGATAACACAAGGCACGAGGCACCACACCCTTGTGGTGGTAGGAAAGTGCCACCATGGGCCCTTCCTTAGATTTGCTCTGCTGCCTCCTCCTGAGTGACTGTCTGCAGACAGTCACAGTGTTACTGACTTGGAGCTCCCAGTCAGATCAGCAGCAGCCTACCTGCCTGCCTTGCTGCCTCTCCCCTTGTTGGCACCGGCACGTGGTTTGGACTGTGGTGGACAGCTGGGCTGAGCCCTCCTCGCTGTCTTGCCTGGATCACTAATAATGGACATGAGCAGAAAATACACAAGCTCAGCATGAAGTGAGTTTCCAGTTCTCAGCTTTCACATTACATCCATGTTTAACCTCTACCTTTACATATTTGTTAGACCTGTAGTCTACACGTAACCCAGTATCTCCTTGTGACACTGCCACTGGGGAAAATCCATACCCCAGGCTACATGCGCAAGCACTTGGTCATTTATCTCCTGAAGAGGGGACAGTTTACCTTAGGGGACCTGCTCTTTTCTGAACAAGCCCTCCCCATACTTTCCTTTACTATTCCGCCCTAGCTCCCAACAGCCAGGGAGATTTTGGCTTGCTTTCCCTTCTCTTTCACCCAGAGTTGTGGTCCTCTCAGTAACTAACCATCTCCCCGAGTCCCTGCCCCAAGTAACATACAAAAGTAAGTACCTTTACACCTTGCACTCTGTCCTTCAGTAGGAAACCTGACGTCTCATGGCTCTAGGGGCGGGGTGGGGGGGAGATCTCATTGCTCCTAGTAGCCCCACAGAGTAGGGTCTTGGCTTTGGTAGAGGAGGGGATTCCATTGCCTTTAAAGGTTCCTCCAGAGAAGGGTCTTGGCTTTGGGGAGGAGGGGATTCCATTGCCCCTAAAGGTTCCTCCAGAGAAGGGTCTTGGCTTTATGGGGGGATCCCACTGCCCCTAGCAGCCCCACAGAGGAGGGTCTTGGATGCCATTGCCACCTGCCCCTAGCAGTCCCAGAGAGGAAGATTGGGGATCCCATTGTCCCCCTGCCCCTAGCCACCCCACAGAGGAGGATCTTGGGTCTGTGGGGGGATCCCATTTTCTCCTACCCCTAGCAGCCCTAAAGAGGAGGATCTTGGCTCTGTTGCTAGAGGTTGAGCACTGGCAGGACAGCTTTGAGTCTGAGGAGAGGCTCTGCTACCTGTGACAGGCTGACACAGCTCTACTCGCCTGAGGCTGGACTGATACTGCCCACCTCGCCTCCTCCTCACTGACTCTGAGCCGCTCCGAGTCTGGTCCTCACCTCAATTTCCTCAAGAAGAACAGAAGACTCTCTTAGTTCGCCTCCAGTTCATAAGCCTCTCTGGCCACCACCACGCTGAGCACTAAGAACGTGGGAAGGAATTCGATCTAGTCACTGTGCGCATGTCTCAGGTGCCCGTGCGCCTCTCTAGGCTGCTGACTGGCTCCTTTCCACAGCACATGCTGCTGCTGCTGCATGATCGACTGGGCGGGCGCTGGGTTTGAGCCTGCCCTGCGGCCGCCGCAGACAAAACAAGGGCTCGATCGGCTCCCCCGCAGCCGGCGCACGCCAAACTCGAGTCTCAGATCTTTTCCCCGGAGCCCCAGATTGCAGGCAGGAGGCTGTCACGTCACTGCACAGTCTGCCTGCGATTTGGGACTCCGGGGAAAAGATCCGAGGCTTTAGCCCGTTCAGCCCACCCCTAGCGACACCCCTGAGCTAACTATACATTGCTTGAAAACAAAAAGCTAAAGACTAAAACTGAAAAAACAAATGAGGGCGGGTCAAATGCCTGTCCAGGACAGCAACAATAGAAAAGCAATTCACAAAGGCAAGTGGCCCAATTGCTCTTTCTGCTGTGGTGTCCTGGCCAGACATTCTGGACACTGGGGATCTACCAAAGCAGTGTGTCCATTACTCCTGGGTGGGTACTGTATCTAGCACCCCCTGCAGCACTCTTCCTCCGAATGCTGTATCTGCTGAATCCCATACATTCATTTTATAATGCTTTGTAAATGAATGTACTGAAGACCAGGTTGCCACCTGGCAAATCTCATATGACGTGCCATAAACATTCTAAGGCATGTTTTGGTTTGGAACAAAACGAAGGAAGAAAAATCTCCTGCCCCCTGTGAAATAGAGAGTTACATTTGGGCATGAAGGCAGGATCCAGCTGCAAATGAACGGACTCTTTCTTGAAAACACACAAATGAGGGTCAGTAGATAAAGCTCCTAGTTCTGAAATTATTTATTATTATTATTATTATTAGCATTTATACAGCACCGGCGATGTACCTGGTGCTTTACAAAAAAACCAAGATAGACACGGTCCCTGCCCGAGAGCTTACAATCTAAAGACAGGGGGAGGGGAGACAGGGAAGGGGGAACAGAGAGAGAGACAAGGGATGCGACATTCATGAGGATGCGAGAACTCAGGTACACGTTCTTGGCTTGGTTACAGTAAAATGTGTCTAGCAGAATTTATTGCTACTAAAAATGCTCACTTCAAAGACAAAAAATAAAGGGAGACCTCCTTCAAAGGCTCAAAAGGCTGTTTCAGCAATGCCTTTAGTACGGTATTTAGCTTCCAGCTAGGAAATCTATGAATTAATGGGGGAGCCAGCCTATTAGCTGCTCTCAAAAACCTCTTTACATGTGTATCGTCTGTGATGCGTCAACTCCTAATTGTACTGAAAATGCAGTTTAAGGCTGCTGCCTGTCTTGCCAGAGTGCTGTGTCTGAGTCCCTTCTCTAAGCCCTCCTGTAAAAATTGCAAAATGTCTTTTACTTTTGCTTTTAAAATTGATATTCCGTGCCTAGTACACCATCGATAGAATAGCCTCCATATACTCTGATAAATTCTATTTGTTGATGACTTTTTAGCAGACAGAGTATCTAATACCGCAGTCAAATATCCCAATTTTCCTAAAACCCTGCGTTCAAGGACCATACAGTTAACTTTAGAAATTCCGGATTTGGATACACTATGGGACCTTGTTGTAACAGGTCCCTCTTCGGGTCCAGGAAAAGTGGAGGTTTGTTCTGCCAAGCTATCAGATTTGGAAACCAGTTGCCTGCGTAACCAGTAGGGAACTACTAGAATCAACCTGGCTTGTTCCTTCCTGCACTTGGCTATCACCCTCCCTATTACTGGGAACGGTGGAAAAGCATAAAGTATTCCCTCTGGCCATGGTTGGTAAAGAGCATCACACGCCTGTGCCTTCAGATGGTAACTCCTGCTCATGAACCTGAATGTCTTCGCATTCTGAGGAGATGCAAACAGATCCATTACTGACTGTCCGAAGGTGGCAACTATCTGCGTAAAAGACTCTTGATGAAGAGACCACTCCCCTGGATGTAATAGTTTGTGACTTAGAAAATCTGCAATCTGATTTCTCTGGCCCTTGATATGATGTGCTGTGAGAGACTGAAGATTCACTTCAGCCCAAGTCATGATCTGCACAGCCTTGAAATGAAGACTCGATGACCTGGATCCTCCCTGATTTTTTATGTTCTCTCTGCTGCCTTCAATATTGTTGACCACTCACTCTTGCTGGACTCACTTCACGCCCTTGGCTTCCATGGCTCCATCCTCCACTGGTTCTCCTACCTCTCTGACCACTCCTTCAATGTGTCTCTTGCCAACTCCACCTCCTCCTCCCTTTCCATCTCGGTTGGTGTTCCCCAAGGCTCTGTCCTTGGCCGATCCTCTTCTCTATCTACACCCTGTCCCTAGGCAAACTCATTGCCTCCTACGGCTTCCAATATTACCTCTACGCTGATGACACTCAACTCTATCTCTCTACTCCTGCTCTCTCTCCATCTGTTCAAGCTCGCCTCACCAGCTGTCTCTCTGATATATCTACCTGGATGTCTCAACGTCAACGCAAACTCAACATGGCTAAAACTGAACTCTTTATCTCCCCCCCCCCCCATCCTTCCTTTCCCTCTGCCAAATCCTGTCGTTTCTCCCTCCATAACATTGCTAAGATCCTTTTCTCTCTGTCTCCTCTGCCAAAACCCTTGCTCACGCCCTGGTCATCTCTCGTCTCGATTACTGTAACCTCCTTCAGTAATCATCCTTCGATGTCATTTGTATGACAAAGTGCGGCAGGATTTTTTGGGGCCCTTTTTAGAGGCTTACCCGGGCTGATCCGAACAAGTGCTATTGGCATTGTTACATAACAGCTCGGATCCTGAGGTGATTAGAAAGATTGCATCCTTTTTAATGCAAGCATTCCATTATAGGGAATAATTTTTGCACTTTCTTGTCCCCTCATAGATAAATTTAGTTGTTTGAACTGGGGTATTTCATAGATCCCAAAGCAGAATCAACAGTATGGGATAGATGTTTTTTAAGTTGGGGTATTTTAGATTAAGTGTTGATCTTGAGGTCGACCTTATTGTATTTTATGTTATTATGATTGGATGCCTCTGAGTTGCAAGATTTGTGTTGTACTGGTCTTGTTTACCTGTGGCATTTTTGTATATGTATTTTGTTATGTATGCTACAATGGTCTATGACCACGTAATAAAATCAATCAATCAATCATTAACACACTGAGATGTTCTAGATCTTGTGTCGGTTGCAAGTGACTCTTTTCCATGTTTATCAGGAATCCATGTGTTTGAAAATATTGGATGGACATTGCCAGATCCTGAGTTATCTGCTCACTGGTTGGCGCTCTTATCAGAATATCGTCTAGATAAGGGTGGATTCTGATTCCCTGCAAACGAAGATTTGCAATCACCTTTGTGAATGTCTGTGGCGAGGATCCTAGACCAAATGGGAGAGAGGTGTATTGCCAATGTGGTTTCTGGTAGGCGAACCTCAACCATTTTCTGTGCATTGGTCTGACTGCACCATGGAGGTATGCATCCCTCAAATCGAGAGATGCCAACCAATCTCCTGGTGAGATCATTTCACAAATTGTCCCTAAAGTCTCCATCTTGAACTTTCGCAAGTGAAGATACCGGTTGACTTTTTAAAAATCTAACACTGCGTTCCAGAAGTCGGTTTTCTAATGACCTAGACCTCTTTGAATGTCTGGTACCTCCTGAATTGCTGCTATTGAGGATAACCTCCGAATCTCCTGTACCATAGCTTGTTGCTTTTTTTCTTTGAGGGGATTGGTGACTCTCAAAAGGAATCTGGCAGGTTCCTCCAAAATTCTATGGAGTAACTCTCTTGAATTGTTTCGAGGACTCACCTGTCGGTGGTGGACTTCTTCCAGACCTGGGCAAAATGGAGAAGTCTTCCCCCAGCCAGAAGTCCCCAATTGAAAATTTCCATACCTGGGAATAAAGAGTCATGCCTCCTGCTTTCCCAATTCAGATCTATGAGACTGTCTACCTCTCTGAAAACCTCGTGAAGATTTGGCCCATCTTCCTCTGGCACCTCTGTTGGAATACGGGAAAGTCTCTTTGGTGTATGAACCCGAAGCTTATTGAAAATTGAGCGTTCTGTAGGGACGAAAAAAGGACTTGGGTGCATTTAGTTGACTCAAAGAATGCTTTTTATCTTTATTTGATGCTTCCGACAGCACCTGATCCAAGGCAAGACCAAAAAGCTTATCTACATGGAACGGGGCATTTACTAGTAAATTCTTTGCGTGATTATATGCCCTCCATGAACAAAGCCATAATCTCCTTTGAGCTACTACATTTGAAGCCATTCCCCTAGCAGACCATGAAAAAGCATCCATGACAGCATCAGTTAGAAAGGCCACAGCCAATTGGATATTATCCCTCAACTTTATAGCTGCTCTATCAGACATACCCTTTCAAAATTGATCTAAGATGAAGATGAAGCAGTGGAAATTCGTAAAATATTGGAAAAAGCCAAATTACTCTATGTAATTCAGCGTTTACCCCTCTGTCAGTTGTATCTTTAGGATAAACATCTCCTTCAATAGGAACCACAGAATGACTTGCAAGAGAGGTAGCAGCAGCATCTACCCTTGGTATGCGAGTGAAAGACTATTTTTTGTCTGAAAAACGGTAAAGAATATCTTATGCCCTAGTTAGCTTATGAACCTTACAAGGTTGTTTCCATTTGTTCTTAATTGTCTTTTCAAAAGCAGTATTGATTATCAAACTCCTGCCACTGGAATGAGCTTTGGGCATATATTCTTGGTCTGATTCCTCAGAAGAGTCATTCTGCTCCTCTTTACTTAACTTTTGTCTCAAATATAGTGTTTTAATTGCATTTACTAGAAGCTTATCAGCAAAGCTACTAGAAAATTGTCTGCCCGGTTCTACAGAGACAGCAATATCAGACCCTGTGGGATTAAGGATGTGCTTTTCTGCCAAGGCACTGTTGTCCTCCAATTCACTTCCCTCTCTGCTACTGTCAGAATGAGATGGGCCACCATCTAAGGCTGGATCTGAAACAGACAGGCCTGAGGGGATTAAGACAGATTCAAGCTCTGGATCTGAGAAATTATCCTCCATAGAGGGAGATTCTTCCACATGGAGGATACCATCCTCCTCCTCAGAGGATGTCCAAAATAAATCCCTTAAAGAAACAGGGATTTTTTTGTTTTGTTTTTGAACTGTTTTTTGACACTTGCTTTAACCTTTCCAGTCAGCCTTGACCTCCCCTTTACCTGGGGGTGCTACTTCATCCCTTGTGCCCTAGGTTTCGCCTGCCTGCTCTCTATTCTAACTAAGGAAGCAGTAATTTTACTAAAAGCTTCCATTTGCAGCTTCTCTAGAGGAGACAAGCCTGTTGAAGACTTCTCCTGACCAATATCTTGGCCAGCAGCTGCTGCTTGATCTGGGCCTTTACATTGCGCCTCAATTCTAGGCCACTGCTTTGCAAAGTGGGCCCGATGTCTAGATAGGGAAAAGAAAAAAGCCATTGGGCTGTATTGCGGCCTTGCGTCCCCGGACTGTGGAGGCCCCTATCGGGTGGATGAACTTGCCGCCGGTGTAAGCAAGATCCTAGTTTTAGGGGCTGTACAATATATAAAGAATTTTATTTGGGCTGTTATCCTGAATTAAAATTATTAACCCAAACTCGGAGCTGGGAGACCCCGAGCCCGGCCGTGACTGAAAAAAAACAAAAAACTACCAGGTCAAAATAAAATATATGATGTAAAAGAACCTAAGTTACATTCTCTAGAGAAATTTCTATGAAAAAACCCTCTTAGCTAATGTGCCCTGCACACTCGATGCTTCGCCTGTATTCGAGGCAGAGATCAAACTGAAGTTCTGGGGTCGCGAGGCCCTGGAGCATGTGCACTAGACATTATTTTAAAGATGCTGCCTCCTAGTGGTCATGCTGGACATCGCTCCCTGACCAGAATGTCTGGCCAGGACACCACAATAGAATATAATCTAATTAGATTCTAATTAGAGCTTGCATAGAATTAGAATCTAATTAGAGCTTGCATACCTCCACCAACTGTAGCTGACCCTGTAAATTATACCATTGTACTACTAATTAGATTCTAACTCCTGACTTGTCTGATGAAGGACCCTGTGAATTCCAAAAGCTTGCATACCTCCACCGACTGGAGTTGGTCCAGGAAAAGAAACCATTACATTACTTTGTCACTACTGACTTGGTTGACACTCTTTTAGATGTTGCTTTAGAAAAAAAAAATACTGGTTTCGTTTTCTTAGGCTTCCTAACTTCAGATCTATCCCTCTCGTTAGCCATTTCCATCTAACACCTTTCTGTTTCTCTGGTTCCAGATTGCCATACCCCCATCCCCAGGTCCACTAAGCTCGTTAATTCTTTTCTTTCACTGTCTCCTGTAACCTAAAAGACCTGTTCATGCTGACTCCCATCTTGCTTTCCTTCACTGAAGCTTCACTAGTATTTAACACTTGATATAAATTGTTATTTAGCCAAGACTATTGCAGACTTTACAGATTGTGTAGTGGTTTGGGCACAGAAATTGATTCTTTCCTGGCTTCTTAGAATACTAACCTACACTTGTATTGATTATATTCCACAACAGGTATAGACAAGCAGGTTTACATTTATCCTGTCTGTTTATTTTGAAGAATGCATTTACTACTACTACTACTACTACTACTATTATTATTATTATTATTATGCTGTTTGAAAAAGGGAACTCATTATTTGGGTAGGCATAGAGCCTATTCAACCACATCCATTTTAGAACGCAAAATGAAAAACAAAACAAAAACAAAAAAACTATCTGTTTATGTCCCTTAAAAGGTCATCTTATCTCTTTTAAAAAAAAATAAAAATAAAATACTTTTGGAATAAAATGTGACTAAAATTTTAATCGTTCATAATAGCAAATTGCCAGCATGGACTGAATCAGATCCTCAGCTAGTGTAAATAAATGAATTCAAATTGAGCTATGCTGATTTGCATCAACCAAGAATTTGGTCTGAGTGATTATAGAGTGTAATCACGTAGCATGTCATAAAAACAAGTCGACAGTTGACATTTTGCGTGTACATGTTAAATTATAGGCTAGAAGTAAGAAAATGAAAGGATAAAGCATAATGAAAGAGAGAGGAGGGTGAAAATCAGATGGGAAAGTGAAATCAAGGTTATGAGGATTAAACAATGTGAGAATCGGTTAATGACATCTGAGCTGACTCATTTATAATATGAGTGCTTGAGTGAGGTATATAATCTGTATGCTTTGTGTATTGGATTGTAATACAGACTTTACAGAATTTGCTGAGTCACACTCATATTCGGAACTGTACAAAATGCAGATCTAGGAAATTCGGTTAACTCTTGTAAGCTGGGACTCTTTTGGTAGTGATTATTTTTGTGCATATATTAGCACTCTTCTCTCTCCCTCTCATTGGGGCTGATCCCAGTCCCCGCACATGGTGTGCATGGGTGTGCAGATCCCGTGTGGGAATGATGCACATCCCTGGTATGGGGGATTGTGCCGTGCAGGACCCGTATGTGCAGCGTGCAGAGGATTATTTGGGATTGCAGCCAATATGTATGCCTCTCTCTCTCTCTCTCTGCATTCTGCACCAGCTGCAGTCTCCAAACCTTCACCATTTATGTGTATGCTTATTTCATATAGATATGAAATATATCTTCCCCCCTCCTCCTTATCTTCCCCCCTCATCCTTCCTCTCCTTCCTCACTGTCAATAATTATTAATGGAGTCACCATCCTGCCTGTCCCCCAAGCCCGTAGCCTAGGCTTCATCTTTGACTCACCCCTTTCTTTTAAACCCTACATTGACTCTGTTGCTAAATCCTGTCGCTTCTCCCTCCATAACATTGCTAAGATTCGCCCTTTTCTCTCTGTCTCGTCTGCCAAAACTCTTGTTCATGCTCTGGTCATCTCTCGCCTCGATTACTGTAACCTCCTTCTCACTGGCCTTCCCCGGTCTCACCTTTCTCCCCTCATCTCTGTCCAAAACTCTGCTGCCAGGGTCATCTACCTCGCCAGTCGCTTCGACCATGTGCAGCCCCTCCTCTCTTCGCTTCACTGGCTTCCCCTTCCTGAACGAATCCTGCACAAGCTCCTAGTCTTCACCTATAAAGCTCTTCACAACCTTGCTCCCCCCTACCTCTCTGCACTTATCGCCCTCCATACTCCAGCCCGTGCACTTCGCTCCTCCTCTGTCCCTTCTCTCACCCTTCCACGCCTTCCCTGCTCCCCTAAGCGCCTTCGTCCCTTCTCACTTGCTGCCCCCCATGCCTGGAACTCCCTCCCTGTCCACATCCGCCTTGCCCCCTCCCTTCATACCTTCAAATCTCTCCTTAAAACTCACCTCTTTCGCTCTGCTCTGTCTGACTCTTTATCCTGCTGAGCCACTATTCCTATACCTACGATCGGTTTACCCTTATCCTTGCAACATGGACCTGCCTGCTGTCATTCTCATCGTAACCAAGCCAAGTACGTGCACTTGAGACCTCGCATCTTCATGAATGTTAGACCCCTTGTCTCTCCCTCTGTTCCCCTTCCTAAGTCTCTCCCCCAGCTCCTGTCTCTCAGATTGTAAGCCCTAGGGGCAGGGACCGTGTCTATTTTATTACTTTGTAAAGTGCCAGGTACACTGCTGGTGCTATATAAATGTTTGTTAATAATAATAAGAAGAAGAATATGAAATTCATAACTGAGATGTTCAGCTAAGAAAATTTGACTACAGTATTACATTATGACAGAGATTTTTGTTAGGGCACAGGCACTCTTCAGGTACAGAGAAAGAAAATAACATTAATATACATTTAGCATCCAGAGAGACCCCAAAGAAAAAAGTGTGGACGTCTAAGAGCAGAAGGTGAAATGTAAACATTAGCTAAAATTTTCAAAAATGGCTAATAATTGTAGATGCCTGAATTTTTGTTTCCCCAACTTTTAGATTCTTTAAATCAGTCTGTTTTTCAGGGGATGAGTGCTCAATGCTTAAGGAAATAAGACATCTTAAGAGATTTTTGACTGGACACCCATAAACTGTGGAACCCAAGTCACTTTTGAACGGAACCTCTTAACTGACCTTTCTTAATTGGATTCTACAGTTCTGAGTTTGAAAATATGTATCTATGAGCATTCATTAATTAATTCATTCATTCATTTATATTTATACTCCACCCTTCCCCAAAGGTTCAGGACAGCTTACAGCATATAAAAACGCACAACGCTCTGAATACCATCTCCCTCTGTCATCATTGGAACTTAAACATGAACAAGCTCTGGTGTTTCCATGCACTGCCAATAGGGCTGCCACCTTCTCTCATGCTTTGACCCCAAGTGCGTCAGGACCATGCTGGAAAGTGGTGAGGTAAGGGGATTCTTCCCCTTCTAACATGACCACACCCCCTTTGGGGTATCATGATGTAGTGATGTTTCATGTCAAAAAGGGAGCAGGAGAGCTTCTGCTCACCACTTTCTGATGTGGCCATGCCCTCTTGCCACTCTCTGAAGCCTTAGTTTCTCCAGGTTAACCAGGGACACAGCTGGATAACCAGAGAAATTGGAGCTTCAGCTGGGTTGATGGGTTAAAACATAAATTGTCAATCAGACCACCAGTAGCTTTCTGCTGCTGACAGTTATCATCTTGCATACTGCAACATACCCTTTTCAATTAATGAGACTTCTTGTACTAAAGACGATTCTGTCTTTTGTACAATGGCAATTCCAACAAAAGCCACATCTTGACATCAAGAGCAACATATGTAGGCTATTTATTCTGTTGGAGGTGTGTTTAAATGGTCCAAATCCTGAGATGCTAAGCACATGCCAATGCCTTTAGGAGCTGCATGTGTTCAGTAGAGTTTTCTCGTGCTCTGCACCCCTGATCACATTGCATTGAGCTGCCATTAGTATGAATTGGAGGCATCAAATAAAAAGGCAGGAAGAGCAGTGTGTAACAATTAACATGTTACCAGTTGTGTGCAGCAGCAGGAAAGCTAGAGGTGATCTGCCTTGTTACTGGTAAGTAGAAACCCTCTAGGACAGAGGTTCCCAAATTATGACTTATGGCTCCAAGAGAGTCTTGCCATCTGTGTATGGAATCATGATCCAGATTGATATGGTAAACTTTGCATGTCTTTGTTGCTGTTTGTCATCACAGGGTTATTTTTACGTCTCAGTTTAAGGTTATACAAACAAGATATTTGGGAGTCACTGCTCTAGAAGTTGTTCAGGGTTAAATAACAAGTATTTGCAAAATGGAACTCCATCATGGCTTACTGGCTTTGGTTGTGAACTGAGAACTCACCAATAGGAGGAAGCAGGCATTGCTGGGAATAATAATAATAATAATAATAATAATAATATAAGCTGAAATTCTCAGTAATCCAAACCCACCACCACATTGATGCATCTAACTGAAATGATGAACCACTGGCCCATTTTTTAATGTTCCAAGGTGAAATTCAGATGACGTTATTTATAGATTCAATTGTTTGCATTCATAGAGGTCAAAGGGCACCCCATTTTAAGGAGGACATAAAAAAATTGGAGCGGGTACAGAGGAGAGATACAGGCTGCTTTCTGACATTACATGGGAGGGGCGAGAACTTTTGCAATCACCACTGTGGCTCTGTAACTGTGGGGATTAGCGCCCATCAGAATGCACGAGAGAACACCCGTGCATGACTGGGTCCCCAAATGTAGCCTTTATTAGGACAGGTGTTCTCATGCTCTAAAGGGGATTAGTGCATTCTGAAGGGCACTTTTCCTTGCAAATAGAGAGCCATGGTGGTGATTTTGAAAGTCCCAGCCTCTCCCATGTAACATCAGAAAGCAGCCTGAGATGATAAAGGGTTTGGAACACAAATCATATGAGGAGGAGAGGCTGGGTAAGTTCAGCTTAGGAAAAAGAAGACTAAGGGGAGATATGATAACAGTCCAGAAAGAATTAAAAAGCTGCCATAAAGAAAATGGAGAACAATTGTTCTCTCTTGCTGTGGAGTGCAGGACAAGAGGCAACGGGTTCAAGCTGTAGGAAGGGAAAATTAGACTGAAGAGCAGGCAAAACTTCCTGACTGTAGGGACAGTCAGACAACAGAGCAGGCTATCCAGAGAAGCTGGGGACTCTCCATCACTGGAGGTTTTTAAGAGACTGAATGAGTATATGTTGGAGATGATGTAGGTATGGCAAATCCTGCTCCAAGAAGGACACTGAACTTAATGACTCTCATGGTTCCGTCTAGCTTTGAGATTGTAACCCCCAAGGATGATCGAGGGTGATTTCAGACGTTACGGGGCCCGTTGGCCCCGTACCAAAATCAACCCATTCATTCCCCGCCGGGGTCACCCCGTCACGCCATATCAGACGTGCCGGGGGGAGCCCGCCCTCCGAGGAGACGGGTGGGCGGCGAGGCCAATGCGGCCGCCGCGTCCGGCTGAATGCGCCATGGCCCGGGATCTCGCCGGTGATCCCGGCCGTGGCGAGTGGCCAGACGTTACTTTTTTTTGGTCCCTGCCGGGGGTCCGTTTGACCACGCTTCCCGGGACATTCCCCCGGCTAGCCCGGGAAACGTGGTTCAAATTGACCCCTTGTGCAGATTGACCATGGCGAACATCTGGCGGCCGCCAAACAGACGTTCGAGTCACAGTGACCACAGGTGGGTATTCACCGTGGTTCACTGTGATCTCGTAACGTCTGAAAATACCCCTAGTCCAACCCTCTACCTTTAAGCAGGATCCACAGTACCTACACTATCCCCGTGACTTGAAGTTATCATGTTTATCTGTGGCAGGCGCTTTCAAGTTTCACTCTACAGGCAGAAGTGAGTTAATGGGCATGTGAATCATGCTTGATGAGCACACTAAAGATATAGTTGACTTTACTTTTGAGGTTTATTGCAAGTTTAATTCTCCTTCTAATAAAGTGAATTGCTTGAGGCTAATATCAAGTGCTAAACATAACATTCCTTTAATAGAATAGCAATACTTGAACAAATGAGTATTGTGGAAGATCAGTTTGATTAAACATTTAGTAGCAAGTCTCTATTTCTTCATATTAAATCAGCACATCGGATTCTCGCAGGACATACAGCTCAATATATAACATAATCCTACTCGCTGCAAAATGCATGATGTCATAGGGTATTTTCAGACGTGACGGGGCCAATTGTCACGAAAACAATATATTAATCCCCCGCCGGGATGACCCCGTCACGCCCTAACAGACGTGCCGGGGGATCCCGGCGGGGAATCGAGGAGGTGGCGGGGCCGCGCGGCGTAACGTGTGGCCGCACGGCCCTGCCCCCTCCACGCTCCCCGCCACCTGCCCTCTGGGGAGACGGGCGGCCGCTGCGGCCAAAGCAGCCACAGCGCTAGCCCGATTTGGCCACGGGCCGGAATCCCTGCGGGGATTCCGGGCCGTGGCCGCTGTCCACTGACGGCGGGGTTCATCACAGCGGGGAATCATCTTCGCCACGTGACTGCCGCCGGTCCCGCCGCTTCAGCTGCTCGCGTGGCGAAAGTGATTCCTCGCCGTGGTAACATCTGGGGGGGAACATCTGTTCCCCCCCCAACAGACGTTCCGTGATCGCAACCACCACAGGGAATTGACTGGTTGACTGTGACCTCGTAACGTCTGAAAATACCCATAGTCCATCTGCAAAGTGAGGTAACGCATGTAGTGTTGACTTCAGAAATTTATAATGAGTTGGCTCACAGCTTAATCTCAGAATGTCACTCACTAGCATCAATGATTTAGGCTGCCACATGAACAGCAAGAAGCATAAAATTCAGGATCCAGTCATGCTCAAAGCAATGAAACCCACGTTTACATAAATGGGAGCATAATCAGATATTCAGTGATAAAATAATGTCATTGGTCAACAATCTAAATAGATTAAATTGGAGCCTACTTTATTGTTTTCTCAGCATATTTAGTATAGCAGAAAAGCAGTAGAAAGAAGCTGATAAAAGTGAAATATAACAGTGAAATATAACTTGTACAGTTAACAGAAAGTTTGGCATGCATATTTTAATTGCAAGATGATGAATCACTGCAAATCCATTAGGGGGAAACGCAGTTGTGTGGCAGCTTGTCTGATTGCTACCACATTTTATTGCTACCACATTTGTTTCCATTAGGACCTTTTCACACGGGCACCCTCCCCACCACACACGTGTACAGGTGGGGGGCAATCCGTAGGAACGCCATGGGTCTCCGCCAGCAGTCGGGGGGTACACCAGCATACCACAGTGGGTGAAAACAGAAGTGATGGCTGCATGGTGGTGATCAGGAAGCCACAGTGGACATGATCTGGACTGGCCGCACAACAAACGTCCCTGTGGCCAGGCCACTGGGTAGGGTAGGGTGGGGAAATGCATGAACGTGTGGCCAGCCACTCCCTCCCACATGCTGTGCCCAGTCCTCAACCCCCACCAAGACAGGCAACCATGGCCAATGATGGCCAGCCATGGCAGCTGGCCATGGTGGACCCGATCCAGACCGTGTCTGCCAGGCCACAGCAGATGTAATAGCCTGCTATGATGGCCATGGCAGATCCATTTTTACATGTTATACACGTTCTTATTCCTTACTATGGAACCTGGAGTAAGTTTGTATATTCTTCCCATGTTTTGGCCTGATCGGGTAGTTCTTAGCCAGGGTTGTGACCTGGATGTAGGTTCAGGGTAGACGCCAACATAGACTGAGGCAATCCCGGGCAGGGCCAACATCTGGCAGCACTTGCACAAACGTTCAGGTGAGGTCCGGTGCAAAGTGAGTCAAAGTGTGCCACAGTGCCCCTACATCACATCTGTTTTTACCTAGTCTTTCCCGAGTTTTAGTTAAGGGTGCGTTCTTTAGGGTTTGGCACACAAGAGTACTTTTATATTTGTCCTTCAATTCTTCCATATAGTCAGCCCCATTCCTCCAGGGTAGGGGCTTCTCCCATCAAAGGTGGGTCCCCAAGTTAACCCATCTAACTCAAAGAACCCATCTAGTTAGAAAACAAAGATTGATCCCATCTTCAAGTCTGTGAGTTATTCGCACTTAACCAGGGAATCTTCATGGTTTGTTTCCAGCCCCTAGTTTCTATTCCATGGTTTAATTCCTGCCCAGGGTTGCCTGGAGTCTTGACAAACTTCTGTTTATCTTGCCATCACAGAGAGCCCTCTTCTTGAGCTCCTATCTTCAGTCTCCCCTCAGACAGAGAGCTTTCCAGCGATATACCCAGCAGTACTGGAGTGGGGAGGGGATTCCTCAGGTTTTCCTATTAGGCACCGTCCTTCATCCCTAAGCACCTGTATTTGCCTTAGTAGTGCCTGCAGGAGGTGTGATCCTTGATAGAGGTTTATAAAAACGAGTGGTGTGGAATGAGTAGATAGGGAACGACTATTTACCCTCTCAAATGGTACTAGACCTAGTGGACACTCCATGAAACTAGCTGATGGCAGATTTAAAACAAATAAAAGGAAGTACTTTTTCATTCAACGCATAATTAACTTATGGAATTTGTTGCCAGAGGACGTTGTCCAGGCCAGTAGTATAGCTGGGTTTTAAAAAGGACTGGATAAGTTCTCAGAGAGTAGGTCCATTTATGGGTATTAACCAAGTAGCTTATGGGATGAACTTCTTACTGTTGGGAGCTGGGAGTGAACAACGGGGAATGGATTGTCCATTGTGACTGTTGGTTCTTCTCCCATGCAATTGAGATTGGCCACTGTCAGAGGACAGGATGCTGAGCTTGATGGATCATTGGTCTGACTCAGTATGGCACTACTTATGTTCTTATCCACATATAGTGCACATTCTTTTCCTGTCATTGCTATGACACCCTATCACACCCATATTTTGTGGAGCTAGTCTTTCATTTCCTCCACATACGTTTCCACCTCTTTCCCTTAAAGCCCTGATGAATCTTATGTATGAGGAAGTATGGCATTTTAGATCTTAGCTAGGGTCAAAGTATCATATAACAGTGATTTGAAACTAAAGTTATTGACGACATAGGCCGTTCAAAAAAAGACTGTCTCACCTAGCCTCGGTCCGTGGTCGCGCCACTGCGGGGGCAGTGTTGGGGGCGAGTGCAGATGGGTCCTCACCCATGTCCCTGCATGGAGCGACCTGCATTTTCTCCAGTTGCTCCATGCGGGAGGGTTGGGTGGAGGTGCATGTTTCATGGGAGCATGCATGCAAGCCCACCCACCCACTGCTGCTTTCAAACAGGATGCCCCCATCCATGTCCACTGCATGGGCATGAGTGGGTGCATGTCATTTAAAAAAGGCCATAAAATAGCATAGTTACATGGAGACCAAGAGATACCTTAAGATGTGAACAGCCTGTCTGGAAAACTGGTATTTAGCTTAATATGTAAAAAACAAACACCATACATGAAGATTACATGCGCAGTGTGACCAAAGCTGAAAGGCTATGGCCGAAGATCATCACTGGGAACTACTGGGTTCCAGAGACAGGGACAATCAACCCCATGGAGGATAAAGGCCTCCCAGGTACAAGTGAGCAATACAGAAAGGGCTGGAACTAGTGCTGAAACTTATTTTTTTCAGACCTGATGGAAAACACCAAGGACTGAGGTACTCAACTCGATTTTCCGAGTTCCAAAGTTTCCAGGAATGGCCCCTGAAATTCCCCATCCCTGGCCCCTGCTGGCCAGGGAGAGAATAGGCCAGTGGGGACCAGGGAAGGGGAGGCTAGTGGGGGCTATGGGTGGGGTGCTTAAGGGCATGAAGGCCTAGTGGGGGCTGAGGGGTAGAGTACCCACCCTTCGGAGGGGCTCCTGCAATGTGTGGCTTCCTCCAGGCTGGGTAAGTTTAAAAAAAGGCGGGGAAACAAGTACTCCAGCAAGGGACTTACAACAGAGAGGTTTACAGTTCCCACAAGTCTAGATTCATCACAAGAGGTTCACACCTACAATTTAAAGCAAGAACTTGAGCAAAGGATTTAGAACAGGACATTTTGATACAAGAGCTGATAACAAGGAAAGAATTACAAGGGCTTACCACAGGGGAAGATATGGTTATAAGCACAGGTAAAGGCAGTCCAGCCCCAAACCACTATGCCAGCCCTAAACAAGTCCACACCTGGCAGGAACTCCAGGCTGGGTCGGGAAAAGTAGGCTTTCAAACATGATAGCCTGCTTTACACCTGGTTAGGCAACCGAATCCCAACCATGTTGATGGCTAGCGAGGACTGTGACTCAGAGACTTTCCTGAGTTATAGCCTTCACTAGCCACCAACATGACTGGGATCTATTCCATGCCAACATCTGGTGCCTGGGAACTAACATGATGGTGGCCTGCCGGGTAAAGTGGAGTAAAGCGGGCCACCGGCACATCTGAAAACATTCACTGATACCTTGTGCTTCCCCATCTGTTACCCGTACCTATTATCCTTAATCTTATCTAGGCTGATCCTCAAAGCACTCTATCAGTGCAAACCCCATTGATGTGAATAGGGTTTGAGCTAACAGTGCAGCTTGAAGATCATGGTAACAATTTTGCTGTAGGCTTTCTGGAGTGAAGGGTGTCTTTTCAATATGTGTTTACACAGTGTCCAACATTATGGAATTTTGATCCCTGGCTGAGGTGACTTAGTGCTGCTGTAACAGAAATAACAAACCCTTATCATCTGTTTATAATAAAGTGTAACGTTAGATAACTTTTTGAAGGCATTACATTCAGTGTTCTAGGATGTATTATCCATCCTAGATTGTAAGTGGGGGCAGGAACCTGCCTGTAATCATGATTTTTCAGTCGCAGGCACATTGCTGGCACTATAACAAATAATATTGTAATCTCAAAACTGCATAATAATGTCAAATGTACTTTTACAGTTGCCAGATCACTTTGATCTGGACATTCCCCACATTCACACAACAGTCATGATCTGTTCGATCAAAATGAAAAGCAAACAGCTGCCTTAAATGATAGATAGCTCAATAATTAAGACGTGATTATGGGATGATAGATAGCTCAATAATTAAGAAGTGATTATGGGATGTATTGCACCAAAGTGATCCTTTTCCCCTTGAGTCAAGCTTTCTTAATTTGTTTTCTTACTACTTTTCTGCTAAGGAATTAGTAGGATGTTCGTAGTTTGTTCATAAGGTGATGGTACTCTTACAACTTTTCCAAAACCCAGCCCACTGCTTTAGATGGACAACACTGGGTAATTTCAGATGTGACGGGCTGTGTGGCCTGCCACGCTGAATCCTGGACAGGGATCTCTCTCAGATCCTGGTCCGTGATGAAGCCGGCCGTCGTTTAGATGTGCTGACTCCATCACACTGGGGGAATCTCGGTGTGGGCGGGGCTGCACGGCACGACATGTGGCCACACAACACAGCCCCCCCTCCGCGCTCCCACAGCCGCCCGTCCTCAGGAAGATGGGCGGGCGCAGCGGCCAATGTGCCCAATCCCGTACCGTGGTCGGGGCCATGATCCGTGATGGACCAAGTTAACAGACGTTACTTTTGGCCCATCCCAGATCGTGGCCAATCTAACCATGGTTCTGGACCTCAGACCGGCTTGAGGTCCAGAACTGTGGCTAGCTTTGATCCCAGCCAGAAATTCGCCGTGGTGAACATCTGGCGGGGATCAAACAGACGTTACCGCGATCACTGCCACCACATGGAATTCACTGTGGTGAGCAGCAATTTCGTAACATCTGAAATTACCCACTGTCCAGATTTTTCAGTTCCCCATAGGAACTGAAGAACATCTGGTGCCTTTTAAGTTCATGGTACTATTCATAAAGTGCTTTGCTGAAAGGGGCCTGAGTAAAGAGAATTGTACACTCTTTTGTCTAAAGGTGAAACAACTGCTGGATTTTCAAATATGTATGTAAATGTAGGAGAACTAGAAACAATATTTTTGACAAACACTCTTCTAACTCCTAGGTAGGAGCAGATAAGGCTGATAATTAAATCCAGTATCCAATATGTTATATTAAATAACTATTTCTCTGCTATACGCTTTGTAGGCCATTTGCTCAATGGTGCAAGCAGTGCTTTTGAGAATAATGTAGAATCTTTGTGGTTTCTCCCCTAACTCACTTCCTTTCTGGATCAAGTGTGTCCACTTTGCTGCCCTGTTAGCAGCAATGAAGAGAAATACTGAAGGCACACTGATTTGGCAGGGTGAAATGTGATTAAACCAGTACTTATCCTGAAGAGCTTAATTATACACACGCAATCCAGCACCATCAGGTTTCTGTCAGATCCAGTCCGTGCTTGTTCTTTGGTAAAATTTGGGCCAGAAGTGATATACACTGATTTAACACAGACTGCTTAAAAAATGTGAGACTTTGTGGTTTTCCGGATATTGAAAGACACATGGAAATTGTTTAGACACTTAGAGCACTATATTTTAGCACTATTTTGCCATGCATAGATTAAAATTGGGGAGTTGGGTATCAATGTCTTTCATTAATGAAAGGCAAAATCAAAATCAAAGCCTAGAGTCTGAGACCAGAAACTGTTTAGAAGATTGTTCTTCATTTCACTGGTGATTCTTGTTTTCATAGGTGCATATCTAGTGCCATACTTAATTTTGCTGCTGGTAATAGGGATTCCACTGTTTTTCCTGGAGCTTTCTGTGGGCCAGAGGATCCGTCGTGGAAGCATTGGTGTGTGGAATTACATCAGCCCCAAGCTTGGCGGGATTGGATTTGCAAGCTGCATAGTAAGTCTGAAAATTATATAATTCATATGTTCTCCAGACAATTAAAATTAAATAAATTGGGTATTTTTGGTTCAGTGTTACTAAAGAGAATGAAAAAAAATTAAAGTGTTCTTTAGCTTTAGGGTCAGTTTACAACAGGATGGGGAACCTTTTCCCTCCCAGGGGCCACTTAATTAGTACAAGCACTGAGAGCCACGTAAAAGTTGGGGGCGGGTGTGCTTAAGGGGTGCACTCAGGTAGAGGAACATCCAGATCTGGGCCATGAATCTGGCCACTATCATTGTGCACATTCCCTTAGTTCTGTTCCCTTACCCTGAGCTCAGTTTTTCAGAGCTTGGGGTTAGGAACTGGATCCAGATTCAGGAGCTGGAGAGTGGCCACATTAAAAACTAACCACAGGCCTCATGTGGCCCCTGAGCCTGAGGCTCCTCACCCCAGTTTACAGGGTTCTTAGAGTCTCTAAAGCTTGTGTCCTAAAATGATTAATTTCTATGTGGATGCTCACGGTTGTGAAACCAATTTTTTAGAGTTAGGGCACTAGAGAATAGAACATGGATAATGTCTAATATGACTAATATTTTATTGGGAGAAAAGCATGCACTAATTATGAGGGATAATTATGACTAGCAAATTATGAGGGATAAAAGCACTGAGAATTTAGAAAAATCTAGACATGCTTTTTAAGTGTTTATTTTATAAATTATGCAGTTTTTATTCATTTTTTCCTCAGTTAAAAGCCCCATTAGCGATATGAATACATTGTCACTCAATATTGTCCTTTAGACGTCCTTTAGATGTCACTCAGATGTAAGCTCTCAGGCAGGGACTGTGTCTATCTTGTTTTTTGTAAAGCGCCAGGTACATCGCTGGTGCTATATAAATGCTAATGCTAATAATAATAATAATAATAATAATAATTAATAAATCTCTTTTCCGTGATTTTGCTTATTTCATAGGTATGTTTTTTTGTGGCCCTCTACTACAATGTGATAATTGGATGGAGTTTGTTCTACTTTTCTCAGTCTTTTCAGCATCCGTTACCATGGGACCAATGTCCTTTGGTGAAAAATGCTTCCCATACCTGTAAGTCTTGCACATATTATCCAGAATTTATTGAAGTCAGTGGAATCTTTCTACTGAATTCATGGGGTTTAGGACAAGATATCTGTTTTCTGGGCATGTTATAGTAGCCAGAACTGGGAAATGTGGGTTCAGATCTTGGCCTAGTCATTGGTAGGGGCCTGGGTTGAAGCCAATGGTGGGGACTGTCAAAGACTTTGTGCGGCGGGCAGGTGACGGTGGGGTTAATGGTGTAGTGGCCATCAGGCCATATTGCATCAAACACATGGTGAGATAAAGCCAAAAACAAGGCTGAAAACAGACCAAAACTAGACACTCCTCAATAGGAAATCTAAAAACGGTGGAACCACCCAAAATCCTTCAACAAACCCTAATCCAGCCTCGTGGGGCACATCTCGTGCAACAACTTAGAAGTTAGTAGTCCTCTGACTTTGTCCTTTTAGAGTCCTGTCTTTATAGAGACCCTGGCAGTAGAACTGAAATGAGTATCTGTAAAAACAGGTATACTCATTGAATTTCTGGAATCTGAATTGACCCCCAACATTTGGGCACTAATCGGTACCTGATTAATGCTCGATTTGGGTACTAATGTCCTCAAACGTTGACTTCTGGTCCCAGAATATCGACTTCCAGTCCTGATTTTTTGTGTTTCTGTTCCAATTTCTCTTTTTTCCATACCGATTAACTGATTGGTAACTGAAGAATCAGTAAATTGGTACCAGAAATTACTGATTTTGGGGGGTATTTGAGTACCTGATCAGAGCCTGGGTAGCCACCAGCATTTGAAAATGCAGATATTACTCAAGGATACTGAATTAGGTACCTGATTCAGCTCTACCTGGAAGCCATTAGGGTGAAAATCCTGCCAATATATCAGATACCGAGACTGCTAACATAGTTCAGGGTTATTACTGCTGAGCAGGGTTGGTAGATAGATACAGAAAATGTACCTGAAGCCCTCTGTGTCTGGATCTATGGGATATTAACAGCCACAGACATACTGAGTAGGAAAGTCATTCCATCAGTCTCCACACAAACACCCCAGTAAAATGGGACTGTAACAAGGCTGTGTCCTGTATGGGTAAGTATCTGCAGGATCCCTACCCTGAATAAGTATAAATGCACTTTCTCCCATTATTTTATTTACAAACTAGTTGTTAACCTGCGATAAATCATGATATGTTATTACTTTACCCATTTGCCATCATGGCAGCCATAGGCCATCATGGCTGGTTGTCAGCGGGCAGACAGTCCACTAGGTGTAGAGCGTGGATGTGTGGATACCTACTGCTAAATCCTGTGCTTAACATGGCTCTGGTCAGAACAGCCTATTGTGATATCAGCAACTGCTGTTCCCTTTGCTTTACCTATGGGATGACATTGGGTGATTGTAACTTTGTCCCCGGTCCCCAGCCATCGACACCTACACCCTCGTGAGAACCACTGGCCTGGCCCCCTGCCAGCCAGTCCCTAGGGCAGCCCTTTGTGCAGCAGAGCCTTTGGACAAATCCTTGACATGCTTCTCTGGGACTTCCAGGCTCGCCCTCCAGTTTCCACTTGCCTCTCCCTAGTGGTCTTTGCAAGCTTTCCAGCTCTAGTTTTTGTAGTGGTGGGCTTCTGATCACCTGACCACCCCCCATCCAATCATGTGCCCCCTTGCACACCCACTTGGGCTGTTCATGCAGTTTAACTGAGTCCCAAGGAACCCAGAAACCATGGCCAGAGGACTCCTGAAACACTCCAGCTCACCCTTGAGGCACTACTACACAAAGATGCTGTGAGGACTAATGAGATAAGGATTGTGCTGTGCATACTTAACATCTCATCCTCCATTCATCGAAGTCAATGGTCCAGGTCTCATTGACTTTAATGGCATAGAGCAATTGACTGGGTTTAGAGAAATGTATTTTCTCCCTACATTATTGGCCTGTTCGCTCAGCATATTAGACAGTACTTGTACAGTCCTTTTCTCTTTTTCCCCTACATATTCAGTTGTTCAGTGAATCACTTTCCTTTGTGTGGGATTTCACACAACAACACTGGACAGAAAACCATTTCAGACTACAAAAATTAGCAGGGTAGGGTCTCAGAGACAGGTATATCAACTTCCTTTAAAAAAATACAAAAAACGAGTTTTTAACCATGTGACATTACAGTGCTGAAAAAGCAAAATAAACCACTTGGGTTAATTTCAGATGTTACAAAATCGCTGCTCACCACAGTGAATCCCAGTGGATTCCGTGTGGTGGCAGCGATTGCGGTAACTTCTGTTTGATCCCTGCCAGATGTTCACCATGGTGAATTTCTGGCGGGGATCAAAGCTAATCACAGTTCTGGACCTCCGGCCGGCCGGAGGTCGCCCTCTCCCTGAGGGCGGGTGGCTGCGGGAGCGGGGGGGGAGGGGGCTGTGCAGCCGCGTGATGGAGCCGGCATGTCTAAAGGATGGATGACTTCATCACGGACCGGGATCTGAGAGATCCCGGTCCAAGATTCAGCGTGGCAGGCCAAATGCCCCATAACTTCTGAAAATACCCTTGATCCCTTAGATGAAGAAATAAAATCTGAGAAGGAATATTAATGTAAAAAAAGACATGGACCAGAATCTACAATTCAGGTAGCTCTTGCTGGCCTATCCCTCTGCATTTCCTTGACAAGTATAGGTGCTTGCCCACATTACTGTACCAGGGGAAGCTGACGAGAGACAAACTCCTGGTGGGGAAAGTAACGTGAGGCATTTAATGTGTCTCCCATTGTTTTCAATCATGAAAGGCAGGGTGCAAAATCCAACCCTGCCTTTCGTGATTGAAAACAACAGGAGACGCGTTAAATTACACTTTTAACCATGCACCCACATTCCAAGCCTTACGTTACTTTTCCCGCTGTGGGTTTTCTTCTCTTTAGTTTTCCTGGCGTGGTAATCCCAATCCAATCCAGTTTAATTTATACCCCGCTCTCTCTCAGTAACGACTCGAGGCGGCTTACAACACAAAAAAATATACCTTTCTGGGTTGTTATCCCACGCAGGGGACCCAGATTCAATACAACAATATGGGCAAGTAATGTGGGCAAGCAGCTTAATAGTACCTAGGATGATGGGCTCCTGGATGTCAGTAGTGCCAACTCATGTACTCCAGCAGGATTCCATACTAAAGACACAATCTTTCACCCACTGAAGTTGATGGCAAAACTCCCGTTGACTTTAATGGTGGAGGATTGTACCCTAATACTGGAACCAGGGTAACTGAATACTGCCTATTGTAGTATCTTGATAAGCAAAGTTAAAAATTCAATTAAAAATGTACTTAGCTGGGTGGTTTTTATGTTTGCTTTGCCTGAAATGGAAAATGTAATATCTGAATCAATTTCTCTATATTAAGTACAGTTTGTCAGAATTCCCTGTAGTTACAACTAGATAATTTCACTAAAAAGACATCTGCAAGTAGATAAGATTTGGATTATATTTTCCATTAATGGTTTCATTGTCATGTTTGCTCAGTTTCCTAATGAAAATATGTTAAACAATGGAAAGCCCTAAAGGATTAGTGAAATACCTGTGAATCATCAAGCAGTATTATGTCTGCTCCATACATCAAAAGGAATCAGGGAATTAGCCATCAGTTTATGGTCATAATGAGATAATCCCATCCTGGCATATCATGAAGCATAACTAAATGCATCTTATCCCTGGGCCTTGATTATTTCATGGTGACCACACACCTTGCTTTGGAATTAGGGAAAAATTATTAATTTCTATATTATTTTCTCTGCATGTGGGAAATTTGCAGGGTAATTTCAAATATGGCAAAGACTTTCCTTGTGATAGCCTTACTAGTTCTTCGAGGATCTCTTTGATCTTCACTGATGGGATATCTTCGTGCTCCGCAGGCAACCAGAAACTCATTTTTGTCAGCAGTTTTTAGGCAGACTAACTGGAACAATCTAGAAGGAAGTTGAGGCTCTGCCTTAGCACTCCCTTCCCCTCCTCCTCTGCACGAGCTTTTGATCTCATGAGAAGAGGGAAGATAAAAGGAGAAGGCAGAGTCTCCCCCACCTCAGTTCTTTCCCATGACAGATTAGGAACACTCTGTTGCTTAATTCTAAGCACTCATCGGCTAGTTTTTTGTTTTTTGTTTTTAGTTAGATTACTATCTTTATAGTAGGGATGTGCAGCAGGCATATCGTTTTTGTTTTCATGTGCATCAGGCATTGTTTTTGTTTTCATTTGCCCAAACACCTTTGTTTGGGGATGGGGGGGTCGTAAACAAAACCATTTGTCTTTGTTTTTTACCTTTTTAATTTGTTTTTTCCATTTAATTTTTTATTTTTTTAAAATTAAAAAATAAAATAAAAGTCACTGTGCATGCGCAAAATGCCCACCGGACCATTTTGGAAAAGGGTACACATGTACTGAATGCTCCAACAGCCATTTTGTGCATGTGCAGTTATTTTTTAAATTAAAAATAAATAAATTAAAAAATAATTGCATATGCACAAATGACCGCCTGGAACATTCTGCACATGCACACCCTTTCCCCAAATGGTGCCATTTTGGAAAAGGGCTAACCCATGCGCAGAATGATCCAGTGGCCATTTTGTGCAATTACAGTGATTTTTTAATTATTATTTTTAAAAGTAATTAATTTTATTGTGATGTTGCCTATGGATTGGAAGAAACTGAGGCAGGAAAGCTCTGCCTCCTCCTTTTATCTTCCCTCCTCTCATGAATTCAAAAGCCCACACAGAGGGTAATTTCAGACGTGCACAGGGCACGTCCAACCCGGCACTCGGATCCGTTCTGGATCCCGGTCAGGAATCAGTCCAGCTGTCCTTTAGATGTGCTGGGCTGATTCCGCTCGGGGATCGGGTGGGAGGGCGGTGAGGCTGTGCAGCGCGACGTGCGGCCGTGAAGCCCTGCCCCTCCACGCTCCCCCGGCCGCCTGCCTTCTGGGAGACGGGCAGGTGCAGTGGCCAATCTGGCCGCTGCGCCCGATCCCTTCCCGTGGTCAGGACCGTGACCCGGGATCGGCGGAAGGTAACAGACTTATTTTTTGCCGATTCCGGCCTGTGGCCAATCTAACCACACTTTTGGACCTCCGGGTGGTCGGGGGTCTGAAAGTGTGGTCAAAGGGATTCCCGCTGGGGGTATCGTAATGTCTGAAATTACCCAGAGTTTGTGGGGGAGGGAGTGCTAAGGTGCAGCCTCGACTTCCTCCTAGATTGTTCCAGGCAGTCTGCAGTGAGAATATGTGGAGCTCTCTCAAAGAACTTTATTACTGGGAAGTAACCTAAATTTCTGATGACTTCTTCAGTACTCACAGTAGACTATTACAGTCTACCTCTGGGTTTACTTGTAGTAAACTACTCTGGTTCAGGTTTAGGACCAAGATGAGAGAGAGAGAGAGACACACACACACACACACTTCCCCAAGCTGAACATCTGAACAAGCTGAACTTTTGGTTTTAAAAACATTTAGCTATAATCAGGAGCTTGGATTAATACACAATAAAGTTCCAACTTGTCTACTAATAGGATTTCAAAGTCTTATTGAGGCTCCGCTTCAATGAGAAGAGCCTCATTTGAAAGATGAGTTCATGATAGTCATTGCAAATCATCCACATTTCAAAGTATATAGTTATCTTCCATAATGATAATGGAATCCCTGGCAAATGATTCACAATAGAACATTCACAGCTCCGTAAATTCAGAACATCTAAATTGACACACAATTAGGTGAAATCCACACCTGTAAAGATGAAATGTGATGTCAATTCTATACTCATGGTGTTTATCAGATGTTACACTTTTGTTGTTATGTAGTTTGTAATGCTGTAGCTTGTTGTTATGCCTGTATCTGCAGGCATATATTGTGCTCCTTGTCTTTCACCCACTATTTGCAGGCCCAAAAGAGGGAGCAGCTAATTGCCTGCAGTTACTGTTACATCTAGTAAGACCCCCATAGTCCTTTTTGCTTAGGTGGGCTTTTGGTGATCCAGGGATGGGTAAGGGAGTGGGTGAATTTTAAACATTTGTCTCCTTTTTTCTTTTAATGCATGTATCTGCTTTTATTGTATTGTAATTGTAGCCTGTCCTGAGCCTGCTTTTTGTGAGATGTGTGGGATAGGAATGGAAATAAATAAATAAATAAATTGCCTGATTTGTCTCCTCTCACACCTTCCTTCCTTCCTTCCTTTGCTTGGTGTGTAGGAATGGTGTGTTGCTAAGTATATGGTTAGCGTATGGTTGTTACTATACTTTCTATGCAGGGTCCGATGCTCATTAAGGATTTGCCACTAATAATTTTGTGCATGAATAATATAGATATAGATATATAGATATATAATTTTTTTTTGCCAGTTGTAGAACCTGAGTGTGAAAAAAGCTCTGCCACCACCTATTACTGGTACAGAGAGGCACTGAATATTTCCAGTTCTATCTCAGAGAGTGGAGGTCTGAACTGGAAAATGACAATCTGCTTGCTCGCTGCCTGGGTTATGGTGTGCCTGGCAATGATCAAAGGCATCCAGTCTTCAGGCAAAGTAAGTATTTCTCTGTAGTCTTTTACTAATGCACTCCTGCCATCTGCATTCTTACCCACCACACCCTTTGCCTATCCTCTCATTAAATCTGCATGGGCAGACAAGAAACTGTGACTCACCTTGCTCGTATATAATCTCAAGGAGAGGAACATTGGTACCTAAACAATAAAATTGTAGTTTATTAAAGCCACATATGGTACTTAGAGGAAAAAAGAGAGGGAGTGTTGTGATATGAGAACCTCTTTTGTCTTCGTTTACAGTAAGTGCTGCCAGTGATTACACCTCACTCTTACTGTATTACTGATACATGTGCATGTAGTTGCTTGCGTTCTTCAAAATGAAGGGGGTGAGATTGCCATTTGGCTTTCTCCATATCTATGCCTATCTCAAGCCTGGTTGATATGAGTTTAGTGTATTTATGATCCCTTATCTTATTCCCTTTAATCCCTACTCCATATTTATTTGCATTACTTTACTCGCATGAGCAGGCCTATTGAAGTCTTTTGATTGTTATTACACATGTGTACTCACATGAGGCCTAAATCAGGTTGTTCCATCCAATATTATTATTGTTATTATTATAAGCATTTATATAGTGCCAGTGATGTACCTGGCGCTTTACAGAGAACAAAATAGACATGGTCCCTGCCCGAGAATACAATCTAAAGACAGGAGGAGGGGAGACAGGGAAGGGGGAGCAGAGGGAGAGACAAGGGATGCAACATTCATGAGGATGCGAGAACTCAGGTACACGTTCTTGGTTTGGTTACAGTAAAATAGGAGTTTGCAGATAACAGGTGGGGGATAATCCTGGTAGGGGATGATTAGCAGGAGTTAGGAAGGGCAGAGCAGAAGAGGTGGGTTTTGAGGAGGGACTTGAAGGAGTGGAGGGTGGGGGCAAGGTGGACGAGGGCAGAGAGAGAGTTCCAGGCGTGCGGCGCAGCAAGGGAGAAAGGACGAAGGCAGTTGGGGGAGCAGGGGAGGTGTGGGAGGGTGAGGGAGGGGATGGAAGAGAAGCGGAGTGCTCGAACAGGGGTTCGCAGGGAGATCAGGGCAGAGAGGTAGTGGGGAGGAAGGTTGTGAAGGGCTTTGTAGGTGAAGATGAGGAACTTGTGCAGAATACACTCAGGAAGGGGGAGCCAGTGGAGGGAGGAGAGGAGAGGCTCCACATGGTCAAAACGATGGGCAAGGTGGATGATCCTGGCAGCAGAATTTTGAACAGAGATGAGGGAAGAAAGGTGAGAGCAGGGAAGACCAGTGAGGAGGAGGTTACAATAGTCAAGGTGTGAGATGACTAAGGCGTGGATGAGAGTTTTGAGAGGAGACAGACAGAAAAGGGCGGATCTTAGCAATGTTGTGGAGGGAGAAGCGGCAGGATTTGGCCACGGAGTCAATGTAGGGATTGAAGGTGAGGTGTGAGTCAAAGATGAAGCCCAAGCTACGGGCTTGGGGGACAGGGAGGATGGAGACCCCGTCAATGGAAAGTGACAGGGAAGAGGGAGAGGAAGGATTGGGAGGGAAGATAAGGAGTTCAGTTTTCGCCATGTTCAGTTTGAGTTGGCGTTGAGAAATCCAGGCGGAGATATAAGAGAGAAAGTTGGTGAGACAATCTTGAACAGAGGGGGAGAGGGAAGGAGTGGAGAGATAGAGTTGAGTGTCATCAGCGTATAGGTGGTATTGGAAACCATGGGAGGCAATGAGTTTGCCTAGGGATTGGGTGTAGATAGAGAAGAGGAGAGGGCCAAGGACAGTCTTGGGGAACCCCGACCGAGAGGGGTAGGGAGGAGGAGGGGGAGAAGTTAGGAAGAGATACATTGAAGGAGCGGTCAGAAGGGTAGGAGGAGAACCAGTTGAGGACAGAGTCCTGGAATTCCAGGGAGTGAAGCGATTCAGGCAGGAACGAGTGGTCAACAGTGTCGAAGGCAGCAGAGTATAGAGGGGCGTGGTAGGAATTAGGATTGGCAGCACTCCTTATGCTCCTGCTTGTATCTCCATTTATTCCGTACCCTTTCTGAGTCTGAATATTTCGCGCTTAAAATTAGGCCTGGAAAAGTATTTGATGTGAATACTGAATTTGATGAATTCATTGGGCACAATCCTATGCCCTACCTGTCGCCTGTGCAATGCATGCATGACACAGACACAAAAGAGCTGCGTGGGGCAAGTACGTAGCCCGGTCCGACCTGAACCCCCACACCCATGCACCCCACGGTCCATGGGGCTGAAAGATACGGTGCGTGGAGCAGGCAGGGTGCGGGAGCTCAGGTCAGTCCAGGCTGCACACTTGCACCTCACAGCTCTTTTGTGTCTGTGCGCGCTGCACGTGCGTACATTGCGTGCACGTACGATATGCATTGCACAGGTGGCGGGGGGGATGTAGGATTGTTCCCATTCTTATTGGTTTCAAAGGAGGGAATAATAATAATAAATTTATTTATATAGTGCCCCCCTGCCTTATATGGCACTTGGAGCACTTCACAAAAAGTTTAAAACCATATAAACAATTTTTAATGATTTAACCAATTAGGAAAAAAATTAAAATGGGGTATTCACTTCCTGCTACATTATATTATATTTTGGCTACTTAGTGTTCATTCATTCAGTTACTTGGTTTATTGGGTACTGTGGGTGTTTTCAAATGAGATGCTACCATGCATGGCCACCCAGAAGCCACTCATCCGGCCGCCCATCTGAATGGGGAGCAGGGCCATGCACACTACTGTGATCCATTCAGCATCCACTCATGACCACTCACAGGGCACTGCTGAAAAATGTGGCTTGGCCTGTGTGGGGGCAAGCCCAAAAAGTGCATGGCAGCAGGCACCATGCACCCCTGGCCCGTATGAACTATGGCGGCCACCCATCCACGGGAAAATCAGGGCCCTGGCAATAGGCAGCCAGTGAAGACTTCTGAGCACAGATGTAATGTGCTCCCAGCGACTCGTCCCTGAAAGAAGCTGAGCTGCTGCATTCTGCACCAGCTGCAGCTTCTGAACAGTCTTCAAGGACAGCCCCACATAGAGTGCATTGCAGTAATCTAGCCTCAAGGTGATGAAAGCATGGATGACAGTGGCCAGAACTTAATCAGAAAGAAAAGGCCACAGCCTCCTCACCAGATGGAGATGTTAAAAAGTGCTCCTGGCCACTGCAGCCACCTGACAATCCAGGTGCAGCGAGGGATCCAAAAGCACTCCAAGGCTGGAAACCTGAGTGACCAGAGGGGGACGGACCACACCAGTGACGGGTGTCCCAGTCCCCTCCAAGTCACAAGACTGGCCAACAATCATCACTTTAGTCTTGACAGGATTCAACTTCAATCGGCTCACCCTCATCCAGGCAACAACATCAGCTAAGCATGGGTAAGCACTGAGTCTGCAGGACCTGGATCAGATGAAAAAGAGAAGTAGAGCTGTGTGTCATCACACTCACTCTAAACCTCCAAATGGCCTCACTCAGTGGCCTCAGATACACATTTAACAAGAGGGGGGGTCAGAATAGAACTCTGTGGGACACCACAGGGAAGATACCGAGGAGACAATGAGTAATCATCCCACACCACTCTCTGGGATCTCCCTAAGAGGAAAAAATTGAACCACTCAAGAACAGTCCCGTGCATCCCCACCAGGTCCCGCAGTCGTGCTAACAACACCTTGTGATCAGCTGTATCAAAGGCCACAGAAAGGTCTAATAAGATCAACAAGATAGAATTCGCCTTGTCCATCTACAGGCTCAGTTCATCGACCAAAGCCACAAGCTCATTCTCTGTGCCATTCCCAGACAAAAACCTGACTGAAACAGGTCCAGGAATCCCACAGCATCAAGATGTATCCAGAGCTTTTGGGCAACCACCCATTCAATAACCTTCCTTAAAAAGGAAAGGTTAAAGAGAAGCTAATAGCTGGCTGGTGCATCAGTGTCCAGAGATGGTTTCTTAAGCAGGGGGCAGACCACTGAAGTTTTAAGGGTCTCTGACACCCTCCCTTCCCGAAGGGAGGCATTGACAACCCCAGCCAACAATGGCCCCAACGTCTCGTGACTAACTTTCACCAGCCAAGATGGGCAAGAATCTAATTCACAACTGGTTGCCCTCATTACCCCAAGCACCTCTCCTGCATCGGTGGGAGATACCAGCTGAAACTGATCCAAATTACCAGGACTAGACTGAGCTCCATAAACCCAAACTCTGACTCTGCAGTTGAAATAGTAGCACCCAAGTCATGGTGAATATGAGTGATTTTGTCTGCAAAGTAATTAATAAAAATGTCACAGCAGACAACAGATGACTCCATTTCCTGGTGGAGACAGGCCGGAGTAACAATTGTGGAAGAAAACTCTCATACTCACAAGCTGCTGGTGAAAATCTGTCAGAGTTCTTTAATGATCCCAAAGCGCAAAGAGAGAGAGAGTAATGAACCTATGCAAAGATTCAAAACTGGTCTCTCGAGCAGAAATTACATAGGTATTTTATAGATACCGGTTCAAGCAGATAGATACAAGTTGTCAATCAAAAATAACGTCATACAAAGTGAAAGGCTACAGCAATTGTTTACATAATCAGCAAGTATGTTCCCAAACAATATGGCTATCCTAAAAGTCTAAACAATTCAATTAGTTTTTGCAGCTGCAAGGTTATCTATCTCTTATCTATCAAGGAAAAGTACAGGGAGAGCTGCTTCTCAAACTATGTTCTACAAACATCCTAGGCTACCAAAATGATTATATCTTGTCAAGCAGGGAAAAGTTTATTTTAGCAGAGGATGGTTCTCTTACCCGGCATTCATCTGTCTTCCATTTTACTCTGGTTCTTATGTTCATAAGGTCTTAATATAAAAATTCCTCCACACCAGGCCCCTCCCAACCTGAAACAGCTCCGCTGGACAAGACTTTACAGATGCTATGATAGCGGTGAAGAAAGCTTTCTTCACTGCCATCACAGCCATGGCATAGCCCTTCAAAAACAATCTATGCTGCAAATGGCTAGCTTCAGTGCAAGTTGAGTGCCACCTGCTCTCTAACTGCCTACCCTCTCGCTTTATTAATTATATTATATTAATTATTAATTATTATTATTATTATTATTATCAATTATAGAGCGCCAGCAATGTACCTGGCGCTTTACAAAGAATAAGATAGACATGGTCCCTGCCCGAGAGCTTACGATCTCAGGTCATCGGTAAACCAGGGGGACCTGTGCTGACAAAGCAGTGGCAGCGGATGCCTGGGTGCAGCCATGCTCACTGGGGTTAATGGCACTATACCCCCTCTGTTTTTAGACCCCTTCCTTCCCCACAAAAAACCATACCCCTCCTACTCAACCATTCCCTTCAACCACCTCAAACAAAACAACCCAAAAAACATTTTAAAAAACAATTTAAAACAACAAACCCTTTGCCCCCACCCACAACAGGCCCACAAATGACCTACAAACAGCCGTTGCCTTTGGCACCGGTCTTCGGTAGCTGCCTGGTGGCAGCTGCCACCAAACCAGGGGCCTCCTTTTGAAGGGGCTGGGGAACCCAGGTGTAGCTGGTCAGCAGGCACTCAGGGGGCAGCAGCAGTCCCTGCAACTCAGCTCCTTAGCACTTCATATCACTGAAATGAACAAAATACCAATTACAGAAACAATGAAATAAACAAGCACATAGGAAGCAAATAAATCAAGTTGTGAATTTTATAATGGTGATGAGGCAAAATTCAGTTACTTGTTTATCAGAACAATCATGCAAATTGTCTTCATGAATATTAAAAACCATATTAATTTCATTCCTCTCTTGAGTATGAATACTCCTAGGGAGATCCCACCCATGATCTCTTGTCCCTAAGGCAGAGGAACTGCATCAGACCAGTGTGCAGTATAATAAAAGTCATTGCAAATAGAAAGGAATCATGTCTTCAACATATGGACTTCCAGATGAGAAATAATTTGGTTTGCACACCGGGCAACTACTGACATTTTGTTTGTATTCAGCATCAGCTATTTCTTTGTCATCTAAAAGCCTTTTTGACAAGCTCTACAGCCAGTCTTGGGAAATTACTACACCACATTTTAGCAAATTTCAGCAGCAGGAACAATTTTAAGTTTCTCTCATTTGGGAACAGAATCAATGTACAGGGCCGCTCAAGAAAAGATGAGGGATGAAAGACAGCATTACACTACTGTTTACAGTCCCCCCTCCCAAATTGAGCTAATATGATTTAAGAGTATATCAAAAGGATTCTTTTCACAGAGTCAAAAGAGGTATCTCCAAAAACATAATCTTTCTGCTTGAAAAAAAGAGTAAAGTCAGGTCTTCCACACAGAGCAAAATTAAACTATTAGCTACATGGGTGCAGCTGTAGGAGAACAGGACATGAGGAATCTCTTCTCCCAACATAACAGCTGATGATTATTATACTAGCAGTGTGCCCAGTGATGAACAGTCATGATTAGAGATAGTTTTCTGCCTGAAGGGGCTTACAGTCTAGAATGGACAAGGGAGGGAGACAAGTGGAGGGGCACATAGGAAAAGACAAAGATCAATTCATGAAACTGAGAAGTTGCAGGTCCACATACTTAGATTGTTTACAAGAGAGACCTGGGGAACTCTGACTGAAAGGGGAAGGGAGGCAAGGGAAGTACCAGGAAGACAGACATAGCAGGAGTGGTTAGAGCGACAAGAAGAGAACCATTTGAAAAACGTGGTGGTGAATTCCTTGGGAGGGTGTTTGTAAACAATAAAGGCTGGGGGGGGGCGTTGTCCGTGGCCACTGAGTGGCCCTGCCGCAGAGCACCCACTCAGGTGGAGTGCGTGGGGAACAATTCTAACAGGTGGCTCCCAGCACTTTGCACTCCCTCTGCTATGGACCGAGGGGGAAGCACACCAGGCTGGCCTTTGAAATTGCGTCGACATGCCGGCGGGCCAGTCCCTGTGACTTGCAAAGCCCATGTCCCTAGCTGACAATGTGTATGAGTGATGGACCGGTTTGCTGGCATAGCTGGCTATCACCATTCCCATGGGCTGTGGATGTGTGGTCACCCATTGCCACCCACCTTTTTGGTTTGCTCCACATGGAGCACTCTGGATTTCTCAGCAGTGCTCCATGAGTGGGTGCTGTGTGACTCACGGGAGCGTGCATTCCTCTGCCCCATATTCAGACAGACAGTCAGATGAGTGGCTTCTGGATGGCCATGTGTGGTAGAATCCCCTTTGAAAACACCTGGAGTGAAGAGAATCAAGGAGCAGGGAGCAGCCACAGGTATCAAAGGTTACAGAGAGGTGACGGATGGGAAGGTGAAGACTAAGCAGAAGAGACTCTCAGAAATCTCTGAGCAGAAGAGATTTTTAGACAAATGCCTCCCCACCTATTGCAGGGCCACATTGGTGCCCTTGGCAGTACCGCAACATATACAATGGGTGGGTGGTTAGAGGGTAATAGGTGGGAGGTGGTTGTCTACACCATTAGACTTGGACATACAGAGGTTGTTGGTGATATTGGCCGGACCCCTTTGGCAAAGGGAGGATTTGGAGGAAAGAAAGTCAAGGCAGCAGGTGTAGACAGTGTATTCAAAGAACTTAGAAGCAAAGGGGAGAAGTGAGATTGGGTGATAGTTGATGGGGATGGAGTCAAGAGTAGATTTCTTAAGGATAAGGAAGACAGTAGCATCCTTGAAGGCAATAGTAAAGGAACCAGGAAAGAGGGAGAGGTTGTAACAAAGAGGAGGCAACAGTGGGAGAGATAACAGTTAGGAGGTGAGAAGGGATAGGGTGAAGGTGGCAGGTTGAAGAGAAAAGGGAAGTGACTTCATCAAGGGGTATTTTCAGACGTGACAAGATCACGCTCAACCACGGTGGATTCCCACCAGGTGAGCAAGGTCTCGTCACGTCTGTTGGGGGGAACAGAAGTTCCCCCCCAGATGTTCACCCCCATCAATCGCGGCGGGGAATCACATTCACCACGCGATCGGTGGTCCCAGGGGGCCGGCCCCGATTGCGTGGTGAATGTGATTCCCCACCACAATGAAGGGGCCTGTCCCATCTGGACGGCTACCACGGCCTGGAATCTGCGGCGGGATTCCGGGCTGTGGTCAATGCGGGCGTGCGCTGCGGTCGTATTGGCCGCGGCGCCCGCCTGTCTCCCAGGAGGCTGGGCGGCGAGGGAGCGTGGGGGGGCGGGGCTGTGCGGCTGCACGTTGCGCCACACGGCCCCGCTCCCTCCCCGATTCCCCACCGGGATCAGCCGGCACATCTGTTGGACGTGCCGGTGTGATCCCGGTGGGGAATCACTGGGTGATTCCGTCACGGAGCCACCACCGGCCCCGTTACGTCTGAAATCACCCAAGGGATGATGGAAAAAAGGAAAATGGGAGGGAAGCAGGAGGAGGAGAAGGGGCATAGAAATCATGGAATGAAATGCCTTCAAGCTACCTACAGTTGATACTGCCCATCTCCCCCTGACAGGCTTGAAAAGCCATTGAGTTCCCATGGAACAGAATCTCTGTGATCATTCGGGCTGCTCCAGGGGCCCCCTACCTCATACTGAAAATGCCTTTCCCCTCTTTCAGCACAGTTATCCTATTTTTGCTCCCTTTTTTGCAGTGGAGCAAAAATATGCAGTGGAGGAAATATAGGATGTATTGTCTGACAGTGGGTCTGTGGAAATGTGAGATGCTTATCTCATTTGTCTGAATATGGCATGGAAGTACAGGGTCTGTAGAAAATAAAACGCTGACAATTAAGGGACATGAATGCCTTTTTAATTTATTTTTCATGTTTTTCAGATCATGTATTTTAGCTCCCTTTTCCCTTATGTAGTACTTCTATGCTTTTTAATCAGAGGACTGCTCTTAAATGGTTCTGTGGATGGAATTCGTCATATGTTTACCCCTAAGGTATGTGCTTGGTTTCCACTGCTGTGTGTGTCTGGTTTTGATGGCAACAACTGAATAATAAAACATGGAGCCCCCAATCCCCTATTAGGCCCTGATCATGCTTTCACTGTATTTAGTAGCAAAATTTCCATTGACTTCAATAGCACAGAACCAAGGCCTCAGCAGCAGCGTACTGCAAAATGCAATTTTGGCTCCATTTATGCTAATAGGGCCTGTTGATTTCCTTGGAGCCAGGATTGTTCTTGGTTTTTATTCAAGTCACTTTTGCAGTTCATTTCAGAAGAAGCGGGATTGCATATTCAAAGGTGAGTGTCAATGCATGCTAAACATACTTTAAAATTATGATCCCTGGCAGTATATTAAAATGATCCATTTTAACCACCATACTCTTATTTGTATTTATGGTTTACATTATGGTCACTTCAAAAATCATTCACCAAGTTCAGAGATGGTTCCATTGTGTTGGGCCCTATAGAGATACTTACCAAAGACAATCCTTTTTCTTGAATGCTTACAAGTATGAATAGACAAGACAGGCAAAGAGTAAGAGAAAGTAATTATTACCAATTTACTGATAGAAAACTCAGGAATTTTTAAAAGAATTTAAAAATCTTTTGCATGGGGATCCTGAATTGGCAGTGGGAATTAAATTGAGAGGTTGTAAAAATGTATTTTACAAGTCTCTGGTGATGTGTCCTTAAGAGAAACTTTTGTTTCTACCAAGTAGTGACCTAAATATTGGGGTAGAGAGTGGAGGAGACATACAGTGAATATCCTGTCGACAAAGGCACTCTATTATGTTTCATATTCTCTCACTGCTGTACGTGGATGCATATGGCATTTGCAAAGGAAATATATATATATATATATAACATAAAGCAGGTAGGAGGCAGTATGTTTCAGAACACAGAACAAAAACTGAAATTAAATGCTTTTCTGTAGCAGAGTGAATCAAAAATAATAATAGTGGATTGAAATGCAAGTAGGAATTAAGAATATGTGTGTAGCTCCATCTAGTGAGTGAAAAGTAGTACAATTACACTGACACACAGTTTGAAGCATTTTTAGAGTAAAACTGTATCAACAGGTTTTTACATATGATACATAGTTACAAGACAGTATATATGTATATGGAAAACAAAAACTAATTTGTAACTGGGAATAAAAATTAATTTGTCAGGACTTCGCAGGGTAAAGGCATAGAGAGATTCAGGAAGGACCTTTAAAATTCACACATAATGTACATTAACTTTTAGCTTTTGAGAAAAACCTGAAATTGTCTAAAATGCTATAAGGATAATTCAAACCATATTCTTGCTAAAATCAAGGTGGGGGACAGCACATTAATGATAAATACAACTGTAACCTTGCATCTTGAGGCAAAACAATGAAACTACTGAAATTTAATCACAAGAATTCTCTCTCCAAAGTGAATATGGAACTTCAGAGCACTTTAATAAATGGTTCTGTCTCATTAATTTCAGTACAAGAAATCTCATGTATTCAAGCTCAATATCCACTTCTGTTGAGATTAGATCTGAAACAACGATTCATAATGAATGCTGTTTTCGTAGAGAACAGTCTATTCTCTGCCTTTCCCCATGATGCGGAAACGTAAGGCCTTTTTAAACAGACCTGGGAGGAGCCGGGAGAGAGGGAATGGGGGGAGGCAGCGGTGGGTGTGTGGTCTGTCACACGGACACATACCCACCTCCATCAATCTCTGCGCACGGAGGCACCTCCGTTGTCTCAAATGCCTCCGTGTGGGGGGGGATGAGTGGAGTGCGCATGCACCCCCACCCATCACCACTGGCGGTCACACCGAGGGCCTGCCCTCGCCCACAGGGGCGAGGGGGGCGCATCTCGTGTGAAAAGGACCTTACTAAGTTTTCATCACATTTGTTTGCTTTTTGTTTGGGAATGCCCATCAGTAGGTACTTTTGGTACTTTCTAGTACTTTCGGTACATGCCAGCAAGTCGGCATATTGGTGGAAGAAGGAGGCAGGCACAGTAAACATAGAGAAGAAAGGACAGGGAAATGCACAAAAAGTCTGACGCCCATATCCAAAATGGTAGCTGCAGTGTCACCACCGTTTTGGATATTGGCAGCCAATTGTGCATGTGAAAAATGACTTCCGGGCTGCTTGCACGTGTGCAATGTAAAATAATATATATATTATTTTGTCTGTCCCAATGGAAACCAGTCAGAATACTGTCCATCCTGAGTTCTGATCAAAACACATGAAAAGCCTGTTTCCCATCAGAAATCAGAATGAGAAAAAACTTCGATTAACCCCTAAAAAACCCTAGGAAAACAACATCATAAAATGTGTGACATTTCAAAAATTTGGAAGAGGATCAATTTCTATTTTTTGGTGAAAATTTCCACAATATTTATCAAAACAATTTCAGAAATCATTTTTTATTTTTTGGCAGGGGGGAAAATGTATTTTATTGAACAAAATAAATGTTTGATGCTGAAACTTTAGTTATAGAAAAAATTTCACAAAAATTTGACATTTGGATAATGCTGTACATTTTTTTGGGGGGGGGAAACTAGTGGTTGTTTGTTTTTTGTTTTTGTTTTTTAAAGGCCACTTTTTGATGAAGATATTTTCTGTGAGAATTCTTGACCAGCTGTAGTTTAAATTGAACATATGATGATTAAGAAATTATGCAGTTTTGCCTCAGAAATGCATTTTAATTGACCTGGTAATTTATTATCATTATGGAGTCCAATCTGCCCTCATATAGATAACTGAAGATAATGAAGGGGTTGCAAGAATATCTGAGAAAGCAAAATCGTGCTACAGATTCAATATAGATAGGATTCAGGTACAATTAGAACACTAATTGGTGAATCCCCAGTTAAATTAGAAAGTTGGAATAAAATGTGACCTCCAACATCATGATACAGCAACTTGTTAATAACACTGGGGAAAAGTAGACATGACAGTGGCCTGCTTAGGCCCGCGTTGCCCCGTGGACCGCTGTGACATTTGGCTGCTAGATGTTGACTCGGGGTATCCCAGATCGTGTTGACTGCTAGCCCGGATTCTCACCTCTGCAACCAGCCTAAGTAGCAGCCCTGTCTAGGGCCTGCTCGACCAGGGTAAAGTGGAACATCCTGGACCTTGCATGTCTATTTCCAGGCTGGTCTGACAGCCGAGGCTGCTTCTGCCATGGCCGACTGCCATGCTTACTGTCATTGGCCACCATGGCTGCCTGTCATGGCAGGGGGCAGAGCACTTGGTGCAGTGTAGGGAGTGCCAGCCACACGTTCCCATTCTCCCTGCCCGGACTGTGCTGCCATCAGCCCAGCTGTCAGAGTGCTCCAACTGGCGCATGCCCTGTCTGCCCAGGCTACCACATCCCAGATCAGTCTGGGACGCGACAGCCTGGCTGTCATTTGTGGCTTTACCCTTTGGTTGCAAATCCTGAACCTAATTAAAATTGTGTACTCCTGCTAAAGTCAGTGGGCTTTGGATCATGCTTTAAGGCGTGCACCTAGTATGAATCTCATAAAGTTATCCAATGGTAAATGCCTTATTCATCTTTCTAACTCATTCACAGAAGAACTTTTGTTGGAAGTGAGTACTTCCTACTTCACTCTAACCTCCTCTTTGTTCCGATGAGCAGGATAGGTAAAAGTTAGGTTAAAGTGGAGAGGGATGTTCCTATTGCAGAATGATCTTTCATACAAGCTATTAGTAATTATCTCCACCGCACTTTCCAACAAGCTGTAAGTTCTTCCTCTCTCACTGGCTGCTTGTTGTTTGGCAGTTCTCTGCAAGTATTCAATCTGGGTGATCAGGAAAGAAAAGAGCTATTTAACCATTGGTTTCCCCTGCTTGTGGGAAAAGAAGTGGAGGGAGGTAGTTACGCCAGAGTAACTGCCTTTACAAGCCCCTGGATAGATGGCTTTAGAATTTTTGCTGGGATGGATTATCTGTTTATCTCTCCATACAGGAGAAATGCTTTATTTTGTAGCTGACATATATTGTGTCTAATTTCAAACAGCTTGAAATAATGCTGGAGGCCAAGGTCTGGAGAGAAGCTGCTACTCAGGTGTTCTTTGCCTTAGGGCTCGGATTTGGTGGAGTCATTGCCTTTTCAAGCTACAACAAGAGAGACAACAACTGCCATTTCGATGCTGTTCTGGTGTCCTTCATCAATTTTTTCACTTCTGTGCTGGCAACATTGGTGGTGTTTGCTGTTCTGGTCTTCAAAGCAAATATCATAAATGAGAAATGCATTACCCAGTATGAATATTCATTTCCTTTTTTCATTTATTTTAGTATATTTCACTTAGGAATTGGTATGATAGGTTTTTGGATTGATGAGCTATATCGTGTTTGTGTTTTACAGAAATTCTGAGAAGATTATCAGACTGCTGGAAGTAGGCAATCTGAGCCAAGATATAATTCCACATCATATCAATTTCTCAAGAATAACAGCAGAGGATTATAATTTAGTGTATGATATTATTCAGAAAGTAAAAGAAGAAGAATTTTCTTCTCTTGGTCTGAAATCCTGTCAGATTGGAGATGAGCTTGACAAGGTTAGGATGCTCTTTGCATTATTGATGAAAAAATAATGAACAAATGTTTGATTCGCCATCTTGGTATTCTGGATCTGAGATGAAGAACCCCCTAGCCCCCAATCATATGCAGCTCACAGCCAGTTTTTAATTGTTCCTTTTCCAGTTCCTGGAACTGGCTCATGGATCAAGATCCAAACCTCAAGCTCTTAAGGTGTCCACTCAGGAGGAAGGGAGTAGAAATGAAGGCATACTATAGATGGTAGGGGATGGATCTGTGGGTTAATCCATGACCTGAACCCTCCCATCTCTTCACTCATTCTCAGAGTGGGCCTCTCAGGTTTCCATCCTTCAACTCTTATCTAGCCCACAGAGCTTGGAGAGCTTCCAAGTATCCAACGCTATCAGACTGTCCCCCCCAGGGGGAAAAGCTTCCTACTCTGGAGTACAGAGGACTAATATATGGCGTACAATTGGCATATAGAGAAATGGTTTTATTTTCCAAAGAAACGTTTCTGAAAATATATAGGGCTTATTCCAAAGCACTTGACCAGGTCTTTTGGGTGGGTGCTTAAACAGTTTCTTCACTTTGAGTTCCTGCCTGCTGTGTTTTTAGTTTGGAACTCATAAAATAGCAACTGCTAATTTTCCAAGTTTCTGCGTATAGGCAAATCCCACTTGGCATAAATTAGAGTGATCCTCTTATTTGTACGAATATTTCAAAGACAGATACAACCAGGAGCAATGCAAGGATTTTTGCACGGCGGCCTAGGTGGCTCCGGGTCCACCCATCTCTCCTGTGAAACTTACCGTTGGTATCAGCGGCTGCATTTTTTCCCACTCCCTTCAACTTGTTGTCCTAGGCAGCCACATCTGCGGCTTCTATGGTAGCCCTCTCCCTGGATACAACAGGTTTCCTGCTTGTTTAGAGTGAGGCTCTATGTTAGTATCAATTCTGAGTGAGACAAGATTCAGAATAATTAACATGATTTATTGGACCAAATGTTGGTTTGTATATGCAAGCTTTACAGAGCTCTTCTCCAGGCAAATGTGGCAAGCCATGCTCCTACTCCACAACATGGATGAGCCTGCCACCTTAGGCCTCTGAAAGGCTGCTGCTTGTACCACAGGGCAGGGAATCAGGAAAGGTAATCAGAGCACTATACCTGCTACTCTGCTCTGCCCCATGGGACCAACCCACCTCACATCTTGGAGGCTCTTAGGTTTCCCAAACAACCAGAATGACTCCATGGCCACTCAAGCTAGTTCTGGAAAGATCCACCTATTTGAGAAGGTTACTTCTTGGGTAACTTCTTCATCAGTCCCCAAACCTCTAATTTCTTTTAGAAAGTCCCAGACTTGATTTAAAGACTTCTAGTGATGGAGAATCAATTACATCCCTAGGTAAAATGTTTTGATAATTAATGATCCCTCAGTCAAAAATGTGCACCTTCATCCAAATTTATAGTGCCAATAAGTGTAGTCCTGTCCTCCAGTGTTGATTGGATTTCAAGTGTATTCCCTAATTCCTCGGTCTAGTGTTACCACAGTTTAACACACCAAAGTGAACCCAGCATGATATATGTCATTTTTACACAGTCACGACTGGGGGGCGGGTCTGTGTGCATCACGTGGAATGCACACGCACTTCCAGTGAGCAGGGGGCATCAGATGGGGCGTGTGTGCACCCCTACCCACGCACCGCCCACTTATGCCCCCCCACAGAGAAGTCCGGATTTCCCCCCAATGCTTTGCGCATGGGCATGAGTAGACAGTGCGTGGATCACAGGAGCACGCACCCGCCCACCCCATCTTCAGATGGGTGCTCAGGTGAGTGGGGATGGGTGGACTTCTGTGGGCATGTCCTGTGCAAAATAGCCATAGATGCAGGATGTTTTATGTCAATTGTGGCTTTGGGAGAGCTGCAGGTGCTTCCATACATGTACCTAGCAAAAGCATGGAAAGAAACATGTGAAAACTCCTCATAGTAGGAGTTTCTACTGCATGTAAAGAGGAGATTGAGTCACCCCTTGGCTGAAGTTAATAAAGTGTGCTGCTTAGGTCTGACACTATAAAGTTAACACTTACCCACAGTTTCGGCTGTTACTTTTGGTAAAACAAGTGATGGACGTATGGCAACAACCTGGCCTGGGTCACGAAGCCACAGCGGACACAGTCTGGGCTGGGTCAGGCCACAGAACAGACATGCCCGTGGCCAGGGCCCAGGGAGGGCGGGGAGAATCACCAACTACCGCACTGCACCTGACACCCCATCCCCCAACATGATGGTCAGCCATGGTGGCCAGCCCTTACAGTCACGACCCAGGACATGCTGACCCGAAAAGACATGGTGGCCTGCTTTGTTCCGGTCAGGTGGGCCTTAGCCATGCTGTGACTTTGGAGGTTTCCTGAGGTCAGACTCCGACACAGCCTGGGGCAATCCCAGGCCAACATCTGACGGTGCAGGTGAGGTCCAGTCTGCAGCGTGACAAAGCAGGCCACAACGGGCCTCTGTCCGGGCTGTTTTTACCCTGTGACTCACAGTTTGCTCTGCTTTCTCCATTAATCATATTGTGTGGCTTTCTTCTCAACAGGCTGTTCAGGGGACTGGCTTAGCTTTCATTGCCTTTACAGAAGCAATGACTCACTTTCCCGCTTCTCCCTTCTGGTCAGTGATGTTCTTCCTCATGCTGGTAAATTTGGGCCTTGGCAGCATGTTTGGAACCATTGAAGGAATCACCACACCTATTGTCGATACCTTCAAAGTGAGGAAGGAAATTCTTACTGGTGAGTTTTACAGAATTCTGTCTCTTGTTAGACCAATCAGATTGGTCACTTAATTACTGGTGGCTATGGGTTTTAGAAAAGAATAAGAGGCACTTCATGTTTATACTGAAGAACTAAAACAGATCAAGACTATAACATACTGTTGCGTTACTGCAGTCCATTCCTTACACTTCAGCCACTATTCAATGCCAGCACAAAAATACATGCACACTACCCCCAGCATTCCCATAAACATTGTACACATTTGTCTATTGGAAATATTAACAAGCACTGTAAGTAAGGTTGCATAATAATTTTAATTATAAGCCCCTGTAAAATTCACCATGTCTATCTTATTCTCTGTAAGCACCAGGTACATTGCTGGCGCTATATAAATGCTAATAATAATAATAATAATAATAATAATTAATGTTTCCATGTTGGTCCCAAATAATGGCAATAGAGACAAAGTAGTACAATGATATCTGGAGTTGGTCCAAAAAAAGATATCATTGTACTTCTTTGGGTGTTTTCACACAAGACACTCCTCCACCCACTACCCACCCACCTTCCACCCACAATACATGTTACAGGGCACCCATAAGGCAACACTGCAGCCCTGCAACATGTATAGTGGTTGGGCAGTGGGTGGAGAGTGTCTTGTGTAGAGCCTTTGTCTCTACTGCCTGTAGAATCCAGCATTCCTAATTCTCCTTTCACCTAAAAGGTGAAATAGTGTAAATAAAAAGGAAGAAAATTAGAGGAAGTATTTAGAGGAGTCAAAATTAAAGTTTCACATGCATTCTTAACTTTTGACAAATCCTTACTTTGAATGATTAGATGTGCAACCTTAAAATTCCTTTACTGTTCTTTAGAAATAGAAAAATAGGATAGAGAAACATTGAGGTATACTTTTAGTCCAAAAAGCACAGAGGATTCACCTGAAGACCAAATAAATGGGAGTGCTTTGAGGGATCAGGGAACTAAATTCATCACAAAGGCTAATTAGCTGATTTCAGCAGTGGCTTCATTGGGAGCTGGAAATATTTGCTACATTCAAAACCTTTTAAAATTCCTATAAAATAGCCAAAATTACGTTTTACAATGAGCTACTTAAACTGAGTGAATGTTGTAGTAAATCTAGTTACTAGATTTCCCATAGTAAATCTCATTACTGCATAATAAAACCTTAGCACCATCCAATAAACATTTGTTATGACATGGAAATTTGAATAATACAAAATAAAATGAAAATAGGTAATAAAATTGCTCTAATCTTACAAAGAAAAATGCATTTCTAAAGCACTGCAAATTGGATTTATTAGTATGAATCCATTTTACGTTGACTGCAAGTAGGTGATCAAAACTCTGTATAACACTTTCAAAATTAACATTGAAATCCACACAGAATACAGATGTATACCTTATTCATTGCCAAAGGTTCTAAACCTGCAGCAGAAATCACCCCCTAAGTTAAACAGATGCACAGTTATGAAATCTTTATTAAAGTGCTCCTGCATTCATAACCTGCAACATTATGGCCCTGATTCAGCAAAGCATTGGAGTCCTACTGACATCGGTGAGACTACTCAAGTGCTTATCTGATACTGAAGAGCTAAGCAATGTGCTTCAGTCAATTTGAGAATTGGGGCCTGTGCGTGTGTCATGCTGGCATTAAGGGCTAGTGTTGGGGCTAAAGAGCCACAGGATCACATCACCCATGTTCTCAGCATAAGTTTAACTTATTCTATCAGATAATTCTTTTGCAGTGCTTTAATTTAGAAACCTTGTTCCAAAACCCATCAGTAGAGTAGATAATGGTTATAGCATAATGTTAAAAAGAGAACCCATTTAATTTAGTTTTATTTTAGTATATTATTCCTTGCTACCCCACATACTGGGATCTCCATACCTATGGAGCTCTCTTTCTTCACATTCCTAATGGTAGTAATGATTTTAGCTGGTTGCCAAAAAGCAGCCTTGATTCTCCACTGTGACACATGGACCTGATTCTGAAAGTCTTCTTGGTTCTTAACCTATCATTAGGTGTAAACAGAAGTGATGACAGAGTGCTGCCATCACAACCAGACCTAGGTCAGGAACACGCCACCACCACTGTCCAGTCCGGGTCAGCCAGCACAACAAACGTGCCAGTGGCCAGGCTGCTGGGCAGGGCAGAGAGATGCATGGACATGCAGCCACCTGCCCCAGCACTGTGCCTGGTACCCTGTCCCCTCTCCCATGATAGACAGCCATGGTGACCAATGACATCTGTCACAGTGGCCAGTCATGGCGGCACCCTGGACCAGGCCAAGAACAGTGGGCTAACACACATGATAGCTTGCTGTAGCCTGCTTAGACCTGAGTGGGTGGGAGGACCCCCTGGGCTGTGATCCCGGAGGTTTCTGAGATCACAGTCCAGGTCAGCTGCCAACATGCCCGGGAGCAATCCCTGGAAAACATCTGGCGGCCTGCCAACAAACGTGCCTGTGCCTTGTGGGCCTAAGCAGGCCACAGTGGGCCGCCATCACGTTTATTAACACCCATTGACTCCAGAATTAGTTCCTTGGTACTATGATTTCAGATGCAAACCTGATCTCCTTGTAGTCAATGACAAAATTCAAAGTGAGTTTCATGGCGCAAAATATAAAAATAAATATAAAAATAAACAAGTAAATAAAGAAATAATATCACTTCTTTGCCGAGGAGATTTCCCGTTAGCCTTTAATAGAAGTAAAGGTTGGGAATCTTTTGCGTGGAGAATAACTAAACAGAGATGGCTCCCAGTGGAATCATCAGTGAATACAGTCTGGGATCAGTGAGTACAATCTGGCAACCCGAGTATGTCTGTTTTTACCCAGTGAATAACTCTGGGTAAAAACAGATGTGTGGGCAGCACAGTGGCTCTCCAGCCTGGAACAGGAAACAGCGGCCACCTCTCTCTGGGTTGGGGAGGGGCACTGAACGAATGTGCCCACGGCTGGAGACCCATCCTGCTGCCAGGACAGGGAACTCAACAGGTGTGTGGGCATCCGGCCCCACCCCCATCCTGCTCCCAGCACCCTGCCCTCCACCATGATGGACAGCCATGGGGGGGCCTTCTCCAAGATAGGGATTGTGGGGCCTGTGTGGGTGGCCCTTAGCCCTGGCCGTGTTGTCAGAGCTTTTCCGAGGATACAACCTGGGCTAGCTGCTTACCTTCCCTAGGGAAGTCTCGGACCAGGTTGTTCCTGGGCCACAATGGGTCACTGTCACGTCTATTTTTACCCTCTGTCTGGAATATATAGGCAGCCGTTTTGCTTTGTGAAATCTAGGCTAAAATTTTGATCCTGTTTGTTATAAACAATAGGTATAAAATAGACATGTGCTGCCCTAAGTCTGTTGTTTCCTTTGATTTAAAGTGAATAAGCCCTGATTCAGTAGAGTGCTGGCTTATTGATTTGGAACCTTACTTATTAAGTATGAATGGACTCCGCTATCTAGGGAAAGGAACAGGATTCCTTTGGCTGCTTTATTATAGATGTACAAAGATGAGAAAGCCAGAGTCCAGGATTTCATCCAAAAAGGGGGGAAATAGTGTCAACCTAGAATAACACAAATCACTAAAAACTGAATTCAGAATATGATTGGTTGTTTGTTAATTCTCTCTTCTTAAATGCTTTGGATTACAGTTCTCATTTCTGTACTTTGTTCCAGTTATCTGCTGTCTTTTAGCCTTTTCTATTGGCCTGATATTTGTGCAGCGGTCAGGAAATTATTTTGTCACCATGTTTGATGATTACTCTGCTACCCTGCCTCTGCTTATCATCGTCATTTTGGAGAACATTGCAGTTTCACTTGTTTATGGGATAGACAAGTAAGTGCAGAAATTGAAACTACTGAGTCTTGTGATGTTTAATAACCTGACAATATTTATTACAACAATCACTACTGCCTTATTTGCATAGTACCACAGTATGTAAACATGCACAGGTAGAAACAAGATCTCTGCCCACAGATAGCTTACAAACTAACTAGACAACATCCAAACAAGGAACGGTAGAGGAATAGTTTAAGTATAACTAAAGAGTAGGAACAAAGGGAATGAAGCATGCATCTGGAAAGTTTTGTTTGGAGCATCTGCATTTCAGTTGGTTATGAGGGCTGAAGTGGGTGAGTTCGGAATTTATAGAATTCCTCAACAAAATGTTTTAGAATGGTCTTGGTAAAGGATATGCTGAACCAGCAGTATAGGTATAGGGCTCCCAGTAGGTGCAAGGAAATCCAGCAAATGAGTGTGGTTAGGGATGAAGAAGTCAGCAGAAAAAGACAAGATCAGGCAAATAGGCAGGAGGCTACCTGGGTGGTTAAATGGATGAAAGGAACACACTGTGATTCAAGAGATCTGGACTTCACATCTGGCTCTGCCACAGACAATATAAGCTCAGGCAACTCATTTAAAATGTGCCTCAGTCTTCATTGTTAAAACGGGAATGATATGTCCACAAAAGTCAGGTAGATGATCCCAATGGCCTTAAATCTTTGCACCAGGATGATCAAAGCCTTGATGATGAGGACAAGGAGCTTAAACTTGATCCAAACAGCCAGGAGAAAGAAACCAACAGAAAGTTTTTAAGAAAAGCTGATCATGGTCAAAGTAGCAGGCGAGGTCCCGGAGCTGGTCTGGATGCCTCAGAGGCAAATGAGATGATGACTGGTATAGCTGAGGTGGCAGGTAGTAAGAGAATGGTCAATGGTTTAGAGAGTGGGGACAGGGAGGAATGGATGGATTTTGAAGATGGTGTGGAGGGAAATATGACAGAATTTGGTGCAAGAATGTGAAAAAAAGGAATGATCACAAATTATGTTGTGCCCCCACTGACAGTTGCAACCTGAAAGTTGAGAGCCTACCACATATCAGCATAGAAGAATGCCAGATGCTGTGGCCATAGACTTGGAGTCCATGGGGCCTCTTCTCCCAGAGTTTTCTTTCAAATAGACCTTGGTTAAAACAATTCAAATTGAAATTTCAACAGATTTTTACATTAATTTGCTGAGATTTTGCCATAGTTATCTTATTAAAACATTTTTTCCACTGTCTGTTTATTGTAGTAGAAGCAATTTTACAGTAGCATTTAAAAAGGGAAATGAAACAGCACCAAAGGGTGAAATCAAATGAAATTATAGCCCTCTGGAGTCTATGTTCAGTCCGTGCAGCCCCTATCAGCCCCCAGTCACATTTAGTGCATCCAGCTTAATAAATGGGCAGCCCCATGGTTATTGTTGTTGTACATCCATTCAGTCACCATGCACAGGTTTAGTGCCACAAACCTTGTACACGGGCAGGTGTTCTTCCCCACCGTGCTCCACCCACCACCACCACCCTCCCCGTCTGTGGAGAACTATGGGAAGAAAAACCCGCCCCAGTTGTTTGTTTCTTCTATGATATTACTCAGGGATGCATTCCAGCTCCTGCTATCCCCTCCCACCCACAGAGGTGCATACCTGGATTGCATACCAGTCTTATGTACAGATGGTTAGCCATACTCAGAATGCAGATTTTATTGTGCTAATAGCATACTTTATTGAGCACTATAGTGAAAATGGAAAGTGAAAGTAAAAATTCAAAGCCAACACAATCACTCCAAGCAAGCAATCTCTGCATGCATGCAAGTAGCTAGCCCAGTTTCTCCCATTTACAGCTCACAGCACAGTACATTTATTAGCATCTCTAACAAATGCTTTATTAGAGAACGTGTAGGCAATCTGGCTTGTTTCCAGAACACTAAAGCTATCTTTATGCAGGCCCAGGTTAATAGGTCATCAACAGCCCCCTCTCCCAGGGCTGCTAATGAGCTGAAGATAGTCTGTTAAGCTTGACAGAACATAATACCCTCAGCAATCGCTCACTAATGGCTATGGAGGGCTATTAGTCCACTGCTACATTAAAGGTAGCCTTTGGATCTGGCAGGCTACCTCAGTGTAATTGTTTGCAGATTGTGGCCACTGAGGTGAAGGAGGGAACAGGGAGAGGAGGCGCAGAAGCTGTGGGGAGTGATGAGGCACGGCAACCTTTAGCCCACTATGCATAGTCACTCCTCCCCCATACTGGACAGGTCTGGGCTCCATGCTGCAGTGAGAATGGGGCAGGAGAGCTGCCCTACATGTCCCCTCCCAAACTAGTCAAGGAGCTTGGAGGCTGGATCAGGGCAGAGGAGAGAACACCTTGAACTTGTTACATTAGACGGCCTCACCCCTGATCCAGCCCTGGAGCTTGGCGGCAGTGGGAATGGAACCACCTAGGGTGGCTCTCTCCTCCACCCATGATCCAGATACCACTGCTAAGCTCTGTGACTAGATGGGGGGGGGGGGGACAGCAGCCACCTGGTGCCGCTTAGTCCATTAAAAACACTTGCACCTCGCCTGCCTGTACCCCGAGTCACTTATTTCACCAAAGACATCCACCACCAGATGTGTTGTCCAGAACACACAAAAACAGCAGGACCACTTTGAAAACACATCCCCTAGTTATCTCCGGTAAACCAGAGCAGCACATTGCAGTGCAAGTGCATGGCCAGTGGCCTCCCCTTGCACCATTTTTGGTGCACCCATCCCCCTTCCCTTCCAATTCCCCAGCCTCCAAAGCAGCTTATTGCTATGCCATACTGCCATTCTTCACTGCCCCCACTCCCCCAAATCCCCCACCTTTCCCAGAATAAGGACAGAAACTATGAATTGTGAAAAATATAACCGATTTATTTAACAATATAAACTTTAAATAAATGATAAATTCATAATTTATAAATAAATAATTAAAGCTCTGTAGAGGACAGAACAACATACAGAAATGAAGCAAATCCCAGGACTTGATGGGATACAGGGCTGTAGGAAAATTGGGGGGGTAATGAGGAGCAGACACAGGCCGTAATAGGACACAGGCTGTAGGTGAATTGAGGGGGAAGCGGGAGAAAAACACAGAGCTTGGCAAGATGTTGAGTGCAGGAGGATTGGGGGTAACAGGGAGTGGATACAGTTCTTGTCAAAATGCAGGTTGTAGGAGGATTCAGGGTAAGAGAGACAAAGACACAGAGCAAGCAAGATGTAGAACTTAGGAGGATCACAGCAGTGGAGGACAGGACCACACAGGCAACAAGGCACAAGGTGAGAGACTCAAGAAGAGAAGGAAAACAAGACCAACAAGAAGGAAGGGAATGCAGGAGTTACACTCACTGCAGGGAAAGGTAACAACATAAGCATTGAGGCAATAGTGGAAGGGGAAGGCGGGGTGGGAACAAGGCAAGAGGCTTGAGATGTAAGGGGAGATATGGTTAACAGGAATAAGGACACAGGGCAGTACAAGTCACGGGAAGGTACAGGGTAAAAACATACACAGAGATGGAGAGCTAGGGAACAATGAGAAAAGGAGGACACCATATGGAGAAAAGTGCAACACCATATGGAGAGAATAGGAGGGACAACAATGGAGGGAGACATACCCAAAGGCACAGCTACCATGAGACTACAAGAAAGACAAAACGTGAAGTGGAGGAGAATAAAGATTCATCAGGTGAGGCCCAGAAATGTCAACAGCAAGAGAAGTAACAACAGATGCTCCAATAACTTCCTGTACCTCCCAGCATGCTTTAAATAAGGCTGGGAGCCAATCAGAAAGCTTGTGGGTGTGGCCACAGACTGTAGGATGAGGGAGGAGTGAGAGAGAAGGAAGGTAGAGAATACATGCACAAGGTGGTGATTCTACAGGCCAAGTGGTGGCACGGAGAAAAGTGGTTATCATCCAGTCCCTGAGGCCCTGGGTTCAGGGCTGAGTCCTCAGATTGCTACTGGGGTGGTTGCTGTAACAGGATCTTAGTGCCACACAGTTCTCCTGTTGCAATCACTGTAGAGGAGTGAGTAACATACACAAATCAAGCACTGCTATTAGTGCCCTTCCCCAACCCGCTATTTTCCCCTCTGCCCACCTGAAGGGAAGTGGGAATGAGTAGCAGGCCTAGGTTGGTTCTGGAGATGTTGCTGAGGTAGAATCGGAGCCTCTGCCTCCACTATAAATGTGACTTCAGGATCATCGTTCCCCTCCATGGCTTACATGGGGGAGCAGGAGCAGTTGGGACAGAAGCAGACCAGTGGAAGAGTGACCATTGGACATGTGCTGGGAATTTAGCGCATGTTGGGATTTTTAAGGCAGATGTGAGAGTGAGAGTGGAGAGCAGGACAGAAAGTGGTAACTCCTTGGAATGCTGTAGGCTTTAGGTGGTCATGTGTGGCACATAGTCAATCCTAGCTAGATAGCCACCTGGCTATTTGAACTTTTCAAAACATTTAGTGCATGTTCTGCATTCTGACACAAATCAAATAGAATGAATGTGATTAGATTAAGAATAGGAATAACATATTCCTGGAACTGGATTAGGATCCAGATATACATTCAAACTTACAATAACTGCAAAGATTAAAGGCAAGGAAAATAAAAGATATATAAGCAAATATTCTTTTAAATCCTAAAGGAGTCCTATATTAAAAGCACCTCTACAAAAGATGGCCAGTCTTTTGGACTGATGAATCTTACTTACCAGAAGACAAGAAGAGATGCAAGTCAAAGCAGGCTGAGTTGATGGACTCTGCTGGGGCTTCAGGTGAACCACCAGCAGAGTCTTAGGATCAGGTGTCGTGGTGAGCTGCGCAGCTAGTGAGTGAGCATTTGAGGTCAGCTTTTATAGACCACTCCATTACCAGAATAGCAAATACGATAATTATGATTATTCAATCATCTTTAGTAATAAGTATATTTTTTAGCTAAATATGGAGATAGTTTGCACCATCCAATCAAAAGCCATCATTCTTCTTCCCTTTTTCTTTTATCAGTCTTGTCACTCTGACCTTTCTTCACTTTTACCCTTATTGGCATGTCTCCAAATAGGTTCAGGGCCTAGTACTCTTACTTGTTCCTCTTTTGCTCCCTTCTCCGCATTACTTTCTAGTTATGCTAAGCAAACAAGTCAACAAGCAAGTAAACAGCAAGCAATTGATCCTTGCTAGGGCAAACAAGGTACTATATATCCCGCCCCCTGCCCATGGCCAGGTCATTATGAAATAGGATTCTGGCCATCATCAGGCCTTCCTCCAGCATTATTGGGTTGTCTTTTAATATTAACAGGTCTCATTTCTGCATAAGGGGCCTCAGGAATCTCAGTATTCTGTTAATCCAAGGTGAGCACTCTGAGAAAGTGTGCAAACTTTATGATGCATCTACAACAACCCTGATATTATTAATAAACTAATACCCTGAATCATTATCCCTATCCAGATATTAACTTTCACGTCAGTGGAAGTAGACAAAACCTTATTAGGTTCAGATAGAATTTCTCTTAAGGTCACGTCAGTGGAAGTAAACAAAACCTTATTAGGTTTGGATAGAATTTTTCTTAAGGTCACGTCAGTGGAAGTAGACAAAACCTTATTAGGTTCAGATAGAATTTCTCTTAAGGTGGTCCGTGTTCATTGCATGTCATGCTGGATTTCCACTAGGTGAGTATCTTTTCATTTCATTAATGTTTGCAGATTTAAATCGAGCTCTAGCCTGTAGTTGCAAAATATCAGAAGATGACTGCTGTGCTTTTTGCCTTGTCATAATGGTCACTTCTGGTTGAGAATCAGTGTGTTCTGATCTAACTTTCTCATTGGGTGTAATTATCTCAGGAAGCCAGATAGAGCCATGTCTTGCCTTATATTTTGCTAGTTCATCTGCTTTCTCATTTTGAAGGTGAAATGGTTCTGTTTTGCAGTGTGCCTTTACTTTCTTGTCAAAAATAGGTGTAGGCAATTCTTCAGCCAATTTTACAATGTATTTCCAGATTTTCATATTTGATAGGAGTACCATCTGAAGACACAAATTCATTGTGTTGCCAGAATGGAAGAAATTCTGTTAAGGCATCACAAATCCATTGTGCATCTGAGTTCAGAACTTGCTTGATCTCGGGGCACTTGGGTTTTTTCTGGATTTTAACCTATAGCTCACGGCTAAAGCCTATAGCTGCCAGTCCCACATGCTGTACAGAATTGGGCCGGCAGGAACGAGCCAATTCTCCTGGGCCAAGATTTTCATCAGAACAAAAATCAGTAGATTGACCTTTCACTGAGGGGACAAGGAAAATTCCAAATCCTGTATATCATTCCCTATCTCTATAGTAATTTGAGCCATCTAGAAAGATTCCCAAAGTGGATCGATCTCCTTCCATCCCTGCAGGGCAGGGTAGGAATATGGTCTTTCCAGGCCCTTCCCAACTTCCCATGAGACATTCGTGAGGAATGCCATTGTATAGCAATCCTGCAGGCAATAGGGAAGAGATTTTGTCATTTGAGCCACCCACCGATTTATCCTGGCACTAGAAATCTGAGCACTGTGAATGTGGTTGGACAAAAGATACTGGATCGGGGTGTGATGGGTGTGGAGCAAGTTGGGATTTATGTAGTTCCAATGCTCAACTGCCCACACAAAGGACAACATGAATTTGTGACAGGGATCAAATTTCTTTTCTACTTCTAAAGGAATAGGCTATTAGTCTATATTTGCCATGCCGTTCTTGAGAGAGCACTGCAGCTATAGCTACATCATTAGCTCCTGCATCTAGTCAGAATGGTCTTCTCCTCCTGTCCTAATTAGACCGGATATAACAAGATATGGCTTGTTTGTTTACTCACTGCCTCCATGCATTCCTCATTCCAAACCCAAGGAATACAGAGTCTGGAATGAATTGCTTAAAAGCCTGCACAAATCCTAGGGAAACGTCTGTCCCCATGTATATTAACAGGAAGGGGCAATTTCTGAACAGCAGTTACCTTCTCCTGGTCTGGAGCTCTACCATCCTTAGAGATCACCAATCCAAGGAAAAACACCTGATTGTTCACCAGTCGTGTCTTCTTAGGATTCATCTTTAAACCTGCATGTTATAACAGTTGCAAAAGTTCATCAAGCAACAACAAATGTTACCCAAGTGTCTGAATTTGGAGACAGATATCAGTATATTGCAGAAGAGGACTGGGTTTAGAAAAATCCTGGAGTACTCTAGCCAGCTCGTTGTTAAAGAGAGAAGGGCTGGAACTCAGCCCTTGAGGCAGTCCAGTCCACATATACTGACAGGACTCAAATGTGAATGCCAGGTATTGCTGGCTTTCAAACTCTACCTCCAGGCTCCAAAATGTATTAGCAATGTTTAGTACAGTGAAAATTTCAGCTTCAGGGACCAGCTCCCTTTCCAGGTCTAGCAAGCTAACTTCTGTGGGTACTCGAGCAGTCAAACACTTATTCAAGGCACAGTAATCAGTGGTCAAGTGCCAGTTCATGCCAGCCTCATCCTTCCGAACAGGCCAAATGGTGTTGTTTTATTTGGACTTATATTCCCTCCATACTGTTTGTGAGGAAAGGGAATCAATTGACTTTCTCATGCTCGGCTGTGATTGCATGGGAAGTGGATACTGATGGATTGCACCATCAGGCTATGGGCGAATAATAATTGGTGCAGCCCTCATTTCCCCACAGTCATGTTGATGCTGAGCAAAACCTCCTGCATTCCTAGAAATGATGGCTCCACCACCTCTCTGAGTGGGTGATCCTCTACCATTTGGATACGGTCATGAGCTGGATCTGCTGACTGTAGGGCATCTATATGGGCCACCTCTACATCTTCAGCAAGAGTCAGAGGTGTTTCAATAGTCTCATTTAATAACCACTAAAGAGCAGTTTAGGGGAAATCCACAATCAGTCTGCAGGGTCGCAGAAAGTTAGAACCCACCACATTGTAACTAGGTGGGAGACCCACAACTGCAAAGGAATGTTCAACCTCTAAAGGGCCCAATTTACACTTCAAGGGTTTTGATAGCCAATAAGAGACCTTTTCTCTGGTCCAGGTTACTAAATTTCTTTTCGTGTTGGATACCCAACTGAGCTCCTGAGGGTTTTCATGCTGAATTATAGAAATTTATGCACCGAGGCTGAGTCCACAATGAAATGTAATGGGTGACCCCCCCAACCCACATCTGAACACAGGGCAAATAAGCCAGGAAAATACACTGGGCCTATTGGTATCAGAACTGTTCCTCTGTCTCTTTCTCCAGGGACTCATTTACAGGAGAACACAGAGCTAGTCTCTCATAAGGTGCTGAGTATGGCAGGGCCAAAGGTGCAGCTGCTGCGGCCCCATCTGCCTCACCCCAGTCTCTCTCCCCCTCTCCAAACTGAAGTACAGGAGAGGAAGGACTGTTGAGGGGAATGGAAACAGGGGCCACAGCAGCACAAGCCACCACAGGGGAGAGACAAGGTTCTTAAAAAGTCATTAGCATCTGGACATCAGCCAGCAACTGCACAAGCTGCTGCAAAGGAAGTGACTGAGGAGTGGAAACAAGGACAAAAGGCGGTGGAATGGGTGGGCGAAAACATGGGGTAGGAACAAGGTACTACACAGCCCATAGCAAAGACACTTTAACAGGCAGCTCAATGCCACCTACTCTGTGGTAGAGAGGGCTTTCAGGATTTAGAAGCAGCACTGGAGATCGATTGTGGTTAGGATCGATTTCAAGCTGGAGAGCGCTCCCTTGCTAACCACTGCCTCCTGTGTTCTCCACAACATATGTGAGATGCTGGACCTGCCTTAGAGAACGCCGCCCAAAAGTTAGCTTTGGCAGGGTGGCGCCTCTGTTGCAGAACCAGATGAAGAGAGTGGAGTAGCGCATAGCCGGAGAGATCAGGGAAGCCTTGAGATGGCACATCAACCAGTGTGCACTCACAAATCAGTGATGCTTTGACACTGATGACTGTTTCAAAAACTTTAAAGTTTAATAAAGTTTAACAAGTTTAATAAACCCATTTAAAAATATTTAATACAAACATTGTTCAATAAAGCCTTTAGAAAGGTTTCCAGTGTGTCAGTGTGTTTTCCTCTGCATCCCACCCCCCATCCCCTGTGTTATTGCTTGCCCTTTCCTTTCCCTGTGCACCCCCATTGACATTCGCAGGCAAGCCAGCAGCAGCCCTGAAGCTCTGCATTTTCCTATTGGCATTTACAGGTTAACTGGGTCTGGGAATGGCAATACGAAGTGCAGAGGAAATAGGAAGCACTCTCAGGTGCTTCCAACTCCAAGTCCCCAAAGTGACTTATTGCTACGCCATGTTGCCATTTTCCAGACCCCCGTTTCCTTCTCCCCATTTCCCTGCACAGCTACTTCCCATCCTCTTCCCATCCCTTCCCACCCCCAGCTCCCAAAGTACCATATCACTATTTTTCATGGGCCACTCTTCTCTGCGCAGCTGCTTCCCACCCCATCCCTTAAAGCAGTGTATCACTGTTCTCCACAACCCCCCTCTTTTCCTCCCCCATTCCCACCCACAGCCCCCAAAGTGGTGTATTCTCCATGAGCCAACACGCCTCCAAACCTTCCACCTTTCCCAGAGTAAGCACAGAAACCATGAAGTGTGGAAAATAAAACAACTTCATTTTACTATGCAAACTGTCATTTACCTTTAACTTTAATTTAACTTTGATTTAAGTTTTGTTTAACTGTTTATTAAAAGTGTTTTTTGAACTATCTTTATTATTTTTTGGTTTTTTATTTGCCTTTTCATTTCCTCCTGTGCCTTTCCCGCTTTGCAGCAGAAGGTGTGAGGGGCATGGACTGCCGATGGGAGGAAGGCAATGGCGCCTGCCCGTGAACAACACTACTTGTGGTCATGGCAGGTAGATTCTCAAAAAGGAAGATCTTGAGGTGGAGAGATTGGGCCAGGCTGCTTTGAGTCTGTTGTCACATGCCCTCCATCTTCGGACTCACCTTTCCCAGCACGCTGTCTGATCACTGCAACTGCTGCCAGAGGCAGGCACAGTGCCAGTCCTCCTGCCAGTGGTCCAGCCAGGCCTTGGTAACCAAGGTCTTGCAATGGGCAGCTTTGCATTGGGCAGCCCTTGGCCCAGAATGGGCATCCCAGGCCAGCCAACTATCCAGGGCCATCCTGGGCCAACATCTGGTGGCATGGCACCATACATGCAGTGAGTCCCAGGCCACAGCGGGCCATAGTGGGTCAATGTCATGTCTGTTTTATACTAGATGACTAGGCATCTAAATGTTAGAAATTTAATGTTGACCAATGTACATAGGGAAAAATAATCCAAACTATATATACACAATGCTGGGTTCTAAATTAGGAGTTACCACTCAGGAGAATGATCTTGAAGACACTGTGGACAATACATTCAAATCCTCAGCTCAGCATGTGGTGGCGGTCTAAAAAGCAAACAGTGGGTGAAGCCACACTATCCCATTTTGGGCAGAATTATCCCACTTTGAGCAATGTTAACACACGATGCAGCAAATTGTGCGGTCACAAGCTGTCAAATGTTCACCCAGCCCTACCCTGGGGTGCACAGGCGGCTGACACGCCTGTTGGAGAAGGCTGGTGATGGATCACATAGGAACATTGCCCAAAGTGGGATAACGGGCCTCCTCTTGTGTGGCCGGACCCTTGCAACCCTGCCCCACAGCAAAGTACGTGGATTTGGACCCCTGCCCGATCTCCACTGGAGGAGCACATTCACCCCCGCCCACCTAACAGCTGATCAGGAGAAGGAGGTACCTGGAGGAGTGCAGACGCTCGCCCTGCCAGCCTAACAGCTAATCAGGGGAGGGGGCCATGAATGCTCCTTGTACCCACCTAACAGGTGATGAACGGGTGGGGGTCTGGAGGAGTGAGTGCACAGGAAGGGAAAGGACATTCACCTCTACTAATCCATTATTCTTACATCCCGTATAGCACACTACTCATGCTGCTGTGCAGTGTGCTCACCCCTTTTGGAGTAACATAAATCACACTGGAGAACAAGACAGGATCTAGGCAGTCTTCATCAGCCTATATGTCACAGGTTCCAAACTGTGTGTCATAACCCCAAGAGTCTGGGAATGGGATCATGACCATGAATTATACTTTACCTATCCTGCATGCCGTGGGAGCTGTTACCGTCTTAAAATGGGATGTCACTGGCAAAAGTTTGGAATCCATTTCCAAATTCCAGCTATTGAACAAGTTGGTCAGTGGATGAGACTCCTGATTTTCAGGGGTCTGGGAGTGAATAGGAGGAAGGGGATGACTCTTTTATGACCTGTTGTGGCTGTCTCCATAGCACCTGAAACTGGCCACTGGATGAGACAATAGCCATATCTTTGTGAGTTAGATGGACCATTGGTCTGATCCAGTATAGTACTTCTTACGTTCTTAACCACTGATCTAATTGACTGCTCTTTTGCTATCATTTTTTATTTTATATAATAAAATCCACAGCTGATGCAAAAAATGCCTAAGCAATTGTGTAGGCTTTATTTTCCAATGGGCTTCATGGTTGCTGATTTGCAGAATAATAATGTATTCTTGGAAATCACTGTTGAGCAGAGCTGATTGATGGAAATGACTGTGACCTACAGGTTGGTCAATCAGTCATGCTGAAATTGTTTACATGCTGATTGCTTCCTGTTACATTATTTACAAAGTAAATAAGTCCTCCACTTTTCTGGGCACTAAAGGGTATTAGCCCTGCTTATGCACTAGAGGTAATGATTTTACTCATTTTCACTTAGGTCTAAAATGTATGGGTATTTTCAGACGTGACGGGGCCAATTGGCCCCATCATGGAAACAACCCTTTGATTCCCGGCTGGAGCCACCGCGTCATGGGCTAACAGATGCGGTGGCCAATCCCGCCGGGGAATCTGGGGAGGGGGCGGGGCTGCGCGGCACAACGTGCGGTTGCACAGCCCCACCCCCCCACGCTGCCCCGGCCACCCGCCCTCCAGGAGACGGGCAGGCGCCCCCCCTCCGACATTGACCACAGCCCGGAATCCAGCCGCGGATTCCGGGCCGTGGTCAGGGGACAGATGTTACTGTCCCCTTCATCACGGTGGGGGGGGGGGAAATCTCATTCACCATGCGATCAGGGATGGTCCGGCCAGGACCTCCAATCGCGTGGTGAATCTGATTCCCCCCTGTGATTTACGGGGGTGAACATCTGGGGGGGCACTTCCATTCCCCCCAACAGATGTTACGGAATCACTTTCACCCTGTGCAGATTCACTGTGGTTGACTGTGATCCCGTAACGTCTGAAAATACCCAGAGTTTCAGAAGTAAGCCTCATGTATTAGCCTACAGCACAGCCATTGTAACTCCCATGCTTAAAGAAAATCTGACTTTGCCTGTTCTAAATTAGTTCAACCCATCACTATTATTGGTATTCTTCATAACTCTATCAAATGGCTCTACAGGCAATCATTTCTTTCTGTAATTTTTATTAGTGTGTCCATTTTTGTGAATTAACCAAAGTGCCTCAACTACAGACACTAGCAGAACCACCCTGTTTACACTAATAACATCCTTTCCCCCCCCAGATTTATGGAAGACCTAAAGGATATGCTTGGTTTTTCTCCAAACCGATACTATTACTATATGTGGAAGTATGTTTCCCCTCTGGTTTTGTTATCTTTGCTGGCAGCTAGCATTATCCAAATGGGATTTAGTCCTCCTGGCTATAATGCATGGATTGAAGATAAGGTGAGTTATTTTTTTTATTGTACGGTGGTGTTGGGGGTAGAGGGATGCCTACTGGTGGTTTGGGGTAGTCCTTAGTGGGAGAGGTTTTTTATTGGGGGTCTTTTGAGCGTGGTTTTGCATTGGGTTTTTGGGTAGGGTGGGGGGGAGGTCTTGTTTCTGGGGTGGTAAGTTGGGTGGAGGGATTGGGATGTCTTGCTTCCCCAGTGAGAGCGGTGGAGGAGGGTGGGATCTGATTAAGGCAGGGTGTGGTCTGCTCCCCTGGTGAGAGGGGGTTGGATCCAAATAGAAGGGATGTTTTGTGCCTCTCTGTTGGGGGGGGGCAGGGGAGATAGGAGGGGAGTGGGGGGGCTCTCCTGCCATTCTGGCAGGGCAGCCATGAGGGAAGGGCTTGAGGGAGGGTCCGGCCAGGGGGGAGGCTATAGCCATTGGGGTCATGATGGGGCGGGGGAGATATGACCTGTGTAGGGGGTTATTTGATCTGCACGACAGGACAAGTACTTGGTGCCTGTCCCTCTTGTTCCCCCGTATGAGCAGGTGGTGAGATGGTGCATGATCGGGGGCCTCTGATCTGAATTTGGTGCTGTTGAATGCACTGAACACGAGGTCAGTTGTCAGTAAGGCTACAGCTGTCCATGAATTGATCTTGGACCAGGCAGCTGACCTCACGTGCATCACTGAGACCTGGCTGAACAATGAGTCAGGTCCTATCTTGAAGGACCTCGTTCTGGCCAGGTACTCCGTGCAGCATCAGCCAAGGTCAGGGGGACAGGGAGGAGGTGTAGCCATTGTTTTTAGGAATTCATGGTCCATCCGGAGGTATCCAGTGCAGTCTATTTTGGGTATTGAGAGCCTCCACCTTGTGATTGATCTGGCAGGAGACAGATTGGGAGTGCTGGTGGTATATCGTGCACCCACCAGTACAGCAGCATCCCGACACGCTCTAGCAGAGCTCGTGTTGGAGGATGATAGTCCTGGGGGACCTCAACATCCACACCAATGCTAGTCTTGGAGGGATGGAGTGTGAGTTCATGGCCTCCATGGCAACCATGGGCCTGTCTCCCAACACATGGTGGGGGACACACACTTGACCTGATTTTTTGCACTGGTCTTGAGGCGGGGGATCCATTGGTGGGGGTGGTGTCAACGGTACCCTTGCCATGGATGGATCATTACCTCCTGTGGACATGTCTCCCGACGCTTTTCAGTCCCTGGTTGGGTGCAGAACCAGTTAGGTTGGTTTTCTGATGACACCCAACTCTACCTCTCCTTTTCATCCAACCCAGGCCCCACAGTCTTGGTGCTTACCCAATGTCTGGTGGCTGTGGGGGACTGGATGAGGGCGACCTGACTAAAATTGAAATCTGATAAGACGGAGGTGATGCTAGTGGGTAAGGTGGTAGGTACGATGTCCCCATCATTGATGGGGTTCGCCCTCCACTGGTTCCCCAGGTTCATAGCCTGGGGGTGCTCCTTGATTCACAGCTCTGCCTGGATGCTCAGGTTGGGGCTATGGCGAGGAGCGCTTTATACCAGCTACTTCTGGAGCGGCAGCTTTGGCCGTATGTTTCTGGGCTCAGACCGGGCCACTCTCATCCATGCTTTCATCACCTCAAGACTGGACTATTGTAACGCGCTCTATGTGGGGCTACCCATGGTGACGACTTGGAGGCTGCTGGTGGTGCAGAATGCGGCGGCCCGTCTTCTTACAGGGACGGGCCACCGGGAGCACATTACACTGGTGCTCCGCTCTCTGCACTGACAACCTATAGTCTTCCAGGTCTGATTCAAGGTGTTGGTACTTACCTATAAAGCCCTAAATGGCCACAGATCTGTGGGACCGCCTCACTCCCTGGTCTGTGGACCAGGTCTGTGGTCCACCAGGAGCGCACTGCTCAAGATCCCCCATGTGTACTGGGGGGCCACAATGGAGAGGCTGTTCTCAGTGGCTGTGCTGTGGCTATGAAATGCCCTCCTGGCTGAGACCCGGATGGCCCTGACCTGCTCCTCTTTCAGGAGGCAGTGTAAGACCTGACTGTTCTGCCAGGCTTTTGGCAGGGATGAAGAGTGGAGGGACTGGGTTAGGGTGGGTGGTGGGGGTGAGGTTTGGATGACTCCTTGTGTATGTTGGTTTTTGTCTGTTTTAGATTGTTGTTATTTATATTATTTGGATTTTTGATGGTTTTTATGCTTATTATGTTTGTATTTTATTGTGTTGTTAGCTGCCCCAAGCTGCGTGGCAGGAGGGGAAGGGTATTAAGTTTAGTATTAAATTAAAATTAAAAAATTAAAAAAAATAAAAAATTAAAAAATTATTTCCACATGCCACCCCCACAATAATCTAGGTATCAAGCTGTTATTAGCAGGTGAAAATGTAACTGGCACAGCATGATCATAAGTAGGTGCAGGGTGCCACCCTTGAGGACTTACTGTTGGGTGTTGACCTTTGTGATTAATTGGCCAGCTGGAAGCTGTTTGAGAATGGCTGCCAGATAACTGGGAAAAGGGAGCAAGAACCGGCTATTAATAAACCAAGACGATGTACTAATGGTATTTCTCCTGTTTCTCCTGAATGGCACAGGCTACTGAAGAATTCGAGAGTTATCCACTTTGGGGAATGATTGTCTGTATATCTCTGATAGCACTGGCCATATTTCCCGTCCCAGTAGTCTTTGTGGTTCGCCGTTGTAACCTTATCGATGACAGCTCTGGTAGTTTGGCTGCTGTTTCCTACAAAAGAGGAAGGATAATCAAGGAGCCTGTTAACCTAGAGGGAGATGACGCGAGTCTGATTCATGGCAAGAGTCCAAGTGAGGTGCCATCTCCAAATTTTGGTAAAAATATATATCGAAAGCAGAATGGATCACCAAGTTTGGATACTGCTCCCAATGGACGCTATGGTATTGGGTATCTAATGGCAGATATGCCAGATATGCCAGAGTCTGACTTGTAGCTACAGAACAAAATTGATGTCTTTGTGTTTATACTGTATCACTGAATATTGGCTCTCTTAAGAGAAGTATTGAGCTTAACTTATCAGAGTGCGATCTCAGGTGTCCCATAGCTGCAATCTTTAAAATATCACAACGGCACATGGAACCTACAACTTGAAAATTCCCTTTGGATTGATTCTCTGGTTTTCCATTTGCATGAAGGGAATGCACACACACACACACACAAAAATCAATGATGGCTTAGGGCTGTCATGTTTGCCAATTTGTAAAAAAAAATAAAAAAATTCAAATTTGACAGCTTTCTATCTTTAAAGTACCTCAGTTTATAGCAATTTCTCAAGCAATTTCATATTTCTGCATTGATGTAAGCTGGAACTCCCCCCTTTTTGACTTCAGGTTAAACACCACCACCACCACCCCCAGTATTAAGAGTGAGCTCCAAGTCAGTTCACCAATCCTGTGTTTGTATATATGTTATGTAGATATGCTGTACTTATTTTGTTAGCACTGATAATTACTTAGGCTACTAGCTGAGTAAAATAAACCATGCCAACTATTTTCTTATGTAATAGCTGTATAGAGCAATAGTATTAGAAAAACCAAGGATGGGGCTTAAAATGAAAATGCAAGAAAGATTCCCAGATCAATGGGGACTGAATAAGCTGTGGCTGTATATTTTATGTAAAATATTTGCTTTTTCAGTGTGAAAATGATGTAAGAGTGAGTCACTTCAAGACTCTTAAAGATTGTGCAGATTCTGCATTTTTTCTATGCTGTGTGCCTAAAAAACCCTTCTTGATATTTATTGTGGTTACCAGATTACATATATATTATATTTATATAATATACTTGTAATGTAAATATGTATAAATCTGTATGTAACAGTTTTAAAACTTGAAGCAAGATAGTTTTTTTAAAATTATTTTCTCTCTGTTTTGCTTCTGTTTTATGCAAAGGAGAAACCGGTGGGTTTTTTTTTCCAGTCAGTAATTGTTAAGAACTGTATGGCATTACATTTTAACCTATGAATAAAGAGAGTGAAACAGGCATTTGTTTCATTTATTGCAACTTCCATTGCAAAGTAGCATTCTTGCCTATCAGATAGGTTAGCTGAACGAAGAGTGTTTTCGAAAACAAAAAATCCATGTTACGCTAGGTGAGCATTTCATGATGGAATCACTAGCCCAGTGTAACATAGATTTTTAACCCTCATTTCACAGTATGTGTACTACGCACTTGCCCCATGTGGCTATTATGCAAGGTAAGCATTATCACATAGCTCTTATGATGTGCAATCAGGGACAGGTGGAGAGAGCACAATGGCAGCGCATAACCACCACTGGTACTGTGCTCTCCCCACTTGAACCCTGGGTCCGAGGGAGCTGCCGCTGCTCCTGCCTCATCTGCCTGCTGATCTCCAGGACCCCCCATTTCTCCTGTTGCTACTGCTTGCTGCTCCCGAAGACCAGGGGCAGTGGGCAGGCAGGGGGTTCCATAACAATGAAATAGGCCATTTTTACACGGATGCCCCCCCAGCCACTCTGTGTTTGGGCGGGGGGGCATCTGCGTACATGGCCGGCGGGGTGTGTGTGTGCGGCAGGTGTGTGCCTATGTAAACACCATGGGCGGTTGGTGTTTACTCCGGTAAAATACCGGGCCCACATTTCCCACACGGCTCCTACCTGGCTGAGATAAGAACCGAACCCATATGTGGTCGGCCACAAACAGATGGCCCACCATGATACTGGCCCAGCCGGGGCAAACTGGGCTCAGATGGACCAGCATCATGTATGTTAACACCCAATATGTATTAGCACTCATGTGTTTGCAACCTCTAAGGATGTGTATGCACTCAGCTTTTACAACTCAAGATTGGGTGATTTCAGACGTTACGGGGTCCATTGGCCCCGTACCGAAATCACCCCATTCATTCCCCGCCAGGGTCACGCCGTAACAGACGTGCCGGGGGATCCCGGCGGGGAATCTGGGAGGGGGCAGGGCCGCGTGGTGCAATGTGCGGCCGCACGGCCCCGCCCCCTCCACGCTCCCGCCGCCCACCCTCTGGGGAGACGGGCAGGCGGCGGGGCCAATGCGGCCGCCGCGTCGGGCCAGATTTGCCATGGCCCGGGATTCCGCCGGGGATCCCGGGCCGTGGCACCCGGCCAGACGTTACTTTTTGTTGGTCCCCGCTGGGGATCTCTTTGACCACGCTTCCCGGGACATTCTCCCCGCTAGCCCGGGAAGCGTGGTTCAAATTGACCCCATATGCCGATTGAGTGTGGCGAACATCTGGCGGCCGCCAAACAGACGTTCGAGACACATTGACCACAGGTGGGTATTCACCGTGGTTCACTGTGATCTCGTAACGTCTGAAAATACCCAATGTTAGCTATTTCTTAAGGAAGCCTAGGGCTCACCTTCAATTGTGAACGTGGATTAAAATTACATCTGCTTTATCCACACTAGTATTTTAGCATGCCAGAGGGCTTATTCATATGGAATGCAAGGTTTGTGGTTATTTACCCTCAGGCCACACAAACATGTTAACCCTCAGATAAATTGCCACAAAACCTCACACCTAGTGAGTGCAAAAAAGTACATCCCATAATCCCTCTTTACAGATTTTTTTCTACTGCATGCTGGGCAAAAAAGACAGCCAGAAAACCAGCCATGAAGTATGGGGATAGCAGAGAAATCATATCCATATGAACACTAGCCCCCAGGTAAAGTCCCTTTTTAGGTAACATGCGGTAATTTATCTGGGGGTTAAGTTTACTTTGGGGACAGTCCCTTTTTGGATAACAACCACAGACAGTTTTGTGTCAGTGGGTTTAAAAAGGACTGGATAAATTCTTAGAAGATAGGTTCATAAATGGTTATTACTAGAATTGGTTGGGGGGCTGTAACTTCTGGCTATCAGACACTGAAATAGCAGGGAATGGATTATTCCATTATGACATGTAATTCTCTGAAGCAAGCAAAGGTGGCCACTGTCTGAGATGGGATGCTGGGCTGGATGGACCATTGGTCTGACCACTTAAGTTCTTATGAGGATGCTAGGGAATTCTCTATCCCAAGGGTAGAGAAAACATACCTGGGAGGGCCAGAGTGAGGCAAGGAAGAGTAATTTTTACCCTGGTGTAGTTGGCTGAAGTAAAACCTGCATCCCCCACAGCCAGGGTTTACTTTACATTAGCAAACTATTCAGAGGTAGCACTACGATTCCAAGGACATTTCCTTGTCTCAAGTAGGATTTTATAGTGAGAGAGCTAATCTGAGTTAGCTCATACAAAGAAGAAAGAGTAGCATTGCTTTTCTATCACCCCTAATTCCCAGCTGTTCCTACCACCTACCTCAGGATTTCCATGAAAAGAGGTAAAGTACTCTTTAGAGTTCTGTAGAATACCCCAATATACATGTGTACAATGCAGCTCACTGATTAATGTAATAATAGGATGTGTCAAAAGAATAATTCTGCCACCTTTTCACATAGGCCCACCACTATCTAAACACAGGGCAAGATCCCCTGGTGCTAGTTGAGTTTCATTTGTTTGCTCCAGTGACAAAGAAGACAAAGCTAGCTTTAGGTAGCGGAGCATCCGCTTACAACAGCAGACGCCATTCTGTCAGGGGACTCCTTGGCATCTTATAAAATCATAGGGCATGAAGGGACTTCAAGGATCATCTAGTACAACTTTCCACTCAAAGACAGGATGTCCCCTACCTACAATGCAGTTAGATGCTCGTCAAGTCAGTCTTTGAAAACATCCAATGAAGAAAATCCTGCAACCTCCCTAGACAATGATTCCATTGCCCAATCTCAATTTATAGAAAGTCTTCATCTCGTCTCACCTGCTGTCCACAACTATTAGAGCTGAAATGTGTGTCTGCAGCAAATATTGCATCTGATTAATTTGTCGCCTTTGATTAATTTGTCGCCTGTTTTTATTATGTAAAAATAAATAAATAAAAAGAAACATTAAACTCATACAACCAGAAGGAGCTAGAATATACATCAGCCTATTCTGGGCCCCACTCAAGATATTTGGCTCTAATATTATGAGCACTTGCCAAAAATTTGGCAACAGAAAATGTTATATTAGGAGTACTATCAGCCAGTAAAAAAGATACATAAACCCCTTGTGATCTTAAAAGAGGGCAGATTAATTGTTCTCTACCGTTACCATATAGTCCACAGAACAGTAAGACATGGGCAACTCTCTCAACCTTGCCCGAACTACAGGGGGCAGACTCTTAAGTGAAACGGTACACCCTTATATGTGCCTTCCAAAAGGGCCGAGGGAAGTACATTTAACCTTGCCCTAAGGAACATAGCTCTTTGTATAGGAGAAAGAAGACTGATCAGATACATTGCATTTGACCTCCCAGCTGGCATTATAGGTATATAACCAATAAGGGATCTTGCCTCCCGTATTCTGGACATATCGTCCTGTTGTTCAATATCAGCAAGACATTGGAAGAACTCCACTCTGGCTTTTGCATATCCCTGCATTGCAAAATAAGGGATTGAAAACCCCATTTGTTGGATCTTATTCTGGGTTTTATTTATCCAGCTACTGGCAAAACTATCAGAGAGGATCAGTGGCCAAAAGGCCTTCCTGATTTAAAAAGGATAGTCTGAGCCATACCGAGTATGTCAGTGAGATTCTACCTGTCTCCCTTCTTAATGCCATATTCAAAATACCTGGCGGCAGCCTCAACAATCATCTCAAAAACTTAGACTGAACCTTTTCAATATCCAAGGTTTTATCTAAGCCCCAAAGATGTGCTCCATAAAGCAACTGACCCCCTATTTTGGCAGTAAAAACTGTAATTGCTGGAATGACCAGTTGAGCATTTTGTGCATAAAAGCAATGATTGATTGCAAAAGCACCCTTGCTGGCATGTTCAGTTGCTGAATTTGCTTTCACTGTCCATGATCCTTTTGACTGAAAAACTATCTCTAGCGGGGGTGGGAAAACCCATTCTATCTTTCTCTCATCAATAACCAGGTATGGTTTTTCTGCTGTTTGGAGAAAATTATCGTTTTAGTTTTGTCGAAATTAATGACTAGCCCTTCAGACTGGCAATGGGCAGCACACTGTTCTGTAGTGCGTCTCATTCCAACCGAGGTCCTTGACATTAGTGTAGTATCATCTGCATATAATAGGCAAGATAAATGTCTATAACCCAACTTGGGAGGATGATTTTCTATCCGTGATACAGCAGTAATCATATCATTTATGTAAAAAATAAATAATGCTGGGAGCAGAATACGCCCTGCCTGACTCCGGAACAGGATCTAATAGGGTCTGTTAGGTGGCCCTGCTGATCTAACTTGACTTAAAGAGCTGTGTCACTATAGAGTGCTCTCATGAGAAACAAGAGAAGTATATCAATATTTGTTTCTCCCAGTTTGATCCACAGCTTTGACCTAGGTATCAAATCAAATGCAGATTTTAAATCTAAGAACAAAACATAAAATTTATTATTTGATTGAATATACTTATTTAGTAGATGTGAGAGAATAAAGCAATGGTCCAGGGTAGAGCGACCCTTCCTGAACCCTACTTGTTCATCAGAAAGTATATTCTCCTCAGTCAACAATTTTTCTAGTTTAATCAAAAGGTGCTTAGCATATAATTTCCCAATAATATTCAGAAAACGAATAGGTCTTTAGTTACTTGGTTGTGCCCTATCCCCTTTTTTATAGATGGGTACTACTATGACTACTTTCCAACCTTGTGGCATTTTGCCTGTCATGTCAATATAAGAAAACAGGGAAGCCAAAAGTGGAACCCACCACAATATATGCTCCCTTAGAAGTTCTGGGGGAATCAAGTCTCCAGGTGCTTTACCTGGTTTAAGATGCTCTATGAGATCCCTTATTTCATCATGTGTAGTTTGAGGCCATGCTGGAAATTCTACCAGGGGAACAGAGTCCCCAATGTCTGTTGTTACCTGATTAAAGATAAGATCAAAGTACGATTCCCATGAAGTTTTGGGAATGTTATAGTGTGCCAGCTTCTTACACCTTCCCATTTCACCATTCACCATCCACCAAAAACAAGCACTATCTTTTCCCTCCGCTTTAACAGCAAGTTCCCTCCAGAAGACTTTAGCATAAGAAACCTTTTTATTATAAGTTTCCTATAGGCTCTTTTTAACTCATAGAATTCCCTTGGGACCGTCAGGAGGTTAGAACGCCTATAAACTAAATAAATTCTGACTATTTCTGTTTTCATACAAGAACACTCTCTGTCAAACAAGCTAGGATTATACCTATGTGTACGGACCTTATTAAGCTCCAGGATCTGTTTAAGTCTAAGCAATATACACTCAAAAAACATAATTAGGTCTTCATTGTTGGTACCAGCAATACATGATTCCCATAGGGAAGAAATATCAAGGAGTGCAAAAAAACCCTGCAGCTTGTGTATTCATGGCCATATTCCATTTTGGGCAAGTATATTTATGATAATGACAAACAAGGAGCTACTAAGAGCAAATATAGGTATTTTAAAAATAATCAACATAACAAATCAATGCTGTTGCATATACTTAACATCTCACCAAAGTGGCGATCAAAATTGAATCGGCAAATCACCCGCGTACAATGCAGCTTGCAACAAAGAACAAGTCAATGTCACCCTAAAATATCCCAACGCGTTTTGGGCTAAAAAGCCCTTCCTCAAGGGTGAAGGAATATATAAATTAAGACACTAATGTCTCTGGCTCTCACTCACTGGTCCTCTCCCAAGGGATGGATCCTCCTATATCTGGAAACCTTGAAAATAGTCAGCACAAAACCTTCAATTTGTTATGGCTCTGGATCCCACTGTGACCATGTACCTGTGGGACAGTGGGATCCAGAGCCATAGCAAATAGAAGGTTTTTTGCTGGCTATTTTCAAAGTTTCCAGATATAGGCGGATCCATCCCTTGGGAGAGGACCAGTGAGTGAGAGCCAGAGACATTAGTGTCTTGATTTATATATTCCTTGCCCGAAATGTGTCGGGCTATTTTAGGGTGACATTGACTTGTCCTTTGTTGTGAGTTGCATTGTACGTGGGTGATTTGGTGATTCAATTTTGATTGCCACTTTGGTGAGATGTTATGTATATGCAACAGCATTGATTTGTTATGTTGATTATTTTTTAAATACATATATTTGCTCCTAGTAGCTCCTTGTTTGTCATTAGCATTCGTCTTGATGCTACTTTTTTTCTCTTTTTGTTAAGACATATGTGAGTATATTTATCCAATATTGTATCCTGGTCGACAAGTGGGGTATATCTAACAGCAGTTCTAACCACTGAGCACACTTGCAGTCAGAAGGACAAAGGTTGGTGGTCAGTTGGTGCAGAGCTACAGCAAAATCCACCACTTGAGGAACCAGACCCAGGGAAAGAATAAAATAACCTTGTGCATTCTAAGGACCTTTTCACACGGGCACCCCCACCACCACACATGTGGGGGGGGGGGCACCCATGGGAATGCTGTGGTGGGTGCAGGGGGGATGGGTGGGTACCCAGGGGGAAACCGTGGGTGGCGGTGCATGCATGTTCCTGCGCTCCACCCACCTCCACCATCACCCACGCATGGAGCAATGGGCTCCAATAACGGTTGCTCCATGCATGGAGATGGGTGTGCTCCTGTGAAAATGGGCGCACACCCACCCACCGCGGGTGCACGCCCATTCCCCCACCCACTGCGGCCCATTTGAAAAGGACCAAAGACAGCATTTCTCAAACAGTGGATTGAGTCCTCCTAAATCAGATAGTACCATCTATGGATGGAATTGTAGTCTTGATTGAAATTTAATACAATTTTCATTTTGTTGAAACTGGTATTGCGGGGTATGGGGTCATCCAACCAAAAAATGTGGGCCCATTGCTGCAAGAAATAGGCCAAAGGTACATATTTTACTTCCATGGGACAAGCTGGATAATCTCAGTTCTTTTGACAAAAGTTAAACTGTTGGAAAATAGTAAAAAATAAAACAAACCTCAAATAATTCCATGCACCAAATAATGAAACTTGAGTTCCTAAGGGTGGGATAATGCTCCGTGGATATAAATGGTATTTTTGATTGCAAAGGGGGCCTTATCTCTCCCTCTAGGGCCGTTTTTCTGTGAGGCTTGCTAGTAGCAGCGTGGGTGGGGGTGCGGGTTAGACATTCCTCCCCACTACTGAAAGTGAGTCAGGTGCCATTTAAAACAGTGGGCACTGCAAAATAACACAGGCTAGGAGATGAGTAGTTGTAAAAACCCCATATGGAAGGTTTTACAACTCCGCATCTCCAAGCCTGCCTAGCATTTGGCTGGCAGGGATAGGGTTGGGTAAATAAAAAAGAAATAATCATACCTGACAATGGGTGGGGAAAAACACCATGCAGCCAGTGTGCCATTACATGGCCAGGGGAGGGGGTTGGGGCACTGAACAGATGTGCACCCTCACCACGCCCCTGGTGGGGGAAGAGAACAAATGTGCAGCTGAGTGGCCCTACCCACCAGCGTGCCCCCAGAGCCTCACCCCCTCACCATAATGGGCAGCCATGGTGAAACACAGGCAGCTATGGCTGCTGTGCTGGCCATGGAAACCCCCTATCACCAGAGGGGGCTGGCAGCAGAAATAGGCCTGCTGGTCTGCTATGGCCCACATTGGCCCACCTGGGCAGCGCTTGGCCTGGACTACGGGCCCAGAATCATCTTAGGGACCACATCTGGGCCAGGCAAGGGCAGTAGCAGGCCCATATCTGGCAGTCTGGCAGCAGACATGATGGTGAGTCTGTGGCCCAGGCGGGCCATAGCAGGCCCTCATTATGTCTATTTTCACCCAAAGTTGTCCACTCTGATGAGGTGGGCATGAACTACTATTTGGTTCCAGTTTCATTTCTAGAAATGAATATCTATTTCAGGTATTTTGATTCTGTTATTTGAGACACTTTAGAATTTCAGTCACATCAATTCAGTGTTTTGGTCACTTTGGCATGTTGGTTGCTTTGTTTTGTCTCTCTTTGTGCTATTGTGCGCTAAATCAAAATGCTGAATACTGCCTAAGTAACGCTAAATAGAGCCAAAACAAAGTAACCAAAATAATGAAGTGACTGGAATACCAAACCAAAATGACTGAGTCAAAATACCCCAATTAACAGGCATGCTAATATTGTTTTCATGGTCAATAATTATTTGGCTTTTCATGGGCTATCCAAAAAATGTCAATAATATTTATGAATACAAAAATGCCTAAGGATTTGCGAACAGAACCGAGTTCGGAAATTTGGTTCGGTTTGGAAGTTCGGTTCGGTCGACCGAACTATTCGAGTTTGGTCCAAACTCCGAACTTCCGAACAAAGTTCAGAAATTCAAACCCCATTGAACTAAATGGAACATTATCTTTTAGGGATGGGCGAACAGAGCCGAGTTTGGAAATTCGGTTTGGTTCAAAAATCGAGTTCGGTTCAGAAGTTCGGTTCGGTCGACTGAACTGGTCGAGTTGATCCAAACTCTGAACTTCCGAACCGCGTTCGCCCATCCCTAAAAATGCCTATTTGGTTCAGCTCTACATCTGTCATTAAAGGATGTAGAGCCTGTGAATGCCAGGCAGGGATTGTATCATGTCTGTGCCTCTCTTCCTGTTATTTTCCTGATACTGTGGGATCCTGTCATAGGTTTTTAGATGTGCAAGACTGACCTCCTGACACAACAGAGGAAAATTAATTAGGCAAGCCATATGGGAGGAATAATACTCCAGGAACCCTATGGATTTGGAGCTTTGATTATAGTAACTTGGATGTAAAAATAAAATATGTAGTAAAACAAAATGCTACAGTGGTTTTAGAAACAAGAAACAATCAGTTTAACAGGGCTAGCTGAATATTAGCAAAGCAAGGGGAAATTATATCTGGTAATATGCCATGTGTCCAGTCAAGAATAAGTTCATTCTCTTTCATGCTCTTTAATATTAATTTAACAAATTCTTCTATGTGAGTTTTGTGGGGGGTTTTAAATGTAGCAAATGAAATCACCCCACTAAATGCCTGGTTAGATTTGAGTCAGCAAAATAATTGCAAACACAGAAAGGGTGATTCGATTCTCTTGCCACTGGAGGGTGCTAGTACATTTCACATCAGTTTGGTGGGCTGCAGTGGTCACGGGATTTTTCATGGGGGAAGAGCTGTTTTATATTCATGTTCTGTGCTAAACTGACAGCAACGAGTGACATTTTGGAATGAAAATGAGTTTTCTATAAAGCAAGAACATAAAGTAATTAATCTTTCATGCTGGATACTGAGCTACTTTCATCAACCTAGGTGTTATGCCTAAGAAAGGAAACAATGTTTGAAAGTAGAAGAATAAACTTGCTCTGTGGCTTTATGCCAAAATGGTTCTGCTTCAGGTCTGAAGTGCAAAAACACTCTCCAAGGGTGAACACAGAACCAATGTAACTAACCCAAGGGAGTAAAGAGGGCCTAGAAGAAAGGAGTGCAGAACAGGTTCAAATGCATTGAGAAGGTCAAGGAGCCCAAGGAAAAACAGGAGGGCAGTAGAAGCTACAACAGGATGGAGTACCTGACAGTTCAAGATGCTTCAGTTGAGTGGAAGAGGAAGAAGCCCAACTGAAGAGTAGTTTCCATTGTACACAGGAGAGGAGAAGAAACTCTAGAAAGCCAAGCTAGTAAGAAGATGAAATCTCTGGGTAATAACAAAAGAAACAATAGCCTGGTGTGCAGGCTGTGAGTGTTGTGTGCCACTCACCTGTAACTGGTAGGTGTTAGCACCTAATAAACGGATGTGAGCAAGTGTCACTTACACTTATAGCTAGGCACACGGGGCCCCATCTGATCCCTTTCCCACTGGGGTTTTCTATGCACTGTTACACTCTCCTACAGTAATCCCCTATTAGATGGCAAGAATACATGTTGGTCCGGAGGCCAACATGTTCTCCTGCCTTAGCCCGCATGGTGTCTTCCTTGATTTTGAGGATGACACTATGCAGGAGAAATGGACGGGGAATGTGTTTCCACTCTGGATGCAGCTAATAAAGACCGATAGCCACCCATTTGTGCGTGGCTATTGTTTCATTTGTTATCATCATCTACTTGCTGGAATCGGGAGTGAATGACAGGGAATGGATCATTCTATATATGATCAGTATTATACACTTGAAGCTCCCAGTGCTCGTTGTTGGTGACAGGAAATTCAGTTAAATGGACCATTTGTTTGACCCAAGTGTGCTTAGAAATGCTTTTCTATGTTCTTAGAAAAGCAGCCAGGAGAGAAGGAGTGATTGAGGCTGAAGAAGAGGGAATTGGTTAGGCAAAGAGCAAGTGAGATGTCGTCGGTTGGCTGGGAGTGCCCTCCTCGAAGTTCCCTGGGTATCCTGGGTAGCAACCATGAGGGGAGCATTCTCGGTGGCTGCACCTCTGCTGTGGAACTCCCTCCCAACAGAGGTCAGCCTGGCCCCAGGCCTCCCCTCTTTCTGACAACAGTATAAGGCTTGACTGTTCCGCCAGGCCTTTGGCGAGGGAGACAGGGGATGGGTGGGGGTTTAGCTCTGCCTTTGGGTTCACTGTTTTTTATACTGTTATTTATTGTTATTTATATTATATATGTTTGATTATATTTTTATATGTTTTTAAATATTGTAAGCCACCCCAAGCTGCTGTGGCAGGAGGGGGTGGCAAATAAATCTAATAAAAATCATGTTATTTAGGTTAGGGTCTTGCTTAATTTAAAATTCTGGCCATAATGAGACCTGAGACTAACTTCAGATACTAGGAGATAGAAGAAGGCCATGTACGTAGCAAGTTAGACAAATGGACTGAAGGAAATCATGTAGTAAGAGGGACAGAATGGTTGGTTACCAACTGAGACCAATAAGGAAGTCTCACGAAAAATTAAGTTTGTTGAATAGAGAGGAAGTAGTGAGGAGGGGGAGTGCTTGTCAGATCAATCCGATACGAGCCCCTGTTGTATGGCTTCTGTAAAAGTACTGCCTAAAGTTAATTTGATTTGGCAGCAGCACATGTGGATATGGATTGGGATTGGTCACAAACTAAACATGAGTCAGTGAATGGATGTGGCTGCAAAAAAGGCTAATGCCATTATAGACTGTATTAACAGAAGCATTGGGTATTTTCAGACGTTACGCAGTCCCGATTCACCACAGTAGATCCCCAGTGGGGGTGAACCGAACAACCACCCCCCATGGTCAAAAAAGACCCCGAACAGACGTGACGGAACCGTGACCACGGCAGGGAATCGGGCTGACAGATCACGGCCCGGGGCAGTGCAACAGACGCTACGCCGATCCCGGGCCGTGGTCAAAGCACCCGGAAGGTGCCAGGGCGGCTTGTCCCGGATGTTGCTGTGTGCCCTTTAAATCTCCCTCCCCAGCCTGTGTTGTTGCTCATTGTCTGGCAGCAACGCTGCATGCTTTGTCCCCGGCTGGGAATAATTTCCTTTGCTTCCAGCCAGTGGTTGCCAGCCAGACATTACTTTTGGTTGGTTCCCATCGGGAATCTCTCTGACCACGCTTTCAGAGATTGTCCCGCGGGGAGCCCCGGAAGCATGGTTGAAATTGACCCCATGTGGTTATTGACTGCACTGAACATCTGGTGACCGCCGAACAGATGTTCAGGGCGCTTTGGCCCCGCCGCGGGATTGACTGTGGTTCACTGTGGTTGACTGTGATCTTGTAACGTCTGAAAATACCCATTGTCTCCAAGTCAGTGAAGGTAATCATTCCCCTGCCGGTCAGACCTCACATGGAGTATTGTGTACAGTTGGGGCACTTCATTTTAATAAGGATATTGACAAATTGTAGTGGGTTCAGAGGAAGGCAACAAAGATGATAAAGGGTGTCTTCAGACGTTACGAGATCACGGTGAACCACGGTGAATACCCACCTGTGGTCACCGTGTCTCGAACGTCTGTTTGCTGCGCGCCAGATGTTGGCCATGGTGAATCCCCACATGGGGTCCGTTTGAACCACGCTTCCCGGGCTAGCCGGGGGAAGGTCCCGGGAAGCGTGGTCAAACGGACCCCGGGCCGTGACCAACGAAAAGTCACGTCTGGCCGCGCGCCACGGCCCGGGATCCCCGGCGGGATCCCGGGCCGTGGCACATTCGGCCGGCTGCGGTGGCCGCATTGGCCCCACCGCCCGCCCGTCTCCTCGGAGGGCGGGCGGCGGGGTGCGTGGAGGGGGCGGGGCCGTGCGGCTGCACGTTGCGCAGCGCGGCCCCGGCCCCTCCCACTTTCCCCACTGGGATCACCCCGGCACGTCTGTTGTGCTGTTACGGGGTGACCCCTGTGGGAACCGAAGCCGGTGGTTCCGGTACGGGGCCAAAGGGCCTCGTATCGTCTGAAAGTACCCATAGGTCTGGAATATCTTATGACAAAATTTTGAAGGAACCTGGTATGTTTAGTCTAGCAAAGTGAAGAGTCAAGAGATACACATGATAGGAGTGTTCAACTATCTAAGGTGTTGCCACAAAGAAGATGGCAAGGAACTGTTCTTCATTGCTTGTCAGAGTCCACGGGGGACACAGGAGGGCCCGGGCCCAGGGACCCCGATGACTGACTCACCGAAAGCAAGGTCGCGCTGATGATGAGGGCACATGGGTCCCTGGAAGCAGCAGGGCAGAGTCCCCAGTACCAGGGAACACCCCGGCTTTGTCTGGTGGCAGGGCAGCAGTGAGGGTGGAAGAAGACCCTGACACTGTGGCAAGCAATAGCAGAAGCGGCCCGCCTGGCTCCTCGGCACACGCACAGCGTCGCCTGGGGAACCAAGATGCTCTGCACACCTACATGAAGAAGCAGGGTGGACCTAGACGCAAAGAAGGGCAGCTGAGAGTGGATTGCCTTGCCGATGATCAGCTCTTAGACTGGCCCTGTGTGTGAGAAGTAAAAGTCTGAACGTTGCCCTGCTGAGATATCGTGTTGCGTGTGGTGAGTAAGTGTTCAGTGAGTGTGTAGATTCCCTTGGAGTGAATGCATGTGTGTGCCTGCGTTCTTCCCCCTCCCTCATCATGGGTCCTATTCCGCTATTCCTGGAAGCAAGTCCTATCCCCTCCGTTCCCTGTGCTCTTTGGGCCCTTCTCCTGTATTCCCCACTCTACCTCCACCCGCCTTGTCCCTGCAGCTTGTGGTGTCTCTGAGCCCTTCCCCCTCAAAACACTACTGGTTTCTACCCTATGATGATCTTGCCTGCTTCATTAAGAAGCTACGGGCACTATAATATCCTGAGGGCACCTTTTCTAGCCATAGAGACCTTTGAGTATCCCTTTCTCCCCCTGTCATTGCTACAGACAGCAGGATTAGAAATAATAGGCCAAATTTACAAGAAGGTAGATTTAGGTTTTTTCATTCAAAATTTTATTGTGTAGCCATTGGCTTTACAATGTCCAAATAAAATTAGGTAAAATACATATTACAACCTAGATTTAGGTTAGATATCAGGTAAATTTCCTAGCAACAAGAGTATTCAGCAATCGGATAAGATTCTGAGGGAGGTAGTAGACTCTCCATCACTGGAGGATTTAAAAAAAAAAAAAAGCTGGACAACATCTGTCGAGGATGTTGAAGTTGTAGTCATCCAGCATCCAATCAGGGGGTTGGGACTAGAGGACCCTTGAGTTCCCTTCCAGCTCAGACGTTCTGTAATTCTATGATTTTATAAGTAAGCAACTACAACTCTCAAATCCATTTTATTAAGTGAAACTACCTATGAATTGTTCTACTTGAATAATTTGCTCGCATACTTTGAGGACTTGCATTGTATGTGTATATCAGCACGCTGTGTTCTTTTCCTCATAGGCAGTAATGGGGAAAATTCAGTGAATAAAGGTCCCTGGTGTAGATGTAATGGTGAGGTGGCCTAGCCCAGATGCAACTCCTTGTGGGATCAGCAACGTGAACTCACAGCTAAATATCCTCTGTCTACAATGGCTGCTCCCTGCTATGTTGTATTGTTTTTCATGCTGACCTCAAATCAAATGTCAAATCAAATTCAAGTTTTTTGGCGTAACCAATGGCCATTGCCATTTAACAACATATACAATAAAAATCATCATATCTTCATATCAACATAAACAAAAAAATATCAACACCCCAGAAACAATAAAGGGGGGAGGTTAATACAATGCCCCCCCCAGAACCCCACCCCCAACAGTATATCTATTAATTTCCATCCAAGTCCAGTCCAGCTAATGCAGATAATGGCCAATACCATTCCCATTTCCCCACTTTTATCCCAAGCTATCCAAACTGCCCATCAATATCCATATAAGTTTGTCCTAAACTTTTAAATTCCAAAAACCTGTGTCTACAGATTATGGCTGATTTAAAATTTTTTATAACCATCAAAGTGGTATCAGATGAAATATCAGTCAAGGTGATTTCCAGCAACCCCTGCTCGTTCTGCCTGGGAATTTAGCAAAGATGTGCTTCAAGAATTTTTCCCGAAGAGACTCATATAGCTGGCATCCAAAGAGTATATGGTGGGTGGATTCCACAGTTAACATATCAAAAGGACAAAGACACTCTTCATAATCAATTCCCCAAAAACGACCCTCAAGAACCTTCATAGGTAGGGCATTGACTCGAGCACAAAGGAATACATTTTTCTCTTGGAATGAATAAGAGTCAGAGAGATAAGTGGCCATTTTACCTAACTCAGGAGCCCACAAATTGTAGCCCCTGAGATGGGTCGTACTTCCTAGCTTAGCCATATCCATCTGTCTGTCCAAGTCCTGAATTCTTATTTTAATCTCTGCTAAAGCTGCTTCTAAAGGCTTTTCACTAATATAATTGGCAGAGAACCCTAGTTTCAATAGTTATTTTTGAACTGTCTTTTCCCAGGAACTCACAAAAGGGTCTTTGATTACATAATTTAATAAACCTCTGTTTGGAGATTTGGTCACCCTGAGCCAGAATTTTAAAACAAGCTCTCAAGCAACCATGATCCAACTCCTTGATCCAAACTTAAGTCGCATTACCACCGCAGGTCATGCTGACCTAGAGGAATGAGTCTTGACCTCTGGGGAATAGCTCTGTCACTAGATGTGCCCATAAGGCTCTGTCCTATGGTTCTACCCTCTGGTTCTCAGGTCTCGTCCTAAGGACGTTAGTCTCTTCCATGCAGCCCTTGAGAGTCATCTACTTTCCCCTCTTTGCTTAAGCAGTTGTTGATGAGAGTTTTTCCACTTTCATTGGGTGTTAACAAACATGATGGTGGCCCGCTTAGGCCTGCTGTGGCCCATGGGCCATCATCACATTTGTTGGCTGGCTGTCAGATGTTTACCCTGGATTTTTCCTGGATGTGGTAGTAGCTAGCCCTGGCTGTAATCCTGAGGACTTCTGGAATCACAACCCAGGCTACCATCTGCCTGATCAGGCCAGTCCAGAGTGAGCTATAACATTTGTTATAGCTTGCCATGGCCTGGTTCAGATTGGAGCCACCATGGCAGCTGCCATAGGCCATCATAGCTGCCCATCATGGTGGAGGCCAGTGCGCTGGGCACATTTGTGCAACTCTCCCTCCTCTCAGTCTGACTCTGTGAATGTTTGTTACATGTCTGGACCTGACCCTGACCAGGTTGCAAGTGGCTTCCTGGTCCAGACTGAATTGTGATGGCAGTGATCTGCCATCACTTGTGGTAACATCCATTAAGAAGACACTTGAGGCAAACAGGTTGGAGATAAAAATGTATGGGAACAGTCTAAGGACCTTAGTGCCAATGACCATTACTCTGGAAGGGGGACCACAAACTATCTCCAGGGCAAACTTGAGGGTAGGGAAGCTGACCTGGACCTTGTACTCTGTTAGGGCCCCCAAAGCTGCTGTCATTGTCAAACCTGAGGATCCTGAGTTCCCACTGGCCATTGCTCTTAAGGATCATGGTGGCAACCTACAAAATTCCCAGGGTCCCCTCTGGAGTGGCAATGGCCTGCAGAGCCTCCAGAATTCCTCAAGAATGTCAGTGGTCTGTCTACTGTGTCTCTGGAGGGCCCATCTGGAGCAGTTGCAGCTTATGGGGGTTTGGGTCCCCTCCAGAACAGCAACAGCTTGTGGTACTGAGTCCCTCCAGAGAGGTGGCAGTCTGCAGGGATCCTGGAATTCCTATGGAACAGCAGCAGTGATGGGCTTCAGTGATGGGCTACAGGGATCCTGGCTCTCCTCCAAAGCAGTGGCAAGGACTGACCTCTGGGGCGCTTCAGGAGTGATGGTGGCCTGTAGGTTCCCAGGGCCCCACCACTGCTATTGATGTTTCTGAGGGAGGCAGTGGCACATCATGTGAGGCCCTAACCATCTTATCTAGGTAAACACTGCCCCTTGCCTCCAGTGGCTTGTCACCCTTGCCACCCCTCACTTTTCCCTTCTACCTCAGCCACCCCTGCCTTAGAGACGCTGCTTCTGCCCTCACCTCAGGCCCCACAAATTCTAAAGCCAGCCCTCACTTTCTCAGGCAGAGACATGAATCTGGGATTCTGGTCTTGCAAAGACTTGTGAGTTGGCTTTGCTGCCTTCTTGTTAAAGCTCATAAATAACATTGTTATTTGAGAACCAGCCTGGTTCTAAGTTTAAATCACATGTTTTCCTACATTTGTTTTCTGTTGGTGACTGTGAAGTGCAGTATATGAATTGACATGGAGAAGAGTTTGTTCTTTGTGTGTTTCTAAATTATTCATAAAGTGTAGTCTTGGCCTGTGAGTACCCTTGCCATTCCGTTCCTTTTATCATGCCTTTTCTTTATAAAATCCTGTATTTCTCCTAGGGAAACTGTTTTAGAATGAGAATGTCGACATGTCATCCTAGGTTTGTCTCCCAGCACAATCAAAGATATACCCATATGTAATTTTTGTGTAATGTCAGAAGGCGTTTTTAACATGATCCAAGTAAAAGTCTTGTAAGGTCATCCAGAAATACATGAAACAAATTTGCCATAGGGTGAAACAGTTTATCAGATCAAACATCTAGAAATGAATTCGAGTGCGTAGTGAAAAGTAACACTTCTACATATTCCTCAGTGATCAACAGCTTAATTATCACCCATAGATATCCAGACAATATAATCTGAAGACTGTTAAATTGTTACACTTATATCATCAGTGAGAAATATAAGAAAATAAATAACTGTTATGTAAGGTCAGAACCAGACAAGTGCAGACTGAAATTGCACAGGGCCTTTTGTGATAGGGGGCCGAGAGGAGTCCAGGAATAAACTTGCAATGACAACTAAGTGTGGAAAGCACTGGCCTAAAATATGGCCCAAGAGAGCCTCAAGTGTTGGGAACTCTGGCCTGTGAATGACCCACATTAATTTGGGAGCCCACTGGCTCGTGAATAAACAGAAATAACAATATATGACGCTGCTGAGCCTGGAACTGCAGGGTATCCCAGCACCTACAAGGAAATATTATGTTTAACTGGATATCAAAAATTAATCACAATAACCTTATTTCTTTTTCAAATAGGAGAGTCAGCGTGTGACTGGGGAGGCTGCCGTTAGTGTGTGTCTGAGCAAGGCTGTGTAACAGTGTGGAGGGCAAGTCAGTGTGTACATTTATGGGGGAGTTTCTGTCACACTGGTCTAGGAAGCCACAGCCCTGCCTGCTGGGTGCTTGCCTGCAGGAAAAGGATCGGTACTGGGCGTAGGTCCTCATGGTAGCTGTCCTGCCAAAGGACCTGCAGGTGTTACCTGATTCTGGCTTGGCCTTCCTGAAAAAGGAAAGTATATTATTTTACCTATATTTAACAATGGTGGCTGACAAGGATGGGGTCCATAGCACCATTTTTCACAGGGAAGCTCAGTCTCACATATCTCAAAACTCTCGCTGAGAACCAGGCTCTCTATGAGATTTTTGAGATCAAGAATGAGCTGTGAAGTGGCTGTTCTTGACATTGTTCTTGCAAGATACTAAAAAAATAAATATTAAAATGCTCTGCGCACATGCAAAATAGCAAACATGGCCATTCTGCACAAGTGCTGCCCTTTTTAAAGATGGGGCAGGCAGTGTTGGTGCCATTTTGGAAAAGGGAAGCCAGTCACCTTTGCAGCCTGCACCATCTTGGAATAGGGTTGCTCATGCTCAGAATGGCCTTGGTGGACATTTTGCACATGCACAGAGCATTTTAATTTTTTTTCAAGAATCTCATGAGATCTTAAGTCATTAGCTAGATCTTCTTGAGATCTTGCGGCCAGTTCTCAATTCTCACGAGAATAATTTTGATTATCGTTTCAGCCCTACCCAATGGGCTACCCAAGTGCCGATTGGGTACTTGATTACCCCAAAATTGGCAACTGTCATTACCAGTTTACCAATTACCAATCAGTAAATCAAGTAAAAAACAGGATGGTAACTAGAAAAATAGGCATGGAACTTGAAAAAATTGTAAGTCAGAAAATCAGGACATCCAGTAAACTGGAGAGCGCTAATAAGGTACTGATTACTACCTGAAGGTAGTGGGTTGAGTTGAGTATGGAAAACCTGAGAGGCAGGGATGGCTGGTGGGTGTTGAGGTTGGAGGGGCAGTAAGGCTGGCGGGCCGGCGGGTGGAGCCAGGGCAACGATGGGCGGAGCCAGCACAACGGTTGCCAGAGCCAGGGCAACGGTAGGTGTCATAACCCAGCAGCAAGGAGTTCCAAGGGTTAATGTTGGATGGACATTACATTGCTTAATCAAGCAATTTCAGTTAGGTTAGGCAGGTTTAAAAGCAGGCAGACAACCTTAAACCTCACTTACAAGCAGTTTTAGCAAAGACACACACACACACGCAGCAGAGGTTAAGAACGCTGCTTCAGAAAGAAGGGACTTGCTGCATGTATGTTGGAGGGACGCCAATCCCTGCTTCAGAAGTCCCTTCTGAAGGAGTATTTTTGCCCTCTGCTGCATGTGTGTGTGTGTGTGTTGGGGGGAATTTCAAGGCCCGTAAATCACCAGACTCACAGGTACATCTTGGGATCTCACTTTTATCAGAAGCATCACATTTACAGCATTTAATACTCCACATCATGACATCAAGTGAACAAAAACCACATTCCAACTCCCCCCCATGTGCCCCTCACTCCCCATCCACAGCAGCCACAATGTAACCCAGGCAGCCAATGTCTGTCCATACAAACTACTTTGCAGCAGCAGGGAGCAGCAGTGAAAAAACAAAGGGATCATTTAAAAAAAGAGTAGCCAGTGCCACACAACCAGTGGACCCACAAATTTACAAAATGCCATAATGGGGGTGCGAGGTGGGAGGGAAAAAGCCTATGGGGATGGGGTACAGGGTGGCAGGGAAAAAGCCTATGCGGATGGGGTGCGGGGAGGGGGGGAAG